>CAJNDT010000818.1:0-133503 GCA_905221615.1 Symbiodinium sp. CCMP2592 | reverse complement strand
TGAAGATGATGCTGATCTCCCAGGCCTGAGGCTGATGCAGTCTTATCCACCGTCCCCCGGCTGGTGCACCATGTCTATGCACCTATCTATGGACTCGGCAGTTAGTACCTCCTGGAGGTGCCCAATCACAGCCGCTGACAGAGTGTGGTACTCAGATCAGATCTGGGGCCAATGTCTCACTTACCCCTGCACAACAGGCCCCCTACCGTGGGCATTAGAGATGCCCAAGCACATGCCAGGATTTTGGCAGGCACATGTGAACTTTAGCCCTCCTTGCAGTGTCAATGCACTTCTGAATGCAGGTCTCGCACCATCGCCCAGGACTCCGAACTCGATGCCGGCCGGACCGGTGGATGCTGCAAGCCATGGGTCTCTGCACATTACCTGTTTGTGTAACAGTCCACGACCTACAGGTGTGCCTGCTCCACTGGCAACAGGTATGCTTCCTTTCTCTATGCAACCTGTGTGTGTCACTGACACACTGATGTGGACTCACCGGCAGGGGTGGACCGATGCCTACCAGGCAGGTCCTTCCGAACCGTGCTATGTCTGCATGCGACGCGCTCGCCCTGGAGTGGACACTCTTCCAGTGAGCAATGAATCTTTGTCGGCCCAGACCTTGCAACCTGTCGGGGACTTGGTGCCCAGAGCAGATAACATCAGATCGCCTTCTTCGCTCAGCTCACGCCTAAGCTTTGAACGATCAGGTGTGTATGAAACACTGGGCCCAGGACCGTGGCAGCTCCACTCCAATGTTCCCTTCCCGTTGGCTCTCTGCCTCTATGAGTGCAGGACCTACCAGGAACACGCCTGGCTTTCCGGCTGGAGGACCCGAGATGTGAGTGGTGCAGATTCGCCTACCGACTACGCACACCTGCTCGAAGTAAGTGCAAGCTTAGTCCACGTCCAAATCGCAACAAAATCAGGCCCCCCCCAGATGGCTTGGAGCATCTTACGCCAGCCTCTCCTGCACCCCGGTCTTTTGATTTGGATGCCATGGACTAAGCAAGCTTCGAGGCCAACAGGTCGGATGGTCGGGACTGTGTGCAGAGTGCCTTCCTATGTGCCTGAACCACCTTCCCAAAATCGAGACGCAACTTTAAGTACTGACCGTACAAATGCATTTTGGAGCCTCTCCGGTCCCAATTCCGGAGACCGACTGAAGAGTACGGCTGATATCTTTCTCTCCAGCAGCCGCCTTGTGCCAACTAGGAAGGCGCCAGAACAGTCGGTTAGGGTGAGGGTTGAGAGCGAGTGCCATCCGCTCTCGAGACCGAATCCGGTCATTCTGACTGGAGACGGGAAGCCATGGCAGGAGCATCCATCCCTACTCTCTGCAGTGGGGACTGTCCCACGGGACTCCCCACCCACATACTTGTACTGTCGAACAATTTTCACCCCCAACCGTCCTATGCATCATTACTTGCTTCTTGGTGCTCCCACCGGGATCACTGCCACAAAGAGAGGGAGCCCGAAATGGGCTATATTCTCCACTGCAGCTCCCAAAAGAGCCGAGCATGCCCGTTCCTGTGGGCACTGCACTCAGGGTGGCTGCGTGCATCAAAGTACCGCTTTTACAGCAAGGACAACATCCCACTGCGACTGACGTGTTTGCGGGCTCCAGCATTCATCTACCTTACCCCTCCGTGTTACCAAGCCGGGAGGCCGAATGGGAAACCTTGCCGGTCGTTGGAGCACACGAACCGCCATAGACTACCCGCCAGTCGCAATTCATGTCCACAGGCCGCATGGGAGATGGCCTACCGCGCTCCCTCGACCTCATCCGCGTGTCACCCAGTCGCTGGACCAGCTCGACGTGGCCTGCTGTCAACTTTGTCCCTACTTCTGCTAGGTGTGGCACGTGGTGCACCCGGCGAGGCACCATCAGGCGACCTCCGGCCGATCCCCCCTCTGCCGACAACCATGCATCGTGCTACATATGATGCCGCCAGGAAAAGATCGTACAAAAGGGCGGTCCGACGTGCGGCCCAAAGTGGAGATCAGCACACCTTCTATCGAGGAAGGATCTGCTCGCTGCAGCAGTTGTGCAAAGGCTACCGAGGTGGGCGACAAGCACCCACTACATCCAAAACGGCCCAGCAGCATCATCTGCAACGTGCTCAGACTCGACTTCTCACGCTTTCTTGGAACGCGGGAGGCCTCACCCAAGCACTTTGGCAGGAGCTTCTCCTAACCTTGGAGCACATGCCCGTGCCTGATCGACCACAAATCGTGTGTGTGCAAGAAACCCACTGGTCCAGCACTGTTGCACCGGAGTTCAAAACAGCTGACTGGGAGATCTTCACTTCACCCACTACAGATAACAAGTCAGCAGGACTCTTGATCCTCATAGACAAGACCTTGACACGGGGCTGCCAAATTGTTTACGCAGACCCGAAACCGGGACGATTACAACATCTGCGTCTTATCCATCCACAATGGACCGCCGACATTTTGCACATCTATCAAAAGGCATACAACTCGCACCCGAAAGCAGTGAAAGATGCCCGAGAAACCAGGTCCGAAGTATGGAACTCCATCCGTGCACAGCTACAGAGGCTCCCTGCCCGCAACACACTCATCATGCTTGGAGATCTTAATACTCCACTGAAGCCGAGCGGTTCAGCCGGGACACGCATTGCCCTAGGCCAGTCAACCAATCCTGGACCTTCAGACCAGGCACGCCTGCAAGCACTTGTCGACGACTTTACATTGTGTCACTTGAATTCGTGGTGCCGAGCCGCAGGACCGACCTATCGACATGAGAAGGGCGCGAGTCTTATAGACCATGTATTCACGCGGCACTCCCAAATGGACGATCGCGCGAAGCAAGCAAGGCCGGTCGCCCTTGGCCTGGCAGCCTGGAGACTTGGAGGATACCACCTGCCAGTTAAGGCGAGCCTGCCTTTGACACGATTCCATACACTGAACAAACCGCCTCCAGCCCCACGGGAGTGGGATCACTGGGGTCTCGTGCAGGCCAGCGCTGATCCTATGGATCCGCGTATCATGCAACTCAGGACTCTGCTCCAATCTGAACTCCCAGCTATAGCTACCTTGGAGCAGATGCATGACGCCCTAAAACAGTGTGCGAAGCGGGTCTTCCCACCAACCGCAGGACAAAACCGACTGGCCATATGGCAGACGCCCACCATGCAGCAAGGAATCAAGGCCATGTGGCAAGCTTACCGATCCTGGAAGCAGGCTAAACAACAGACTCCGGAGGATGTCCTTCGCATCTCCAGGTACTTCCACCAATACAAGGACGCTCACAAAGACTTCAAAAAGGCTGGAAAGGCGGCCAAGAAGGCCTGGTTCCATAGTCGTCTCGCCGATCTGCAACATGCTGCGAACATCGGTGACTCCAGAGCCCTTTATGCGGGCCTGCGCACAGTTGCACCCAAGAAATCGTCGGTCAAGGTACAGCTCCGAGACCCACAAGGTCAATTGCAGGACCCCAGCACGCAGCTGGCTCAACTCACGACTCATTATAAGACTCTGTATGCGGCGGATGCTGACCCTACCACGGCAGGTCCTCAAAGGCAAGCCATCAGCATCGATGTCTCTGAGGATGCTATGACCAAAGCACTGGCAGCACTTTCGTCCCATAAAGCTACCCCCCGGGACTTGCCACGAATGTGTTGTGGAGGACCACGGCAGACCTCGTATCTCCGAAACTCTGCACATGGGCACGGCAATGGGCTCAGATTCCGGAGCTATGGCGCGCGGCCTGGTTGACGCTAATTCCGAAGATTCCACGTCCACTATCCCCCAAGAATTTGGCCAATCGGCCTCACTGAATCAAGCGGACGGGCATACGCAGCCATTCTCCAGGCACAACTTCAGCCGTTCGTAGCGGAGTTTCTGAGGGATGACCCACAATTTGCATACATGTCGGGCCGTAGCGCCGCGCAGGCGATACAACGGGTCGTCCATCATTGTCACCAGGTACAGCGGAAATGTTCGTTTGCTACGCCCACAGTTGTGGACCGACACGCGCAGCTCCCACAGCAACTCGCTCATTTCGCAGGCATACAACTATCCCTCGACCTCTCCAGCGCGTTTGACCTGCTCGATTGGCGATTGCTGGACAGAGCCCTAACCTCCTCGGGGGTTCCCCTAGAGCTCAAAAACCAGATTCTTTCCTGGTACTCGGAGATTACCTACGTAATCACCCACTTAGGACTGACTGCGAAAGTCCAAGCCCAACAACGACTGAGACAAGGTTGCAAACTCGCTCCGCTACTCTGGATTCTTTCCCTTGCCCAGATCTATCGAGACCTCCAGGCCAAAGAAGACCCTCTCCTTACCCAGGACTGGATGTGTGACAACTCCACCATCTATGCCGACGACATCCATCTCAAGGAAACGATGACTTCAGTGCAGGGGTTAGATCGCATGGTGCACAGATTTTGCACCATACTGGATGAACTCCGTGCCAACGGTATGGTAATTAATCTGGCCAAGTCTGCCATACTCCTTAGGCATAGAGGTAGCTTCATCAAAGGCTGGTTGCGTCGACATCTGATCACCACGAAAGACGGAAATGTGCTTCGACTTCGCAGCCCTGAGGGACATTTGTACGAAATCCCAATCCGAGAACAGCACACGTATCTCGGCATAAAGATATCTTACCATGCTCCCTCTAGATGTGCGGTTACGAGCCGACTCCAGGCTGCAAACCAGGCATGGCAAAGGCTGAGGGGGGTTCTGTGCTCCACCAGGCACTTGGCATTGTCCGAAAGACTTCAATTGTGGCGCACAACGGTCCTACCCACACTGCTTTATGGCATCGCGGCCACGGGCCCAGACGAAAAGGATGTCCTCACAAGATGCAACATATGATCACCAAGCACCTCCGAGCCATCACCAAATCGTTTGCACATATGCAGCATGAATCCACTCAGGCCCTGCTCTCTAGATGTTCGCAGCCCACAGCGACTGAATGTCTCCAGCGCGAGGCACATGTCTTGTACAGAGGCCTTAACAGACTTCACCCTGTCAAGTTTCTGACGGAAGACCAGCTTGATGCTGTCAGGCGGACGGCCGCGGAACTACATACACAGGTGCAGGCACAATGGACCAAACCGGAAGACGCCACCTGCGACACATATGCAGCACGTCACTGTGAAGAGTGCCACAGGACCTTCAAGTCCTTTCGACTACTTCGAGCACATGAGGCCACTCACCATGCCAAGAAAACTCCTCCCTCCACGGAGGGACCTTTCAATAGGTACGAACATGGCCTTGAGGGCCTGCCCACCTGCAGGCATTGCCGCCATGCTTTTCGTCAATGGGACGGACTGGTGAAGCATATCAAGCGTAACCGCTGCCAGGTCTTACGCCGTGGTCCGACTGATTCACAATCGCTTCTTCCCGCGATTCCGCCGGTGCCCTCCAGTGAGCCTCCCACAACAGCAGATCATTTGGCACCAGTGCCTCCTCCTACAGGTAGTGGACCACCGGCTTCTACTGCACCCCTGGCTTTGTGTTCTTCTCATGTGGACGTCTCAGAGACGGCACACCCTGCTCCCAGATCTCTGCCCCTATGTGACTGGCCTGAGGTCCGACAGACCTTGGCCAAAGGACTCTGGACGGAAATGCTGCTGAAGCCAGACATCCAGGACTATCTGCAGCATCATTGCCCCATTTGCTTTCAGTGGCTGGCTACCACAACCAGTATCAAATACCATTTGACGAAACAACATTCAGAATGGACGGACTGTCAGCCTGCTGCGCTCAAGCTTCTTACGGGGTTCCGTCGGCATACAGTCATTCCATGTCGATACTGCAAACTGAGCAACATCAACAAAGATAGACACTGGAAGCAATGCCACGTCCTGCATATTTGTGCTTTTCTTAAAGCTAGGTATGACAGGAGTCAGGGAGGACCCCATGGACCTGGACGCTCAGGAAAAGCTCTTTTGGAGCCAAGCGGGACCAGTCAAGCGAGAGACAGAGATGAACCGCCCAGACCAGACGTACAACCAGAGACAAAGGCTGGGCAACCAGTTCAAGGGCAAGGGCAAGAGCGACGGGAAAGGCAAATCCAAAGGGAAAGGGAAGGGGAGCTACCCACAGCCCCAGGATCCACCCGCGGCGAAAAACTGGGCTTACACAGGTGGTTCGGAGCTGTACGATTGTCCGTGGCAGATGACCAAGGACATAAACAGTCCGACGAGCCCGGAGATGGAGTGGATGGAATACCGGGTGACCAAGCTAATTCAGTTAGCCCTCCGACAGGAACAGATGATCACGGCGTTGAAGCAGGACGTGGTACTACATCTCTTCATTCGGTCGGGCCCGGAGGGTATGATCCCGGTGTTGTGCGACTCTGCAGAAAAGTGGAGAACGATGAAGGAGGAGTCGCCAGAGAAACTCACCTTTTCCTTGAAGCTGGCCATGTTCAAGCAATTGCTCATCTCCTTGCACCAGAGACTCACGGAGACGGCCAAGGATGCGGAAGCTATGGCGAAGGCCAAAAGCTTGAACTGGGTGGACGATCAGAATCAGTGGAAGCACCTGAAGTGGAACAACACGACTCAGGCGCTCGAAGTGGATTCCACTCTTCGCCCGATCCCCACCTCGGATCTACTGGCTCAACTCGTCAATGTGCGCAAGGCTGTAACCGAGGAATCCCTGCTACGATTCAAGTCAGTACGAAAACTGACCCCAGAAGTCACCTCGGACTGGATCCAATTCCAGATCATCATCTCGATGAGACAGGAGGGTGGAGCTCTGTGGAGCACCTTGACCCAATGGATCGGGCAGGCAGCATGGCACACCTTGGGATGCAGATTGCGAAAGGATCGCCCGGCCTACGACAACCTTGTCCAGGAGATATGGAACCAGCAGTCGTCTGCACAGCAGTGGCAACAGACCTAGACATGGTCCCTCGGCTAAAGCGTCTCCTTGCTACTACGTTCCACAATCCATCCAATCTGTGCTACCTCCACTCAACTATTTATGCCATCCTGTGGACACATCTTCAGGTTCGTCTACATTACGGCACCTTCCCGCTGCCGGTGTCGGCCCTCAGCATGTTGTGCAAGTCGGATCGGGTATCTGCTCCCGCTGCCTCCTCTGCTCTCAAGGTTCTGAAGCTCCTGCCCTGGAGTGTCCTGCTTCAGGCATGGAACAATGTGCATCAGCAGCACGATGCTGCGGAACTTACCACGTATTTGCTGCCCAGGTTTGGAGATATGGGTATGCATGGATGCTGGGAGGCACGGAACTATGCAGTTCACGGAGTCACTACCCTTGACTCCGGACCGTTGGGACAACCAATTGCGATAGTCCCAAATGAAGGAGATGTTATTCACCTTCAGCAGTCTGTGGAGGGGTGGTGTGCTCAGACAACTGCGAAATATGCCATGACTCGTGCAGCTCGCATCCTGTGTCTCCAACTGCTGCGATACAGGAACCTGGAGGGGACCATTGCCAGAGACGGCCGTGCACTTGTGGGGTTCAGCGATGGTATCTGGATGCCTGTATTCACAGATGCACACAACATGCAAGTACGATGGATTCGCTACCAGGTCACTGCAGCTCAACTTCACTTTGGTGATGCACCAACCAGTGGACATTATCGCACTCTGCTGTATGGACAAAAAGGTTTTGCAGCCTGCAGATACTGGATTACGGATGATAACCATGTGGCACAACCAGCTGAGCAATCACACTATGCAGATGCGATGTATTTGCTCTGGCTGCGGCAGGATGACTGCAATGGGACAACGCAGAGCCCATAAGAGGCTCCTGCATTCATGAAAGCATGAGTGCAGTCAGCTCGCTAGGCGAATCGGATCCTTCGCTGCGTGAGGAATGAATACTACTACTACTACTACTACTACTACTACTACTACTACTACTACTACTACTACTACTACTACTACTACTACTACTACTACTACTACTACTACTACTAAAGTATGTCGAGGTTCGAACAAGACTTGCCAAGACTGCAGGCCGCAGGTGCCACCTCTTTTTGCAGTGACGATTCGCATAGAGTTTTGGTACATTTTTTGTTCTATGTTGTACTGCTAAAACTACCCCAGGAACCCGATTCTAAGTATTCAGGCTCCTAAGCCCAGACCCTATACGCACCCTAAACCCTTTTTATTAAGGCTCCTAGTCGATTTACCACCTTGCTGGTTGTCATGCTTCCAGCGTTGCTCGCCAGCCTTGCCAGGGTGCAGCCGGGTGACGAAGACTCAGATTGCTAAAGAAAGTCTCCATGTGTTAAATTGGTTGGAATAGATACTGATTAGTGATATCCGTTTATAAGGCATAATGTGATGATCGCAGAGTTTATCCCAAAACCTTGTTCCAATTATTCAGGCCCCTACAGTCAGCAAATAGCACCATTATCCGAGCCCACCCAACATCAACCAATATGACCATGTTATTTGCCCCTTCGGCACGTGAGACTGTCGTTTATTTCGGCTTCAGGGCCCACAGCTTTTATGCTGGCTTTGCACGTGTGAGTCATCATGACAACTGTTATCATCATGCTGAGTTCCAGACCTAGCCACCGAGCTCAGTCGCACTGTCTGCGGCGATTGCCCTGTAATCCAGACAGCTGCATCATGCTCAAGTATTTTGCCTGCCTACGTAGTTTTCATGCTTTACTACTCTGCGCTCTGGATAGTTCTCTCTCTCTCTCTCTCTTCTTCTCTCTCTGTCTCTCTGTGTTTCTCTTTAGTCTTTACTTTAGTCTCCTCGATGTGGCATCTCCGAAACTAAACCTAGTCGGAGGATCATGAGACGTAGTAAGTGAGGATATACGTAGTTTAATTAGGGTTTGAAATAATTCAATTTAGAGTTAGCTTCTACGTCCTGTGATCTTTTACGCAAACAGAAGGGTCTCTAAGTAAACCTTCTGCTTGCAGGCTAAGTGCGAAGTCGTCCATCCCGCTTGGGAGCTCTTCCTGGACCTGAAGGTTCCTCTCTCCAGCAGCAGCCTTGCTTTCATTTTGGTGTAAGGATATAAAAACGGAAAACAAAGCGGTAAATACATTATTGCAGAAGTATTCTTTGTTTCTTGAAAGAAGACATATATATATATATATATATATATACATATATATATATGGTAACCCCCCGAAGAACTACCGCCCCTCATTTTGTATCGTAAACACCGTGTTAAACCAGCTTTTCCGGCAGGTCCGGATTCCGTATCTCTCAACGCCTGCTGAAGCCAAGCACACATTTCAACAGAACGCGCTAGACAACTCGTTCAGGTTCGATGTGAGCACGCCCTCAGCGGCAAAACTGTACTCTTCAAATCACATACCAACGGCCAGGCAACTCGTTCAGGATCGACGTGAGCACGCACTTGTGGCCAGACTTCAAAAAGATGTTTTTTTGGTTTTCCATGGGAAAAAATTGGTTTTTCATGCCAAAGACAATCTTGTTCCTAGGACAAGGTTGGTTTTTCGCACCAAAACCATTTTTTTCGTAGGAAAAAGTCTGATTTTCACACCAAAACCATTTTTTCCTCTTTTCACACCAAAACCATCTTTTTGCACCAAAAACCATTTTTCTTGGAAAAACAAAACAACAATCTTTTTGGAGTTCGGCCGTAGAGTGTTCTGAAAGTTTTTTCTTTGTTTGTTTTTCATAGGAAAAAGTTGGTTTTCCCATCCAAAACAATCTCTTTCCTAGGAAATAGTTGGTTTGTCACGTCAAAACCATCTTTTTCCTAGGAAAAGTTTGTTTGTCATTCCAAAACCAGGGTTTTCCAGCGAGGACCTATACATACCCTGTAGAGTATCTTCGACAATACTTTGTGGAATAGCCAATAGAATACCCTTGAGAATACCTTGTAGGATGCATTGTACACTTCCACGTTTACACCCTGCATTTATACACCTTCCAGAACATCATTTGGACTGCCCTGTAAAGATGTACCTCATACAAGATTACATATATATGCTACACCGGAACCCGCACGCCTCATATTACATATACCCATCTAGGCAATTTACTTTTTTGAACACTTTATTACTTGTAGGATAACCTTTGGAATAATTCCTCTATATATACTTTAAAAACTTTCATCTGGAATACCTGAACATAGACTACCTCAATGCCTTGTTGAATGCCTTGTTGAATACCCTATAGCCTCTGGAATACCTTATAATAAACTTTCAGGAATCCCCCATATATCTACCCTATAGAATACCATATACAATAACTTATGGAACCCCTGTAGAATACCACATAGAATGCCTTACGAAGTTCGGAATGGAATGCATAATCCCCTCTATATATCGTACGCCTTATTGAAGACCATCTGGAATACTCTATAGAATACCTTATAGCAACCCGCTATGGTCCTATATATGATAGCCCGTGTATACCGTCTATATGCCTTTACATCACATAATATCTGGTATATGAGACCCTTCAACCAAAGGATGAACAAAAGGACAATCCTGAAGAACGCAAGGTTTGATAACCCCCCCATAAAACTGTATGGGTGAGGGAACTCTAGGAAGAAATCCGGAATCGAAGAGAATAGCCTTTAGAATCCCGTTATACTCTCTTTGCAAACCTTAAAAATTTTCATATAGATTAACCTCGGCAATACAATATAAACTACTCCTACATACCGTACACGCACCGTACTGAGGACCCTATAGCCTCTAGATTACCTTATAGACTATTTTCTACAATACAATTTTTGCGTTTATGTTTATGCCCTTTAGAATCCCTTATACAACGCCTTATGGAATACCATATAGAATGCCCAAAGAAATACGTTACATAATAGCCTTTTATAGGCCTTATGGAAAACCATCTGCAATACCCCTTCAACTATCTCACAGAATACCCCCTGTGTCTATTACCGTCTGTATACCTCATAGAAAACCCCTAAGGACAATCCTATAGGACACCATTGGACTACACTAGAACATTTTGTAGGTATTCAGGATTAACAAGGGGATAATTAGGATAATATTGCTTTGCGTAATACCTGGTATATGTCCATTATGTATACTTTTGTTTACCATCTGGAACACCTTATAGATTGAGTACCCTCCAGCATACGTTGTAGATAGACAATGTCTATAGGGAGAATCAGGAAGAACCCAAGGTCCGGAAATTCACCAGTCGAATCGTAGTTTCTTGACTTAGGGACTTATATAGGACCTAGGAAGTCCTGCGAGATTTTTGTAGGCTACACTAGGAAACCTAGGTAAGTAGCTGTACAGTGTAGAGAGAAGAGGGTTTGAGCTAAAGGGCTTTAACCTGACTGCGACTCACCGCAGCCCTCTTTTGCAGAGTGAAAATAGTGAGCCCAATACGCGACCCAACCTCCGCGCATGGTAGCGGAGCTGGTTCGGTAGGCCCCGACGCTCCTTGGGTGCGCGGGCCGAACCGCCACCCGCCAGCCGCCACGTCCGAGTGGTGGGGCTGGTGGGACTGGGACTCCGACTGGAGTTCCCAGTGGGACTGGAGGACCTCCCAGCAGGAGGAGGCCTCTTCCAGTCAGGCACCAGAAGGTGCCAAGGGGAGCGGAGCCGCTGAAGCTCCAGCTCGACCGCGCCGCCCTCTCATAGGCGAGCGCACCGAAGCCCCGAACCAAAACCGGGGCAGAACAGCCGAGCCCGAAAAGGGCAAAGGCAAAACCGGCCCGAGTGCGGGCCGCCCCGCCTCGGAGTCGGGGAGCCGAACCCCCCATCGCGGGGAGAAGGGAGCAGGGAAGCCCACCAAGGGCAAGCCTGCCAAGGGAGCTGCGCAGCCCGCAAAGGGCAAGGCAGCACAAGCAAAAGGAGCAGAGCAGCCCGCAAAGGGCAAGCCAGCTCCAGCAGGCAAGTCCGGCAAGGGCAAGCCTGCGACCCAAGAGCCTGAACAGGGTTCTGGGAAGAAGAAGAACCACCGAGGTGGTCGTTCCCAAGCGGCCCGCGCCAACCGCGAGGCCCGCGGCGCTGAAAGGCGCGAAAGAGAGGGTACAGACCCGGTCGTCCTCGTAGAGGGCCCGGGGACTGATATCCCAGAGCCGCGCACCCCGGAGCAGACTCCTCCAGGTGCCGGCCAGGAGATTCAGAGCCCTAGCTCGGAATCCTCCTTGGACACCGCGCCGGTGCCCAAGGTGCCAGTCTTCACAGGCCCCGCGCCTGGTGAGGACACTCCAGACTTCGGGGGAAGCGACTCCGAAGGAGAGCGGGAAGCCCCGCCCGCTGCTGCTGCAGCTTCTTCCTCTAACACGGTCGCCCCTGCTAAGAAGGAAGAGCCGGCAGAGCGGGTTGCCCCGCCTGCCTCCGCAGAGGCGGCCGTAGAGCCAGCCGAGGAGGCAAAGCCTGAGGCCTCACCGAAGGCCGCGCCCAAGGCGGCCGAGGCAAAAGAAGAAAGCTCTGGAAGCCCCAGCTCCGAAGCTGCACAGGAGCAAGCAGCCCCGGCGAGTGGACCCACTGAGGCCACCCCGGAGGCAGAGCCGAAGGCCCTACCAAGAGGTGCTCCGGCAGCCAAAGCACCGACGGTGAAGGCGCCGCCACCTCACTTGGGACCACCGCCTCCACTGAAGAAGGAACCCAAGGCCGCACAGCCGGCCAGCAGAGCCCGAGGCTGCGGTCGGGAGGAAGCTCCGGAGCAGGAGCAAGAGCCCACCTCGCCGGCCGACGAAGGTGAGGAAGAGGAGTCAGAGGAGAGCTCCGAGGGCCAAGGGCCGTGCCAGTTCCTCAACGGACTCAGGCACGCGGCTCGCAACAGGCCAGCGACTCCTTGGGAAGGCAACCCAAGGCTGGCAGAGCAGTACGGAGAAGCCTTGACCTTGCTGGACGAGATCAGCCAGGCTATCTTGACGCCTCAAAAAATGAGCCAGCAACCGGCTTATCCACCCCCACAAAACGACCCCGTGGTCGAGGCTCTGTGCGGGGAAGTGGCAACCCTTGGGGGGCCGCCGGAGAGCCAAGCGCAGCAGCTGCAGGCTGCGATTGGCGAGTTGTCGGCCCAGAGACAACAGGGCCTAGCTGCAGCAGCCGCCACGGTGGCAGCCGCTACGGCGGCACCCGCCCCTGCGCCCGCGCAGGCGAGCGGTGGAGGGCACTTGCTCAACAGCATGCGTCTCCCTACCTCCCTTAAGGGGCGGGACGACTGGGAGCGCTTTGCCTTTCAGGCAGAGTCTTACCTGGCGGTCGTGGACACCAGGTATCCAGCGGAGCTGGAAATAGCTCGAAAGTGCAAGGCGCCACTCCAAATGGCAGCCATGACCGAGGAAGTGCGGACCCTCAGCGTCCGCCTCTTCGGCATGCTGGGCAGCTGGACCCAGGACTCCGCCACAGCTGTAAAGCTGGCGCACGGAGTGAAGGGCCAGAATGGGTTCGAGCTCTGGCGTCTCCTGTGGCAGGAGCACAACCCAGAGAACGAGTCCAAGAACCTCACCTGGAGGCGGACCCTGCTGATGCCGAAGTTCCCGCCAAAGGAGAGTGACTTCTCCTTGGCTCTGCAGGAATGGGAGGCAGATGTGGACCGCTACGCCTCCGAGTATGGCGCAGGGCGCGCCCTAGCAGACGAGGATCTGCGGGCAGTGCTGGTGACCGAGAGCCCCAACGCTCTTCGGCAACACCTCGCTATGCACGCGGCGATTCTTTCGACTTATGCCGAGGTGAGGGAGGTAGTGGTGAGCTACTTGCAAGCCAAAAGGGTCTGGACCCCGAGTGCGGGCTACGCCGCCTCTTCCCGAAGGGACCCTAACGCCATGGACATTGGCAGAATAGGGGACCGAGACGGAAAAGAAGGGAAGGGCAAAGGCGACAAAGGCAAGAAAGGGGACAAAGACCACAAAAAGGGCAAGGGCGACCACGACCACAAAGGCAAGAAAGGGGACAAAAAGGGGAACCAGCAAGGAGGCAGAGACGGCAAAGAGAGATGCCCCATCTGCTGGACAACGGGGCACACCGTAAAAGAGTGCTGGTTCAACGCCAAGGGAAAAGGCAAAGGCAACAAAGGCCAGGTGGCCCAGGTGGCCGACGACGCGGCCACAACGTTGTCAACAGCCTCCTTGGCGACTGCGGGCCCCTCCGCGTCCCAAGCTGGAGGAAGCACTGGCGGCTCTGGCGGCAAAGGCCAGGTGCGCCAGGTGCGCGACGACCGCATCTTAGGTGTGCGGTTTGCCCCGCCTCACGACACCGAGCCAGAAGAGGAAAAGATCCTCAAGGTGTCGGGGAGTCTTCTTGTGGACTCCGGGGCGTGTGTGTCCGTGTGCAGGCCCGAGGCGTTTCCCGACCTGCAGCCCGCGGGCCCACCAAAGAGCCTTTACTCGGTGGAAAACAGCCGCCTGAAGACCAAGGGCCGTGTCTTAGGGGAGGAGCGTCAGTCCTGCAAGGTCAACTTTGAGGTGACCGAGGACATAGAGGACGAAATCCTCAGCATCAGCCGTGCTGTTGAGGCCGGTGCGGGCATTTGGCTCCACCGAGAGGACAGCCACATTTTGTGGCCCGACGGCGTCCGAGCCTCGATCCTCAAGAGAGGGTCGCAGTTCCTCCTACCCTACGAGCGGGAGCTCCCGCCGGGGTCAACAAACCGGGTGGCACCGGTGGCGGCAGAGCCACCGAG
The DNA here is from genome assembly GCA_905221615.1 of Symbiodinium sp. CCMP2592. Lineage (NCBI taxonomy): Eukaryota > Dinophyceae > Suessiales > Symbiodiniaceae > Symbiodinium > Symbiodinium sp. CCMP2592. The sequence continues at coordinate 118,941 of CAJNDT010000818.1, read as the reverse complement.
CCCAGGCAAGGACCTGGGGTACTACGACTACATCCCGGAGCACGACCTCGAAGCTCGCCACCACACGCCCTACCAGGCGTGGTGCGAGAAGTGCGTGGAGGGAAAGGCGCGCGAGGACCCTCACCGCCGCCGTGAGCCCTCAGATGATCCGGTGACGCCGCTTGTCACCATGGATTATCAGTTCTACAGCCGGGACGGGAAAGAAGTTGAGGAAGAAGCGTCGCTTGCCTGCTGAACCTCACAGACAGGGCCACTGGCTGGACTCTGACCCTGCAGGCCGACCAAGAGAACGCCATAGCCTCTGTGGCCCGTGCGGTCCACCGCCGGCTTGGAGCTGCTAGGGTGCGTCTTCGGGACGCCCCTCGCGGGTCACACCAAAGCCAAGGATCCGTGGAGGGAAGGAACGCACACCTGGCAGGTGAGGTTCGCACTTGGCTTTCGCAGCTAAGAGCGGACTACCCCGCCTTAGAGTGGGACACCTCGTCCAACCTGTTCCCGTGGCTGGTCAGGCACGTGGCCTGGCTGCAAGCCCGGTTCGGGACCAAGTCGACGGACGGGGTGACACCATATCGGGCCGCCACTGGCACCGACTATGGTGGAGCACTTTGCTCCTTTGGAGAAACCGTTCTAGCTAAGCTCCCGAGGCCCGGGAACAAAGCGCCGGCAAGCTGGAGCGCGACGACTCACACGTGGTGCTAACCGAAGCGGGCGCACTCAACGTGAGGAGCGTCAGGCGACTCCCGCCGGAGACCCGACACCAAACGGCAGCCGTCCTCAAAGCATGCGGCCTGCCTTGGAACCCCAGATTTGGCCGCGCAGCGCCAGCAGAGCGCAGCGAGCCGATGATGGTGCCAATCCCTCTGGCCACGCCGGCCGAGGAAGTGGAGCGGCTACCGCCCGGTGAGCCCGCGGCCCGACGACGAGGCCCTCTTAGTCGAAGGGGCCGAGCAGGCCAGCAGGCTCCCGGACGCCAGCCCTACCGAGGAGCTGGCCAACGCAGAAATACCGGACTACGAGCCGTCCGACGTGGAGGCAGCACCTTCCGCAGCAAGCGCGTTGCCGCAACAAGCGGCAAGCCCCGCCCCAGCCGCCAACGACGGCTCAGGCGAAGGGGGGCAGAAGCGCGACTCTGCGGGTTCCTCCGCGAGCGCAGCGGCAGCACAGCAGCCGCCTGCAGCGAAGAGCCGCACGGAGCCCAAGAAGGCACCGCGGCTAGGAGCGCCCACTGAGCGCGAAGTGTGGCAGCACATCGCTGCCTTAGCCGACCCGCCGCTCACCAACCACCAAGGCGAGCGGGACGCGTGGGTCGGGCAGGTGACAGACCTGCTAGACCGGATGCTCGACCCCAAGCAGGTCGAGCAGGCACGCAAGGAGCAGCTAAGAAAGCTGTGGGACCGAGGCGCTTTCACGCCTGTGCTGCGGTCTGAAGTACCGCGCGGGGCGCAGCTGTTCAGGGCAAAGTGGGTCGACAAGTGCGACAAAGGACGGTACAAGTCAAGGTAGAACAGGAAGCTGGCTTGGATGTTTTCGTCCCAACGCCAACGCCCGAGAGTCACTCCCTACTTGAGGTAGCAGCGCTACACAACGAGGGGTGGGTCTGGATATTGTGGCCGCCTTCCTCATAGGGAAGGACCGCGGTGCGGCGGAGGGCCGCCCGGTCTACATGCACGCGCCTGTGGAGTGGCGCGAGCTCTTTGACCAATGGGTCTTGGAGCAGCCTGCAAAGGACCAGCAGTGGTACCGAGACCACTTCCGGGACTTTGTGTTCCGAGTGGACGGCAACCTTTACGGCCGAAGAACGGCTGGTTCCGTCTACAGGGACGAGCTGGAAGAAGTCCTCACCGGCAAGCTACCCAGATCTTCCAAAAGACCTTATTTAAGCTTAAGGTGTTTTTTTGTTTTTCAAATAAGGTGTTTTTCCTTAAATAAGGTGTTTTTTCATACCTTAATTAAGGTGTTTTTTTTAATACAGTCATATACACTATATACACATACTTATACATAGCGAGAGAAACCAACAAACAGAATTTCACATACACACACACACACACACACACACACACACACCCACACACACACACACACAAAAAAAAACACAGACACACACAGACACCGGAGTTTCTGTGTCTCTCTCTGTCTCTTTGTCCGTACGAGCTGGAGCAATTGATTTGCTTGGAAGAGATAGGTGCAGCATTCCCGCAGATTATGCCATGCATGTGCAACTTCCTCCTGCAGTCTTGTTTTGGCTGCAGCGGCCTCCTGTAGAGATGGCCCGAGCCCGCAATGAAGCGAGTGCAAAGGATATCAAGAAAGTATTGAAGGGGAATGGCTTTGCAGATGCCCCTAAACCAGACCAGTATATGAACTTAAGCCTGGATGAGGTCGTGGCTGAGTACAAGGTTTTGATCCTGGACGTCTTGAAGGAAACCAGCAGGCCCACCGTGAAGGTACTCCTTGCTGGCTGCATGAGCTTGTTCCCGGAATCCAGTAGAGAACTTTGCAAGCCTTGGTGCGAGAAGCTTGTGAATGCGGTATGTCATTGTCGCAGCAAGCGCAGTTGCACGTCTGGGAAGAAGCTACCACCTGCCGTTCGTGAGGTGGTCATGTTCTTGAAAGGCATGGGCGGCAGTGTGGCACGAGAAGTCTCCAGAAGCAGCTTCAGTTCTTCTGCATCCAAACCTGCTGCAAGTCCTCGGCCCTCGCCCTCTTCGGTGGCTCCTGCGACTCGCAGCAGCAAGGAGCAGATCTTCACACAGTACGGCCTGGAGGCGCCAGTTTCAGATCCAGGTGCAGAGGTGGAGGAGACTGGGCTGTCTCCTGCCCACGTGCAGGAAGTGTTTTCCTCGCAGGAGGTCATGTCTCCTACTCAGGAGGCACCTCCTACGGCAGCTTTGCCAGTGGAAGACAAAACTTCGGGCGGAGACGGGTCTGCTGAATACCAAGAGTACTTCGACTCTGCTCGCCTCTGCATGGTTCGTGCTTATCCCAGTGGGGCTTTGGTGATGGCAACGATGCAAAAAGGCGAAGACGGATTCCAGAAAGCTTTGTTCCCTGGCTCGGCGGAGGCAGTGTCCACAGAGATCCCAAATCTGCGAATTCAGCGGATGAAGCGGCCGGCTGCTCGAGTGATGAAAAAACCGGCTGCCAAGAAGAGGCCGGCTGCAGCACCGACAACGGCAAGTGCTTCGGCTAGCTCTGCCAGCCTCGAAGAAAACGAGGACAGTGGCATGGAGCCCCAGCCATCAGTTGCGGAGGAGCAGCCGGAGAACGTAGCTGCTGCACAGCAGGATCGTGTGGGACGGCGCACATACACCATCATGTATTACAAGGCGCCCAGGCACAAGAAGGCCATTCGGCAGAAGCAGGCTCCCTTCTCACAGCTGTTCCAGTTCGGCCGAAAAGGCGTCCCTGTTTGGCAGATGGACAGGATCGCAAAAGCATGTGTCCAGAAGCTTGAGAGCGGCGAGCTTGAAGAAGCTGATGCCGAAGATTGGTGTAAGAGTCGCCTCGCACAGGTCTGACTGATCATGTCTGTGAGCGAGGCAAATGATTTTCACACTATGCTTGCCATCTAAGCAAACGAGATGCAAAAGGAAAGGCCCCTGCAATTTCGTGTGCAAGCTTCGCATGCAGTTTCCGTCGCCGTGTTCGTCTTTTGTTTTCCTGGCATGTGAATTGAAAGGAATATTCGCAGCGACTTTTCGGCCCAACATCTGCAGAACTCAGCAATGGAAGACTTGCTGCAATCGCTCGCCCGAGTCCAGGCTGGCCGGAGGATTTGGGAATATCTTGATCTACAAGACCAGTTTCAGGTGGCTCAGGTACACACGGCCTGGCTGCTGGACGTCCAATGGTCCATCTTCGGCGACAGCATCCACCAGTTCAGTTGTGCAAGGGCGACCGACCTCATTTGGGCTTTTCTTGTTCCTCGAGATCGCAAAACCGTCCAAGCCGTACACGAGCTTTGGCATAGCGATATTCGTTGGTTTGTTTACCATGAAGGAGCAAACTATGTTTCGAGTGATGACACCCCCCGGGCAGCTGGTTAGATCAGTTGGCTAGGATTTTGTCCTATAAGGAGCCTGGAAGCGGCGAAAAGGATGCCTTGCGATATTCGACAGTGCCTAAAGCACGTCTTCGTGTGGAAGGATGTCAAGGAGGGCCTCCTTTGGAGGAGGCTCTCCTAGCTGGGATATGCGGTGTTTGTTTTTCATTCCACGTTCAATGTTTTGTTTTGGTATATGTTTGGTATATGGTTATTGAACTTCGTTTGTGAGAGGGGTGGGGGTTGTGACTTGCGGGCTTTGACAGTTTAGGGGCACGGCCTTTAGAGACATTCTGAGTATAGTATCCGGCACATGCTCTGGTGTGTAGTGAAAAGCTGCAGCTAGAAGTGCGTGCGAGATCTTGTTGTCTTGCAAGGAGGGCCTCCTATGGAGGAGGCTCTCCTGGGTCCTGCAAAGCACTTGCGCTTTGTATGTTGCTGCTGTGAAACCATGTGTGCGCTGAATGCATATAATGCAGCTTGCTTTGGCTCGAACCCTGTTCCTTTTGCACTCTCGGCCAGCCCGTTGCAATGGCGACGACGGGCACCAGCTACTACAGCGGCGGCGGCTCAGGCGGCGGCGGTTGGGGCTCTGGCGGTTGGGGCTCAGGTGGCTGGGGCGGAGGAGGAGGTCGCGACGACAAGTCGTACTGGGAGCCATGGAAAGACGACGAGCCGGACGAGGATCCGGATGATGAGCCGGAGTATGACCTGAGGTACTGTCAGTTCTGCAAATCGTATGGGTACATCCGCAAAGACGGCTGTGTCAACAAAAAGTGCAGCTTGGCTAGCAGTTATTTGTAGCGGGGGGTTACAGTCTACAGAAGTGTTTGGGTGCATCCTCTAATCCTTTAAGTCTCTAAGGCCCATAACACCTCGAGCCCGAAGCTCCAAGCCAGAGCCCTTAACCCTGAAAACGAGCAAGGCGACTACTATATCTACAACCCCAACCGGTCGGAGCCGTGGAACCCCTACAAGCAGAAGGGAGGCAAGCCGGACTACACCCCGAAGGAGTTCGATGATATCCACGGTGCCAATGTTTCGCAAAACATCAAGAAGAAGAACAAGAAGAACAAGGGACTTAAGCGGAAGCAATGGCAGGAATCGGTCAAGCAATGGCATGCAGCTTGGCACTAGGGAGGGTCTCCTATGAAGGAGGCTCTCCCTGAATTGCAACCTTCATGTAGAAATGTAGGGTCCTAGCTCTGTATAAATCGTACATGGGCTCCTGTCTATGTGTAAGGGATTAAAGGAGGGTCTCCTATACAGGAGGCTCTCCTATGTAAAGACCAAGGCTGCTGGCTGCCCCAAGGGCAAATGGTGGGGTGAGACGGAAGCGGAGAAACGTCCACGAGAGGGTCCTGTTGCCGCTGGGCCGCAATACTCTGCTGTTTTGCTTCAGCTTGTGCGTGCTTTGAGCCAAGGCCGTCGATCCGGAGAAACGTCGCCGCCAAGCAGAGGCAGCAGAGGCTCGGAGCCAGGCGGCGGCACCAGCTTCGCCAACGGGGTCATGGATTGTGTTGTCGTACGGGTCTCGGTTTTCCTTTAAGTTCGGTGGAAGCCGTCTGCATCCTGAGCGACCCAGGCCCGTCGCCCCTGCAGCTGGAAACGATCAAGGACAGTTTGTGTGTGTGTGTGTGTTTGTTTTTTCGGAGCTTCTGCTGCAGGAGAGCCACATGCGGGCGACAACCAGGAGAAGGAGAAGGGGGAGAAGGGCGGCGACCCGGCGGACAAGTGATGGTTGCTGGGCGGCAGCAGGGTGGACTTGGGGAGGGTCTCCTACCGAGGAGGCTCTCCCTATAGGCCAAAAGGGTGCAGCGGTTCTAGTTTTGGGTATTTTGCTTGGGTCGGGTTGGACTTGTACTAGGTGACACGGGCCCTGGATCGGTTTCTAGAGTGCAGCCCAGAGTTTTCACATCATTGGCACCATGTTGTTCCTGTGTACTAGTAACATGTGTTTTGGGTTTAGGGTGGTTTGGTGAAGATCCCGAAAGATTTCGTTCAGTAAAGAGGCCAGCCCCCGAAAACGAAACACAAGTTTGGAAACAGTTTTGCAAGCTCAGTCGGGAAAAACCAGGGTTAAAATTTTTAACCGATGGGTTAAAATTTTTAACCCTGCTTGCTTTTAAATATATAAAGGAAGGGTTAAAAATTTTAACCCATGGGTTAAAAATTTTAACCCTAGGGGTGTCTGCTGCCTCAGGTTCTGCTGTGGCTGTGGCGGCTATGATCTGAGCTCCTTGGCTGCAAACGTTTCGGTTTGGTCTGTTGTCGGGCTTGTGTTTCCTGGTGTTGCCGGGTGCAGTTTCTTCGTGTCGGGGCTTTCGTGCTGAACTGTTCGGGGTGTGTCGGGGGGGGGGGGAAGTTTTGGTGGGCTAGAAGTTTTGTTTTGTGTTGTTGGGGGGGGTGGGGGGGTGGGTTGGATGGGCTGGTGTTTCTGGCTGTTAGTGGTTGGCTGGGGGTCGGGCTTGGGAAAAAGCTAGAAGCAACCCCTAAACCAACAACCTCAACAAATCCCATCCCAGGTTGCTTGGCGACCGTGCTCTTCCGTGGCGCTTGGAAAAATGCGACCGTCTGCGGTGCCGTGTGGTACTGACGAGGAAGAGGTTCCCAGGAGGGCTCTCCTATAAAGGAGGGCCCTCCTTTTTGGCGATTGGCAAGTTGAGGGTCGAGCTTGGTCCTTGGAAGATTTTCGGACACATGTTGCAGTGCTTTCCTAGGAAGTCCACCTCAGCCTTGCATGTGCATCCCAAACCGATGTTCACTTGTAGGAGGATCCTCCTGTGAAGGAGGGTCCTCCTAGATTCTTGCAAAAAAAAAACGTGTTTTCACGAAGCTGCTTTGGGCTCCTGACGTGCTGGCCTCCTCGCCTCCTGCACCCGTCCCCTGCAAGATGGGGCTCCTCCGCAGTCGCAGCGCTGTCGCTCAGGCCGTCGCCAAGAACAAGGCGAAGACCACCGCCAAGGCCAAGACCCAACCGAAGGCCACGGCAAAGGCCAAGGCCGCAGCAGCCTCGCCGAGCAACCACGAGACCACCTCCCCCCGCAGAAGGCGAACCAAGTCGGCCGCAGGGGAACCTGTCAAGACGGAGCCCTTGTCGCCCCAGAAGCCGAAGGAAACTTTGGGGATGGCCAAGGCAGAGGTGGCAGGCTTGCTCACAAGCCTCAAGTACCAAATCAAGGCTAAGAAAATGACGGAGAAGCATCGCGAACAAGCGAACGATATCTTGCTGAAGTACCAACAGTCTGGCGTCCATGGAAAAAAAGAAATATTGCAGAAATTGCAAACGAGCGGGCTTCGTGACCTCAGCTGGTTCGCCGAGATGCAAAGCGAATACCAAACGCAAAGCGTGGACAAGGAGAGCACCACGAAGGGCTACTTCAACAGGACTTTTTTTATGCTCAGTTTTTTATTTTCAGTTGGCATTTCAAGTAAGATTGGTTTGTAATGTTACTCGAATGATTTCTCCAGGAGCCAGATCCTCAAGATGAACGGCCTGGACCCGAGCAACATGGACGAGGCTGTGGCTGCTGACACGCTCAAGGACTTGATCGCCGACTGTGAGGCAGAGTTTGGTTTCAAGTCCGACTGCAAGCCTCACAAGAACCCCTTGCTGGCCAAGTACTACTACAAGCAGAAGGTCGAAACGGAGGACACAGCTGCCACGAACTCGCTGGGCTGGAGCCAACGTGGAAGGAAGCGACCTCGGCAGGCTCGTCGAGAAGTTCGACAACCCGGACCTGGAGGTGCCCGCCAACGAAGAGGCTTGGAACAAGGCCTACAGTGCTTGCAAGGCCGCCAAGAGCAAGCTGGGGAAGGTGGCGGACGAGCTCGAGGAGCAGCACGCCAAGCTGGTTGCTCACGGTCCCCAAGCGGAGGCGGACGAAGTTGGGCCCAAGATCGAGACCCTCCGAGGCTTCTTGAAGACTTTGCGCTTCAAGATCAGCGAGTGGATGAACATGAGCGAGGGATGCATGGAAGCGAAGTTGCCGGAGCTCACCCAGCTGAGTGAGGAAGCCACCAGCCACCTGGCTGCAGCCACGGCCTACAACAAGAAGTTGAAGAGCCGCTTCGGTGTCTAAGCTTGCACAAATCCATCTTTTGCGATGGATGCTCATCCGATCTTGAGAGCTGGAAGCTTCAGTTTTGGCGGCTTGTGGAAAATGGCAAACTGGCTTGCATGCCATGTTTTGGTTTCGCTGAGTCGCTAGGTCAAAACTGCTCGCTCGGAGTTGCAAGTCTCTGCTGCCGTGCATTTCGCTTTCGCTGGGCTCGAATTCTAGGATGGCACTCCTACGAAGGATGTGCCTCCTGTGCAGACATGCTGAGCAAAGGGCCGGCATCTAGTTTGGAGCATATCGCAGAGGAAGATAGATTTAGACATGATTGCATGGATTTGTTTTTTTCTGGAAACATCAGTGGAGCCAGAGCCAGTCGACTCTGCGAAAATGCTGGGCTCGCAGGCGCCAAGGGGGTCAAAGATCTGGCCCAGGCTAAGCAGGGAAGCAACACTGCCAGGAACTTGCTTCGGCGCAATCTTCGCCGAACACCGTGGCCGCCGCCATATGAGTGCCAAGTCCGGGGCAAGAATCCAAGGACTGGCAAGGAGGACCTCTACACCCTGGCCTTCATGCTTCCGCACGAAGTGCTACACGTTCTCCTGGAGTCTAACGATGTTTCGGAAATCAGAAATCAACAAGCTCGGATTCCCAACTTGCAAGAGCAACTTCAAGAGCACGGCAATGATGTCCTGCTGTTGGGGCTGTGGCTAGACGGTGTACCGTTTAGCTCAGACCGTAGCCAGACACTGCAGTGTGCAACCCTCAGCTTGCCAGGGCTTACAGATGCTGGCGACTTTCGCTTTCCACTGACAGGGTTTCCAAAATTCTTTCAGATGCCTGAAGCTACCTGGGATGATGTCACGGCTATCATTGCTTGGTCGATGAGATGCTGTTATACTGGCTTCTTCCCGTCCTTCCGTCACGACGAGTCTCGTTTCCTTGGCAACGACAGCTGGCGAAAGAGGAGAGCCTCGCAGCCGCTAGGCTGCCGGGCAGTCTTGGCGGAAGTGCGGGCGGATTGGTCGGCATACCAGGAAGTGTTGCGACTACCTGGCTGGACTGGCAACGGCCCAATCTGCTGGTTTTGTCAAGCGACTTTGCAAGATCTACATGATGTTGACGAGAGCAGCTCTTGGAGGACACTTTGCTCCAGGAGGTGCCTCCTATCGAGGAGGCATCTCCTCATTGATTTTTCCGTTTCTAGGATAAGGAGGGGCCTCCTATTGAGGAGGCCTCTCCTTTTTTTTAACATATAATTGGTTTTCTACCCCAGCAGTTTCCCTACCCCCAACTGTCTAAACTTGGTTTCTAGACCATTCGGCCAATGCCCTTGCAGGAGCTCGCGCCTGTCGCATTACCAGTTCCTGGCCAGGCAGATCTCTGAAGGCAAGAACTTGAGCCCTCTTTTCAGTTGTCCTTGCTTTTCAGTACAGAAGTGCTGCATTGATTGGCTTCACTGCATGGATTTAGGATGTGCAGCTGACTACATGGGTGGGCTTTTTCATATGGTCGTGCAGACAAAGCTCCCCGAGCGAAGTGTCCACGATCGCTGCAAGAACCTTTTTGGCGATATTCAAAATTATTATCGCCGAAACCTGTCCCAGTCCCGCATGAGCACGTTGACTCCGCTCATGCTGAAAGGCAAAAACAAGAAGTGGCCCAAGTTGCGGGCTAAAGCCGGCGAGGCTCGCGACCTCATCGGATTCGCCAAGGAATGCGCTGAAAGGCACATGGGCAATTCAGATTTCGAGCGAACGGTGAGGCAGACTGCGAAGCATCTGCACAGTTGCTATGAGTTCTTGTCCGAAAGGCATTGGGATGCCGAGAAGTTTCACAAGACTGTCAATAATTTGCAGCTTTGTTTGTAGAGTTGAGTAAATTCCCAGGGCAAACATATTTTAGGACAAAGCCCAAGATGCACCTGCTTCTCGAGCTGGGCCGCCAAAAGCGCAGGCCCAGCGAGACGTGGACGTATCGAGACGAGGGCTTCGGCCATGTGTTGTCCCTCCACGCAAAACGTCGTGGAGGAAAGTACTCGATGAAAGGCACTTCCAAGCAAATGCTTAGCAAGTTTTGTGTCAACAACAGGAGGTTGCCAACACTGGCCTGAGCTGCAGACTTGCACGGATGCGGAAAAACAACCGGCCACAAAGCACACACACAGACACGTACTGACAAACACACGCACACACACAGACACACGCATACACCACACAAGCATACAATAACATGACGAATAAAAAATAACATACCTTATTTAAGGTGTCAAAAAAAAACACCTTATTTAAGGAAAAACACCTTATTTAAGAAAACACACCTTATTTAAGGACCAAAACCCCTTATTTAAGCAACTTTTTCTAGAAAAACACCTTAAATAAGGAAAAAGACCTTAATTAAGCAATTATTTCCCGCACAATTCCTTAAATAAGGTGCGTTTTCTTAAATAGTGTCTTTTGGAAGCTCTGGGTAGCCAAGGACTACGACTTCCAGCGGGGCGTGAAGGACCCGTGCGTGTACCTAGACCGCCGGTCCGGCCTAATCCTTCTCCACCACGACGACATCCGTGTCGCAGGCCCCAAGGCCGCAGTGCTGAAGTTCACGGAGGTGGACCTTCCGACGCACTGTGAGATAACGGTGGGAGAACTGGAGGAGCCGGGCACAGCGGTGGAGGTCCTGGGAAGGACCAAGGTGCGCACAGAGGACTCTATCCTCACGCTGCCCGACAGCAAGCACGCAGAGAATGTGTGCGAGCAGCTGGGCATCGGTCCAAAAGACAAGGGGACCGTGCCTAGCAGACCTCTAGACCTGACCAAGGTCGAGGAGCTCTCTGCGGGTGACGCCGCGAGGTTCCGCAGCGCCGTGGGTAGTGCTATCTACCTGTCGGCGGACAGGCGAGACATACAGTTCGCCGTGAAAGAGCTGGCACGAAGGATGCAGAACCCCCAGGGTCTGCGACTGGCTCGCTGCGGAAACCCTCGCGCGATACCTGCGGGCGACCCCGCGGTTTGGAAGGGTAGTCAACAGCACAGCTCTTCTGAACTTGGAGGTCTACTCCGACTCCGACTGGGCAGGGTGCCCAGAAACGAGAAGGAGCACAGACAACATAGTTGCCTGTCTCGGGGGAGCAGTCATCCAGACAAGCTGCCAGACACAGCCCGGCCTCCCAGCCACCTCCAGCGGAGACGCGGAGATCCGGGGAGTGTCGCGAGCAGCAAGGGAGGCCGTCTTCCTACGAGAGCTTGCGGAGAAAGACTTCGCCCCAGCCTGCGGCTTGCCGCGGCTCTGGGCCGACTCCGCAGCTTCGATCGGAGCCGCCAAACGCATAGGACCAGGGTCCAAGCTGAGACACCTGGAAGTCGCGGAATTCTTTGTCCAAGGCGCGCTCAGAGCCAAACTTTTCGAACTGAGAAAAGTTAAGGGAACCGAAAATCCGGCAAACTTCGCTACCAAGCACTCGAAGACTGGACCGGAGGTGCGGCAATCCCTGCCCTCCATGGGCATGGTGGACCTCGATGCGGTCGCAGGCGCCACCGAGGCTCTGGCCCAAAAGGGCACGATCAAGTCGATCCAGGCAAGCCCCTGGAAAATGAGACCGCCGACCAAGCTTGCAAGCTCGGCGCTCATGGCCCAAGGCCCAAGGGCACGACTTCGCAGAGCTGGTGCTCGGCTTCGCGGCCCTAGGCTTCCTGGCCTTCCTGTGGATGCTTTGGGGTTTAGTCTCCTGGCTCTGCAGGTGCAGACGTGACAGGCAGGAGCCGGAGCTGGAGGATGAGATCGAACACCACGCCGAGCGTGCCGAAGAGCCGCCGCGTGCAGCTCAAAGGGCCACTGAGGTCTGGCTAGGGCCAGAAGCGCCCCAAGAGGCGCAAGAGGAAAGGAGGGAGCAACAGCCTAGGGGGGCTCAGGATCCTCAGAACACCGAGTTCCTCTGGACCGGGTTCGCCTTTCAAGTGGCCACCGGCCGCGTCGTGCGCCGGTACCATGGCCAACAGCGCGGTTGCCCATTCATGGAAGGGGCAACGATCAGACACAGGGTGTGTCTCCACTGCCGCAACGGGCACCAAAGCACCAAGCCCGGCAGTGCGGTGAACAACTCCCGCCACTGGGAGCCTCCACCTTGAGGCCCCTAGCGGGTAGCACCGCAGGGCGAGCCTTTCGGCTGCCAGCCCTGTGTGCGGGACGCTCCGCCCTACAAGGGGCGTCTCACCCTTCGACTGCGGGATGCCCCGCGGGAGGCTTTCTCAAACCCCTACCTCTAAGGGGGGTGCGAGATTTTTGTAGGCTACACTAGGAAACCTAGGTAAGTAGCTGTACAGTGTAGAGAGAAGAGGGTTTGAGCTAAAGGGCTTTAACCTGACTGCGACTCACCGCAGCCCTCTTTTGCAGAGTGAAAATAGTGAGCCCAATACGCGACCCAACCTCCGCGCAAGTCCTCTAATAAATCGATGCTTATTTAGCACGGGATATTATTGGTTATATTCAGAGAAAACAGCCACGCAGTGCATGCAGGATCGAAGATTTCCTGTTATTGTAAACGAGCTAACTATGTAAAGACATGCAGGAGCCCATGATGTGAGTATTCTGTAACTAGTTCGAAGCTTCTTTCCTAACGGGTTACATAAAAGAAACCAAGAATCCAGGATTCGAGGGTTCCTGTAGTGCATTGAAGCTTCGTTAGTACGAGATGTATAGTTTAGCTGTTAACTATACACGACATATCTTACTATTGCCTATGTATTATTTTGCTTGACCTTAATAATTTCCTAAATTCCCCCCTGTCTTGGATTACGGTTAGCATTAGTTGCCTACAGTCCCTACTCTCAGACCCCCATGTCCTGCCTTTAAGGACTTCCTCGATTCCTTAAATTCACCAAATTCCTTGATCGTTGTCCCTGTGTATTGGGTTTAACGGATTCATTAGTTCCCGAAATTCCCTCTCAATCATGGGAACACCTGAATCCTAACCATGAGGGTCAGAAGTAGGTTCCTTTTAGGGATTTAGGGAATTCACTACATCCAGTACATAGGGCTAGGGGTTAGAAAATTTAGAGACTTTAAGGATATAGGATGATATAGGGGATGTCTTAAATCTGGTACCTGTTTAGAGATCAAGAGAAACCATTCCAGTATTCCAGATTGTAGAATCTGAAAGATACCTGTAGATTGCATAATCAGGAATTTTGGAAATCTCTAAGAACTGCAATTCTGGAATTGTGGGCCCCCGCAAATGTAGAATTCGGGATTTAGTAGCCGCCACAAATCAAGAGGTCAATAATTCCAGAATTCCAGATTTGCGAGAGCTAATACTTCCAGGATTCCAGGTTTATCAGATCTAGAATTCTTCCCGATTGGAAAATCTGGAGTTCTGGAAAACTGGAAATCTGGACTTCTGGAATTCTGGAATTCTGCACTTCTGGAATTCTAGAAGTCTGGAATTCTAGAATTCTGGAATTCTGGAAATCTGGAATTCTGGACTTCTGGAATTCTGGAAGCCTGGAAGCCTGGAATTCTGGCAGAGTTAGCCATTGCAAATCTGGAATTCTGGAATTATTAGCCCCCGCAAATCTGGAAATTTGGAATTCCGGAATAGGACTTGTGGAATTATTTGCTCTTGCCATTGTGTAAATGTGGAAAGATAGTTTTGCGATATCAAGGCATACCCTTTTGGAGTCAGTGGAACAGCGGATTACAGCATCGAAGCATTTCGTGTCGCGGAAGCATATGTACTGTCAGCAACGGAACTAATTTCGGGCATCACAGTATTCCGCATCGCGAGTCCCCGAACTCCAGACCCTGAGCTGCAGCCTTTTTCCGTCGAAGATGAAGCTCGTTGTAATGAACATGAGGGCGTTCGTGTGTGTGTGTGTGTGTGTGTGTGTGTGTGTTTTTTGGGGTACCATATATGTATATATATATATATACACACACACATTATGTGTGTGCACATATACGAATGCATATATACATATATATATATATATAAATACACATGTACATATGATGTATATGTGTTTGTGTATGTGTATGTGCATGTTTATGTGTATGTAAATGTTTGTGTGTATGTATATATAAAGAGGGGTATATGTATATGTATATGTATACATATATACATACACGTGTATATGTATATGTATATGTATATGTACATGTATATGTATATGCATATGTATATGCATATGAATATGTATATGCATATGCATATGTATATGGATATTTATACGTATAGGTATGTGGATATATATATATATATATATATATATACATATATATATATATATATACATATATGTATATGTATATGTATATGTATATGTATATGTATATGTATATGTATATGTATATGTATATGTATATGTGTATGTATGTGTATGTGTATGTGTATGTGTATATGTATGTGTATGTGTATGTGTACATGTATGTGGATATGGATATGTAATGTGTATATGCATAGGTGATGTGTATGTGCTTGCGTACATACATACATACATGCATACATACATATGTATATATATACATATGTATGAATGAGTGTGCATGTGTATGTTATGAATAAGCTCTCTATCCTTCCATCCGCGATGCAACATGCTTTCTGCGAAGAGATCTTGCTATTGCTTGGCGTGCAAACGTGAGATGTCTTGCTGGTGGGTGTCTGCGGAAAGGAACAGTAGAATCTGCGGGTCTGCGGACGCACAGGAAGCGGGCACCCTCGAGTCGCTGGAAGCGGGAAAGCTCATGAGAAAGTTCGGTGTTCAGCTCAGCACAGATCCCGTCGATAACTTATAACGTTGAACCCTAAATCCTCACCAGAGGCAGGGAAGATCGAGACTTTAAGCTGCTCGGCCGCTTCCTCTCCGCGCTGCCGGTGCTTCACCTGCGAGAGCTGGATCTGAACTTCGAGCTCTGCGGAATCGGCCAGGGGCCTCGTACACCAAAGCCGAGTTCAGCAAGGAGAAGGAAAGAGAAAAAGGCACAGCAGTTTTCGTTTCGTGGGGGTTTTTGAGGCTCGGAGAATGTCCTGACCCTGGCCCGTGGCCTGGGCCTGCAGCGGCAGCTCGAGAAGCTGACCTTGGACCTGACGAGCAGCGAGCTGCGCCCAGGGCTAAGGAGGGGGGGGTGGGCAGAATCTTCAGAGCACAGCCCGACAGAAGTCACCTAGCTGTGGGCGGGGATTGCCAGAAAGGAATAGAAAGGGTCTCGAGAGGGATCGAACTTGTCCCTGACAATTCTCTGTTTCATAGCCACCATGTCCAGCACTGCAGCACGGATTGGTCGCAGAAGCTGAAAATCCACAAGTTAAGGCATGCGCAGGTCAGCCATCTTGGGAGACATTATGTTTTTTTTTTTTTCCGACAGGGGGTCCTCTTCCTGTCACAGATCTGGAATCACGTTTGCGGCACAGCAGTGGTACAACAAGGCAGAGGCTCTCGATCTCAATCCTCGTCAACTCGCAAACAGTGTCCAAATTAGTTGGATACCCGAACACGTAGCCTTAATCCCCAAAGCCAGAAAATGGTGTCACCCAAACACGCGCTGCGTAGTTGTCAATCTGGTGCTATGCTAGGTTTTCTGCGCAGTCATGGATGCATGTGGCCGAAAACCCTCCGACCGCGCTCTTGCTCCAGAGTTGTGTGCACGGGGCATCGTAAGCGCGGATGTGATTATTGAAAGGCATGTCGACTTCTTTCCCCACCCCTTTACGCCGTGATTTCAGTATCTCTGCTGAGCCCACTGGCTCCTGCGGCCGGCGGAGCAGCACTTGAGCGGTCGCGAGAGTTTCCGCCCTGCACCGAGGCGACGACAGCGCCAACTCCCTGGCCCTCGCCCTCGGCAATCTCGTGCAGCTCGGGAAGCTCCACCTCAACCTGCAACACAACAAGATTGGCCCGGGACCTCGGAGCATCTAGCCTTCACGACTTCCCCAATCATGTATACTTGTCAACATTCCAGGGTCCGACAGTTTTGTACACCCTGAACTACTTTCAGATAGGAGGTATTCCGGCAAGTTCTATGGAGCTTTTGCCAAGGGCTTGCAATGGGAATTGACAGGCTGTGCCAGGTGTGGTGCTGATCACTTGACCGGCAGACACTCCAAATCGACGACGAGTATGGTAGAAGTCTTGCAAGATTGTATATGAGTTGCGGTTTCCACGGCCCCCTCAAGCACACTCTCTATCTACTACCGGATCTACCGTGCGGAAGTCAGTGGCTCTGTAGAACTAAATATGTTCGACCCACCTGCGCATGATGCTTCCTATAGACTTGAGCCCGAGTTTTTCCTGTGGGGTTCGTGGGGGACGGAACAAGCTCAGCCCAGCATCCAAGATCGTTCATGAGGGCTCGCATTTCCTTAGTGTGTCATGGCTCTGCTTCGCAACGCCCGCGATGCAATCCCCGCCCTGACAACGGAAGCCTCTCCGCCCGAGGTGCAGCAGGTGCAACAGCCGTGGCAAAGAGCCTGCAGAAACTGGAGCAGCTGACTGAGCTCAAGGTTGTTCTGCGGAACAACCTGCTCAGCCTGGACCTTGGACACTTGGATACTTGCGGCCGCCCTTGACTGGGAGTTGCTGCATCAAAGGTTTAGAAGCAGCTTCCAGTAGTCAATGGAAAAGAAATTTCGAAGTTGTGATGACTATTACTGTCACACTAATCAAGCAGTAGCAGTAGTTTTTACAACTATGAGATACCGTCATCCTGTTGGCTACAAAGCTGTTGAATTTAGTCAAGCGCGAGACAGGCCTTGATGCAGGCTTCAATAGTTTCGCAAAATCACATGCGATCGGAGGCAATGGATCGAGTTCTTGGGAAAGGATCTTTGACTTGTCTACCTGGACCCTCCTTCTACTCTATTTGATCTGAAATATTATGTATAATATTGAGTACCCATCATCAGGGGCCATATACCGATACCCCCGGTATTGCAAAATTCTGTTGGCAACTGGTTGCCCCAGGCGTGGTGAGGCCCGGGCCAGTGAAGTCTCCTTCTGTGACCTGCCAGCCCTTTCACGTAGTGCGTACTCACATGACCACTTCCGTAGCAAGATGCCATAGGAAACGAAGCCCAAACCCCTAAACCTTTTAAATCGATGCAGCCTCGGCTCTGAAGCAAAAGCAAGGCCGAGACGACGGAGACGAGATCCGGGACTTTCTGATTCTGTTGCCGGCCATTACGAAGAGGATCATCTACGTCTGATCCGAGGCTTGTAGGGTTCAGGGTTTACCTATGACCCAAAAGTTTTTTTCAGGATTTGTATACGGAAGCCATAATGAGGAACCCTAGGGAGAGGGGAATTCGGTGGCTTCGCCTCATGCCGGGCACCAAGAAGATGGATTTCTGAGGGTTTAGGTATTGCTGTTTGCTGAAGACTCGTCGAGCTGGACTCAAAAGGTTCGTGCCGTTGCAAACTCTTGATATCGGTAAGTATGGGTAGTTGTCAAAAATTAGGGTCTCTTCTAGGTCCTTTTTTTGGAGGCTGCCGTACTATTTTGAGGACCCAAAAATTAAAAAAGGCACCTGAATTTCGAGAACTACCCGTATAGTTCGGAAGCTGCACATCGAAGAGAAACTCAAGCATCAACAGTGCATGGCCGTGAACTCTAGCTGCCACTGGCTCCATAATTTTTTAAACCCGAAGAACCTGCACGAACTGAAGCATCACCGTTGATACTTTCTCACCCAGCCCCATGGCTCCATCTAAACCCTCAACCCTTAAATCCTGCACGAGCCAAAACCACATGGCCATCCCCAAAACTGCCCGAAGAGCTTCCAGCAGCCAGCAGAAACCCTGGAACCTGGATCCGAATTCTACCCTTAAACCCTAACGCCCTCAAGCCCCAAACCCCAATGTGATCCTCGCCCGTATCATTTTTCCGCGGCCTTCCATGCCAAATCGCACCCGCCGATCCTGGGCGCCACTTGCGGCGGGGGCGCCACCGCCGCCGCCGAGACCATGCCGGGTCACCGAGAGCTCAGTAAGTTTGGGATTTTGTGGATTAGGCAGACCAAATGCCAAACCCGGGACCTTAAGCCATGAGGGATACTATGACTTATGGATTCAATCGCGTCGGGTTGTCAGGATACGGCTTGATTGGTGCCTGCCAGGCTCTTGAAGCTGAAGATCCCCGATTCCCCAGCGCAGGACAGTAAAGACTCAAGCCGAGAGAAATGCACCCAAACGCTTCGCTTTGGAATCATCGCGCCTTCCTACCTTCTCCCTTCCAAATGCAAAGCTCCCCTGCGAGGTGAGGTCGCTGCAGAGATTGCGCGCTCCTCCGATCTGGAGGTGGGGTTGAGGGTTCAGGCTGAGGATTGAGGGGTTTTAGGGTTAAGTTTAGTGTTCAGGGTTTAGGATTTGGGGGGTTTAGGGTTTTTTATGTTCAAGGGTTAGGCTTAGGATTAGGATTTAAGGTTCAGACTTGTAGGAATTGAGGCTTGCGTGCAGGGGCAGGGTCAGAGCTCTCTGGGCTCAAGCCTTTTTCTGGGCTTGTGAAGGTGTGAAAGCGGCGCCAGAAGCCGAAGCCTCACACCACCCGGAAGTGTCCTATGGGGGCCGTAAATCATTAGAAGAGGGTTTGGCAGTATATTATACCATAGCAACAATAAGGAACCCCCACAATAGTATAGGTACTTATTTAGGCCCCGATACAAATCGTAAGCTTTTCGCCCGAACGAAGCCCGGCAAAAGGCCTCCAAAGCGAGGGTTCCAAGGCCAATCCCAGTTCGTTTGAATGCCCCAAGTCCAGAGATCGCTTGGGCCAAAACTCTACTATCTGTCATAAAAACAATATGGTAATATTTATATTTATAGCAACAATAATAGTAGTAATACAGAGTTAACCCGCGGCTACTTGGACATGTCCCACGTTAGCTTTGGGCCTCTTAGAGCCCTCCGTTGCAGAAGTGCCCTTCAACACCCTAAACCCTGTCGAGCCTTCTGAGGGGCCCTTGAGTGTAACCCCCTAAAACCCCGTTGAGCCCTGATAGGGACTATGTGTTGTACTCTCGAAACCTTAAACACCACCTAAGCCCCCAAAAGTACCCAGAAAGGGCTACTACTCTACATACTTTCAGGGTCCAGGTAGACCCCAAACTGTCATCCCAAAACCCCAAACCCCACAGAGTCGTAACAGGGGCCCTTTAGTGTAACCTCACAGAGCCCTACAGTGCCTCATGCCCTTTGAACCCTTAAACACCCGTAAAACCCTTAGAATCCTTACCCCTGAACCCCTACTGAAACCTAAACCCTATAGTAGAGGCCTGTACCCCTAAACTGCTTGAAAGCTGCCCAGATCTCCTTAGACTCTGCCCTGGCCGACCTCGGAGTGGGCCGGCGCTTGGGCAGCGAAGCGGGGCTTTAAGGGTTTGAAAGGGTTTTTAAGAACTTTTAGGGCTTTAAACGGTTTTACATGGTTTTCAGGAGTTTTAAGGGCTTTTAAGGGGTTTAAGTGTTTAGGGATTTTAGGGTTTTGAGGTTTCGTGCTTAGGGTCTAGACGGTCTAGAGATAGTGAGGACTTCAGGGTTTGCGGTTTCGGGTTAGTGCTCCATGTTGAGGAAGCTAGGCACGAGAATCCTGTGGCATGAAGCATGCAAAATCGCAGTGGTTCTGCCCAGCACCTGTGCACTCTTGAGCAGGAGAAATGCACCCCAAACTCTAGAGAACTATCCATATCGGAGCCTTGATACATGATAGTATAGCTACACGCGGGAAGCCCGAGGAATAGTATGAAGGCCCTAAGCTCTAAACCCTCAACCGGGCAGGAAATCATGAAGGCCCGTATCTACGATTTCATATGGGTAGCTGTTTCAACTAGGGTCCCTTTTAGGGTCCTATTACAAGGGTGCCGTAGTAGTTTTTGGATGCAAAACGGCACCCTAATTTAGAGAACTACCCACAAACCTTAAACCCCTGAACTCATAGATCCCTGTAGATCCCTTACAGGAACCCTTCAGGAACCCTAACAAGGGACCCTAATTCAGAGAACTACCCATATGCTCGCCTGAACCTTGTTGCAACTACCCGAGCCCAAAACACCCGAAAGCCCCAAAGTCATCACCCGAGTTCTAAGTTTAGGGGTCTGGGGTTTCGGGTTAGGGCAGTAAGAAACTTGAGAGACAAACTTGCTTAAACAATTTTCAGCACGCCCCAAAAGCTTGCTTTAGGGTCCCGCAGCCCTTTACCCTAAACCCTAAACCTTATGCCCGTGACTCTCAGCCCTAGAACCATTATACCCTACCGAGAGTCTAAACCCCTAAACCCTATAACCCTTATACCCTAAACCCAAGAGCTTGGTTTCCTCTGCTTTCAGGAAGAGCTGTAGGCAGCTGCGAGGAGAGCTGCGCTTGGAGGATGTTCCTTGGCAGCCAGCAGGGTTTCAGGGCTTTAGGGGTTTAGGGTTTTGGTTTATTGGGGTTTAGGGATTTGGGGGGTTTAGGGTATATAGCATTTCGGGTAGAATGCTTCACTGAAGTTGTTAGGTTTGGATGCGTTCACACGGCTGCAGCGCATTCTGCCACGGTTTTTGTCTAAATCCTCTCGGGGGTTGTGGAGATCGTCCGTGATGAGGCACATCGGTCGCTTGTGGACTGAGGCATCTTTCGGTTCCTTGCGGGGCCTTTTGAAATTCAGGTTTATGGTTTTAGCAAATACACCCAGCCCTGCAGTTGAAGCAAGGACTCTTTGGCGAGCCTGCTGCGAGTCTGGCGAACAGATCAGCGCCGAGACGCTTGGCAGCAGCTTTCGGAAGAAGGCTTAGTTTTGAGCGCTAGGGTAGGGGATTTACAGGATCTACAGACTGTTCATTTTGAGCGCTGGCCTGTAACCTTCACGCGATTCATTTTGATCTCCTCTTTTGCATCGCCGCTCGGCATTGCTTCAATTTGCTCTCTTTGCTTGGTGTCTCAATGCAGTTTTGCACAGCAAGCTTCCCCAGGATAGTAGTAACAATAATGGAAATAGTACTATGATAAATAGAAATACTCTCAGTAATGGCACTAATATGCTGGTTCGTGTACATCTGTCCAAAACGAGAATCTAACAGCTCGGTACCATCCCAGCCAGTCTGTGCGTGCTTGTATCTTCCAGAATGGGTTGGGGTTATCGACTTCAGCGACCAAGCCCTCCTGCAAGCCATGTAAACCCTACACCCTTAAATCCCCAGGCCCTAAACCCTAAACCCATGTCCTGAAGAAGAGGTCTCACCCAACATCTTCCTAGACTCATACCCCGAAGTGGGCTCCTACAGTCTATGGCTTCAAACTTCTCACGGACCTGTTCTGCATGCTCCTCCTTCTGCAACCCTGAAGCCTCATCCTTTGAACTCTTAGGTAGTCCTAAACTCCCTGGCACCTCAGCCCAAGGATCCCAAACTCTAAACTTCATTATGGGTGGGCCATGGCTTTTGATTGAGCAGCACTCCCACCTCTCCTTGATGATAGGGTGGTTTAGGGTTTAGGGTGTAGAGTCAATGTCAAGCTTTCAAGCGACGTTGTCGAAGCCCATGCTCCCCGATGCATGGCGACACCCTTCCCTGCAATCCGGAACTCCCAACGCATTCTCCGGCAATGTCGAAAGTCTCTCACCCCGAAGACTCAAATCGAGCATAAACCCCAATCATCCCGAAACCGCAGATCCCTTTCTGCATGTAGTCAACCCGGTAAGCCAAACATCGTTAACCGATGTTGAAACCCTGACCCCCCCAAGCGCAAAACCCTAAACCCCCAAACCCCCAAACCCCCAAAGCAAAGCAGCCTCACCCCAGACTCCTATACTCCTGTTTCAGGAGTTTAGGGTTTGTACACTTTCGTGCTATTTATGTTTTGTTTTGTTTATCGGGTTTGGGGTTCAGGGCCGAGCCCCGAAATCCGAGACTCCGAGACCACAAGCACTCAGGTCGAGATGGTGTTGGCTCGCTTAGGCGCCTCGGCTGCGGAGGCCATCGCCGAACGCTTGGCCGTGGCTGAGGCCCGAGTTTTTGGGGGTTCAGGATTTCTAAGGCAAGGGTTTAGGGTGTTATTGTTTAAGGGTTTCTGTAGAGGCGTGGTGTTCAAGATGGAATGTAGTTTTTCAAGCGAACAGGCTGCAGGTGTTTGATGTTTTCCGAGCTTGCAGGGGGATCGGATATGGTGTCTGGCGGAGCTTTTTTCGGGACCCGCTGCCCTACATGCACCTTGCTGGTTTGAGTGGCTGGCCCGAAGCCACACCACCGGAAACTTAGACGCCTGAGCCTTGAACCCGAAACTCATTCTCCCAGTCCATGGACACTCTCAGGTCACTGAAGATTTGGTGTCTTTAGGGTTTAGGTTTAGGGGTTTGAGTCTAGGGCTTAGGTGCAAGTCTACCTGGGCGGTTGTGTATGTGCATGTACATACATACGTCCACTCATACAGGAAGACAGACAAATCAAAGCCGATCCGTGTGTATCTACACGTCGACATTAATATGTATGCCTCCCGAAACTCTGTTGAAACATGTTAATGGTAGCATTAACAACGGATAACTGCCTGGCCATCGTTAGACACAAGCTTATGCTACATGGCTTTTGCATCCATCATTGTTGTGCGGCCTTAAGAATCTGCGTTGTTCGCAGACTGCATTCCGTGAATGTTCGGCTTCAAGCACACCAGCCTTTAGCAAGAAGAACTTTCATCTTCCACACCGCCACCCATGGACCTGCCAATGGCTGCTTTATGGGCATTCATGGTCGTCTTGTTCCGCATGAGCGACGTTGTGCTGTCATCCTCTTCCGAGTGCCAACCTTCCGATTCCCATTCCGCGGCCTTGCTGCAGCGTGAGACGAACCAGAGGGCACGAGCAGAAAGCTCCGAGGAGCAAGGGGCGGATGAGGAGTTGGAGGTGATGGAGCACGACAGGAGATCTGTCTCCGGGTGGGCCAGAGGGGAACAAGAACTCAGCAGCCTTGCTGCAGCGTGCGACTCCTCACCAGGCCCAGGCGGAGAGCGCCCCGGAGGCTTTGGAGGAAGAGGAGTCCGACGAGGAGGAGGAAAGGTCGGTTTCTAGTGGTTGGAGGCGCCGCAGACGCTCAGACGCGACATTCACATACACGACAACCACGACTACAACACCATGGTGGGCAAAAGACGTTGATGATCGACTCGAGGTGATGAAAACGGAGCTGTCAGAGGTTGCGAAGCATGTTCAACGCCTTGAAGGGCAAGAAAACTCAACAGCTTTGCTACAGCACGTGACTGATCACGACATGCAAGGCGGCAGCATCACGGAGGCTTTGGACGAAGAGGAGGCGGACGAGGAGGCGGACGAGGAGGACAAGCTCCGTTGGGCGCGCCGCCGGAGACGCTCGCAGAGAACACGCCCCCTCATCATCGACACAGACCCCACACCACCGTATGTCGGGCCTCTCGATGACCGGCTCGACATGATTGAAATCGAACTTGAGGAGGTTGAGCAGCGCATTCAGCAGCTTGAGGGGGAGGAAAACTCAACAGCGGTTGCTGCAGCTTGAGGGTGAATAAAATCCCTGTCGTTCTGTGGGCCCTCTGAGCGGCTTGAAGCTGTGGCTTTTTCAAACAAGTTGCGTGTCTCCGATGGGCAAGTTGGGCGGACTCGGTTCTGAGCCGTAGCAGTGCTCACATTTTGACACCGTCCTTTGCAGCTTCCCTCATGCTTCTTGTTCCGCATCTCAGAAACAAGGCTTCGGGGGGTTCTCCGCAAGGATCCTACTATGTCGGGTTGCTCCCCTGTAGAATCCTTTAGTGATTATCCCAGTACCCCCTTTGCGTATCCCATAGTATCCCTGAAGCACCCGGACAGAGTGGATATTCGGGTTTTCACAAGTCTGCCATTTGCTTCAACGTCCTGAGCTCTGAGCTTTGCTCATAGAAGCCCAAAGTTAGTCCTAGGCCCTGCGCCCTCCCAAAGAAATCCTAGACCTTAAACCCTAAGCACCCCCAAAGTTCTTAGGGCCTTAAACCTAAACCAATTAAAGCAAGGCCCAGAAGGTTTTAGCGTGGTTGGTACCGTATCACACGGACCATACAGAGGAGCATCATTGACTACAGAGGGTTAGGAAGAAGTTGGTTTTCCTAGCCCGCTATAACTCCTAACTCGGCCCTTTCAATAGTCATAACTCTATCTTATACCCCAAACCCTAAACCCTTAAACCCCTAAACCCCTAAACCCTCATACCCCAAACCCTAAACCCGAAACCCCGAAACCCGGAAGCCCTGTTCTTTTCCTAACGGCTTCTTTTTTGGAGTAGCCGGCCCTGACCTTCGACCCTCAGCGAGTCGATTTCAACAGGCAAGGACCCTAGAGATATGCGGGGATTATGGCTCCTTCAAGGGTTCCTATAAAGGGTTCTATAAAGGGTTCTATACGGGTTTTAAGACCCTAAAATTCCTCTAAGCCGAAGCTACTTTACGCACCCCGGCGTTTAGGTGTTCGGTTTTTAGGGTCATTAGGGTTTCGGGTTTAGGGTTTTAGGGTTTAGGGTTTTAGGGTTTACAGAGTTTGCTGTCCCAGACTCTTAGACAAAGAGAAGAGCAAGAGCTGTCGGCGGCGAGGTGGATGTCGTGGTCCAGGCCTCGCGAAGCCGGGCTGCTGCCCATGGCCATAGCCTTGGACTCACGAAACTGACTTAACGGTTCAGGGTTTAGGGCAGAGTTTAGGGTTTGGGGTTTAGGGTTTAGGGTAGGGTTTAGGGTTTAGGGTTTAGGGTAGGGTTTAGGGTCCAGGGTTTAGGGTGACTTGGGTGCCCTACGGTTGATGATATACATCCTGCATTACCTTAAGGACCCTAAACCATGAAATTATGGTATAGTCCCTATTATGAGTAATGCAGGATTTATATCATCAACCGTAGTTTTAATCGGGGGTGCTCAGAAGGAGGGGGAAGAGGGTTTGGGGTATCTTCGGCTTGAGTGGACTTCCGCAGTGTATCTTTACGTGGGATATGTAAACCCTAAACCCTGAACTCCCAAACCCTATAAGCCCTAGAACCTAAACTCCTAAACCCTAAAACGTGGCTAACCCTGGACTTTCAGGTTACCAGGCCGCCGAGCCGCCCAGTCCGCCCAGCCCCAATGCCGGCAGTGCGGAGCCCTCCTTGGACCGGGTCGGAGGGGCCCGAGTTTTAGAGTTTTTGTCGGGCGTCCTCCTTTTTGTGTTGTAGAGGGATTTTTAGGGGTGGTGTTTTGGGGGGTTTGAGGGTCCGTTGCCCTTTCGTTGCCCTTTCAATCCGAAGTCTTGAATCCTAAACCTTAAATCCGAAACCCTAAACCCTAAACCACCGAACCCCCCCGCATGCGACGCCCTGAGAGGTTTGGAGCTTGCTGCTCAGGAGACGACCCGGCTCGGAGGGCCAGGCTCGAGCTTCTGTTTTTGATTTATTTCAGGTGCTTTAGGGGTTTAGGTTTAGGGCTTAGGGGTCTAGGGTTTAGGGGTTTAGGGGTTTAGGGCTGAGGGGTTTAGGGTTTAGGGGTGCTTTTGGTAGGTCGGGGGTTGTTTAGAGTTTTTGTTTGACTCCTGCTATTGTAGCTTTTGTGATAAGGGTTTTGCAAGGTTTTAGGTGCTGGGTTTTTGGATCCAGCTCGGGGTTCAGGGTTTGGGTTTCAGAGCTTAGGCTTTAGGGTTTGGGATTTTTGGCATCTAAGGGAATTCAGGAAAGTGGGATTGAGGGTGTAGTGATGGGACACTACACCCCAAACCCCAACCCTAAACCCCAACCCTAAACCCTAAACTGTAAATCCCACCCCTAAACCCTAAACCCCCAACCAAGCCTCTGAAGGCTTCCACACCCCAAAAGCCTGCCTGACCTTATGTGGGAAGGAAGAGCGGAGCCGGGCTTTTCGGCGGCGTGTGAAGAACGAGCTTTCCAGCCGGGGCCTTGATCCGCAAGCTTGAAGCTTATCGGAGTTAGGATTAGGGCCCTTGGGGATATAGACCCTGTCAATAAGGCCCCTGTTAAGAGAGCCAGAAGTAGGGTTCAGAAGGGGTACCCTTTAAGGGGTCTCCCTCATAATGCTACCTGCAGGCTGTCCTAAAACCGCTCTCTGTAAGTTTATACAAACCTCAAACCGACTATATACAAGTATGCTAAACCCTCGCGCGCGAAAGGTACGCGAAAGCGGCGCGGAAGAGATGCGAAAGGGATTGCCTAACTAGTGAGGGCATGCATGTTTCGGTGCAGGGGTCTTGGCTCGGCTTTACTGGTCAACTACATCTTGTTGACTCTCGTATCCGTGCCAATGTATGACAGCCTACTGGCCGCATCAAACTACGAATGGGGGCAAGGCAGGCGCAGGGCAGGCGCAGGCGCGCCAGGGCAGAGAGGTCCAAAACCACGAAAAAACGTGTTTTGAAGCTGCGGGAAGCTCAAAATGGTGGTTTTGGAACTGGTCAAGAGGGCAGGGCCAGGCAGGGCAGAAGGGCAGCGCAGAAGGGAGCGGCGAGGCGGAGCCCTTGACAGCCCAGGGCTGTAGTGGAACGCACGTGTGCGGACGTAGAAAGGCACATTTCGTAGCTGTGTGCCCCGGGCTTCGGGCGTAACAGCTGCTGGGCATTTTCACAGGGCAACATGACGGGGGCAAGAATTTAACCAAGGGCTTTTCAACACAGACGTGGGCCTCTGCGCACTACTCCATACTAGGTCTGTCAAACATTCCAAAACCTGGTGAAGAGGACCTCTCTAAACCTCCGTTGTCTGCTTGTGACAGCCAGCTTAAAGGACCCTTTGTAAGAGCTGTATGGTTTGTAAGCAGGGATCCTCCTAAATCTGCATTCCCTGCATAGCTCCTATCGGAGGTTAGGACCCTTGGGAAACATTTTCGAGCTGTGTATTTGCTTCTTAAAAGAGTTTGCCTTCAGCTGTCAGAGATGCTTTTGCGCCGAGTTATGTTGAGGTGGTTGCATTTTCTCGTGCGCGAAAGAGCGCGGAAGCTGCACGAAAGCGGCGCGGGAGGGGCTGTTTCTGGGAGAAAGAATATCGGATAACACCCACCTAGCGTAGTAGCTGAGTAGGTAACCTTTAACCTTTTGGGGTTCATATCATCCTACCATACTTGAAAAGGTTAAGCTTTTTTGGGCCAGGATACGCAGCCTCCAAGTAAGGGTTCGGGAGCTGGGTCTGCCTTGTGCCGTGCTCTCGAGGTTCAGACTTTCGATATTTGCATCGGTTGCGCATTATGAACCCAGAAGCCTGGCTTCCCATGGGTAACGGGTAGTTCTCTAGATTAGGATCCTTTTGAGGTCCTCATTTATTATAAGGGTCCCGTACTGTCTTGGGGACCTAAAAAGGGGACCCAATTCAGAGAACTACCCACATGGAATCGACGAATACCATGATCGAACTAGGTCTCTGGACCTTCAATACGCCCGAAAATCCATCAACGCCATGCGCCCTAAAACCCGACAAGGACTAAATCCCAAAGACCAAATCCTCTCAGCCCTACCTACCCTAAGCCCGATAAACACTAAATGCCCTAAACCCTACAAACACCAAGGCCGATAAACCCTAAACCGTATAAGCGCCAAAACCTGGTAACCCTGAACCCTACAAACCCTAGAGGCCCCATAAACCACAAACAAGGCCCTATTAGTCCGAGAAACCCTGAATCCAAAACGTTTTCCGGCTTCTCCCAGGTGCAGCGCAGGCCGCACTTCGAGCCTCCCAGGCGGCGCTACGCGAGGAGGGGCCCAAAGGGGCCGAATCCTTCGTTTCCGAGGCCTTGGGTGTGGGGGCTTTGGTTTCGGTTTTGGGGTTTTAGGGTTTAGGGCTTCGGGGTTCAGGACTTAGTATCACATGCTGTAGACTCTGGACTTCGAGGCTTCATTTATTCAATACTCTGAACCCTTGCTGGAATCTTCCTCCTTGAAACCCGAAGCCCGAACCACACTGAACCCGAAACCCCTAAACCCTCAAACCCTCAACCCTAAATCCTAAACCTGAACCTAAACCTTAAACCCTTACGTAACCCCAAACCCCTCACCCTAAACCCCGGGCATGCCTTGCTGGCAGAAAAAGAAGGCATTCTAGTTGCACACCAGTTGGAAAAGAGACCGCAAAAAAACCAGCCTGGCACGAAACCCCAAGCGCAAATGGATATAAGGGTCATTCTAATAAGGATCCTACTATTTAGGGTACGATACTAGGGTCCCCTACTTTCGGAAGCTCCCAAATCGGCACAGAGAGCTCCAGGTCTGGGCCTTTCTACAGTCCGAAGAGCACCCGGATCGACTTATTGCTTTCTTGCAGGGCTGATTCGAGGTCATGTAAGGGTTCCTTAAAAGCGTTTATAATGAGGGTTACTACAAGAGATAAAAGGGTTCCTTAAAGGGGTCCATTATGAGGGTTAGCTACTACAAGGTATATTATTGGGGTTCAGCATAGGCGCCAGCAGAAAAAGAAGACCCTTTCAAGCGCTATATTGTGGTATAGTCATCATAAGGAGCCCCTTAGAAAGAATATGGATAATAATTCAGGCTCCTTTCCGAGTCTGTGGAGGCTTGGGGATGTGGGAAAGCCGCGCGGAGTTTCTGGATGAGCTCAGGTGCTGCGAAGAGATGATGGTCGAAATCATCTGTTCGCAAACAGACCCAGAGATCCAGCGGGCGCTTCGAAATGTGTTCCTCGTTGATGGCAGAAGAAAGGGTCAGTGGTTGCTTCATTTTGAACATTTATTTGTCGCATCCAGTCTCCGAGTCTAAAATTGTCAGGCATTTGTTTCAGATTCTTTCGCTATTCCTTTGCAACCTCCTAGTCGCATGATGGAATATGTCCCAAAATCTGTTCCAAGCATCGTCAGGCCCCTCTGCTCCAAGGCATCACCATTGATCTTGCAGGGTTCTAGGCCCGCCAAGAATCAAGTAGGCAAAGCCTACGAATTGCAGGAGGGCCGGTCCCTAAGCCTTAAACCCTAACCCCTCAACCCTAAACCCTGAACCGTGAACCCTGAACGCTAAACCATAATCAGACGCCACAAAGCCCTAACCTAACCATACGATGCCACAATTCGCCAAAGCCTTCGAAGGGAAACTCAACCCAAAGAGTCTCGGCTCTAAGGGTTAGGGCTTAGGGCTTAGGCGACTAGCAACCCTAAACCTTCATCCCTAAACCGAAAACCCTAAATCTCAGTCAGCCTTCATCCCTAAACTCTAAACCCTAAACCCTGAACCTTAATCCCTTCACCCTAAACCTTAATCCCTAAACCCTAAGCCTTAATCCATTTAAAGCTTCAAAGCCCGGTAGATTGCTGTAGTGCCTTGCTTCGCAGAGGATTCGTTCGTCTGGGGACCGGCGGAAAAGCACGTCAAGAGCTTCGAGCGCAGACATATCACAGCTGCCTGAGGCTTTGGGGTTTAGGTGTTTAGGGTTTAGGATTCAGAGTTTTATACACTCAGCCCCCGAAGAGAACTTAGACCAGTTCAACCTAGTTTATAGCCAAGCCCGCCTAAACCCCTTCAGGCGTACTATAATCGTAGTATAATGGGCCCCCACATCCGATTCTAATTATTAAGGCTCCTATATTAAACCCCTTCAGGCTTACCTTCTTCAAGTCCTCTTCTTCCTTGGCTCTGCTGCTGACTTGGCCGCTTTTGGAGCAGCGAGCTCCGCGACGCAGGACATGTCAGAGCAAGACGCGCTGCTTTGATGCATTTACAGTTGAGGCTTCATAGTTATGGGGCTTGGGGCTGTAAATGCAGGATTTCAGCCGCGCGTAATTAGGGTTTTCGGGGCTTTAGGGTGTCGAGGAGCATGGGTCTGGCAGCTCCCCGAAAACCTTCAAAAGGAGCTGACTCGTTAGTCGGCAAAGACTAGACGGCCGGCACAGAGAGGTCTTGACAGGCATAACGTTGGTGACCTAGGATGATCGACATTTCCAGGATATCGGGTGAAAGCAGTCACGGCAGACTGCCTGGGTCACTTCGAACTTGGCCCAGGCTTTGGTTGGCTCTGTGGCAGCAACCACCGCCAACCGTGGAGGACGAGCTGTTCTCGGCTGAAGGTTACTTGCGGCTAAGCACATGTGGGTGGTTGTCAAAACTAGGATCCCTTTTTGGGGTACCCTTAGGTGCCGTATTATAATAGGGACCCAAAAAGACCATAATCTTGACAACCACGATTCACGAAGCTCACAGAGACGAAGCCCAAGCACCCTCGAGGCAACACACCGTGAAACCAACCCAATCCCCATAAACCCCGCACCCACTGAACCGAAACCTAAGCCCCCAACCCGGAAGCTCGAAGCCAAGGATCTCCAGTATTCGTACGGTTGATGATATAGCTCCTATGCCCTGTGTCCCGAGACCTAACACAAATATCCGAAGCGATGAATCCTGGTGGTTGCAAGCAGGGTTGAAAACACGACTCTCGCAACATCGAAGTAGCTTCGACTTCAATTCAAATCGTTATCATTCTGAGTAGTTTGGGCTCGAAAAGGTATCAGCCGATCGACCCCTTACATCCTCAAGGCCTCAGCCCACGTTAAGCCGTCTAGATGACATCTACGTCACACCGGAACCCCCAGTTCCTCGAATGTTCAATAGGAGCCCGGCGGCGCTCGCCGGCAGTATCTCCTTCACTTGGCTGCACAGTGTGTGCCTTGCCGACATCCACAGTGGAGATGAGTGGCTCGTGTTTCAAAGGGGAAAAGCAGGGACCCGTAATGGTGACCCCTACCCTGTAATGGGCTATATCATGGGTATATAACAGCTATATTAAGGGTATATACTATACCTAGGGGTCCTTATTAAGGGTCCCTCCTTTTACCCCTGGAGTGTTAGCTACATGTGGCTGGCTTCACGCATGTTAGTTCATCCGCTTGTCGATCCAACACATGCTTACCACTTAGTTCGGGCGTGCTGGCAGATTCGCGGAGATAAGCCGGAAGAGCGCATCGCGATGTATGTCACGACATGAACCGCTTTGACCCTCTCCCCCTTCACCCTAAACCGCTAAGCCACAAACTCCTAAACCCTAAACCCTAAACGCTGAACCCTAAAACCTATATATATATATATATATATATATATATATATATCCTTGGTAGCCTGTGTAGCTGACTTGCGCCTTCCGCCCTCGGTGACCCTGAAGTTTCAGGCAGAAGCGAGAAAATATAGGGGCCTTAGTAATTAGACTAGGGTTTGGGGGTATTGTACACTATATAACTGTAATAAGGAACCCCTAAAACCCTATTCTGATTATTAAGGCCCCTACATTACCCAAGTGCTTCTAGGGCAAAGTGGGATGCCTCGCTTTTTGATTTTCGGGTTTCTGTAAGCCCTACAGGCCTTGAGCTTTGTTTCGTCCCGAGAACCCTAAACCCGAAGCCCTATGCTGACATGGGCATCTCGATGATGCCGACATTGCAGATGACTACCAGTGGAGCAGCGAGATCGGGGTGAAGTGCGAAAAGACGAAGCTGACGAATCCAACACCGATGTTGCGGAGTAATATAGGGGCCTGAATAATGACCAATACTATTGTGGGGGGTCCTTACTATAAGTGTAGGGCCCCGAAACCCTATTCGAATTATTAAGGCCCCTACATTAATGCCACAGCTGAGGGAGCATAGGGGTTGCAGACGTGGTCGTAAGTACCTCGTCGACTGCCGGCCCAATCGGGCTGGTAGAAGCCGAGCAGTCGTGCAGACACCAAACCCACCCCCTTCCTAAAAAAAATACTATTACTCGTATTACAATTATCTCTATTCTTACAAGGACTATTATTATGATTATAAAAAAACAATACCTCAAAGCCCTGAAGCCCTAAACCGTCTGAGGTGGAGTGTGGCCGCCACACAGACTTCGAGCATGCTATCCTCGGGTGCAGGCTTTGCGAGGCTGGCGAGCTCGGCTACAGCTCTAAAGCGTTTAGGATTTTGAGACCAAACCTCCTAAACCCGACCTGTGGATCGAAAAACCCTACCTTTCGAGGGTTCCTTGTTATGATCTCTAGAAATAGTTCCTGAAAAGGTCGATGTTTTGACTTGAAAACGTGAGAGATTACGATCAGAAGTAGGCGCATTCGTGTTTATTCCGGAGGCCGAACATGCCAATCTGCAATGGCCCGGGTAAGACTCAGCGCGAAGCATTCGTCGTGGGGTTGTGAGTCTTCAGGGGTTTTCAGGCTAAGGGTTTGTGGTTCGGGTCACTTTGCAACAATTTCGATACCAGATCGTAGGGATTTCGGCTCTTTTTCCTTCTACTTGGAGGTTCATGGGTAGTTATAAGTAGGGTTACAAGTCGCCTAATATGAATTATAAGTAGAGTTACCCTACTTATAGCTTATAACCCCAATGTTAACTACACATGAACCTCCAAGTAAGTCTCACAATTTTACCTGGAGGAGGTGGGCTCAAAGGTTGTCAAGCTCCGAAACGCGCCTCCAGAGAAGAACTGCCTCAAAGCCAACCTTAGGAGTACTGCTTCAACAGGCAGTAACCAGATTCATCGTGTTCATCACCATCACCATCATCGTAATTCTAATGGCGCGTGGCACGAGCAGCTTTTAGTGTTAACAAATCGGGCTTCAGAAGGCTTGTGAGCGGGCGAACTCCAAATATGCTCTGATCCGAAGCCACACGGCCGTGAAGGAGTGACTTGGCGGAAGAAGCCAGCTTTCGATGGCATCGGTGGCTTTAGTTTAGGGCAAAGGGTTTCGGGTTTAGGGGTTCGGAGTTTAGGGTAGCGAAACGCCGAGGGTTTAGGGTCTAGGGCTTGTAGGGGTTTTGAAATTTCTGCGATCAGGAGGCGATGAAGAGGTGTCTGCTTTAGGGGTTCCTTTGACCATCGCCGCTCCAGGTATCAGCTCCCTCTGTCCGCCATGAACACTCTGGCACATATGGACGGAGTTACCGGCCGGGTCTACCTACGGGCCTCCGTCTCATCCTTGGCGGACAGGTCCCTCTGTGCGGGAGATCTCCAAGTTTTAAGACAACCTACACAGCCGCCTTAATAATTACCTAGACTATTTCGGGGGGTTCCTTATTCTAATTATGGTAGTTATGGGCCCCCAAAGCCCGATTCTAAAGACAAAGGCCCCTATATGAGGTCCCCAGTGGCAGTTTCAGAGAATGAGGGACCCGAGACCCGACTTCCAATACTAGCATCCTTCTTAGCAGATATGGGAGTTTCCGAAAACAGGGGACCCCAAAATAGTACCCTAAATAGTAGGATCCCTCATATAAGGACCCCAAAATAGTAACCTAAATAGTAGGATCCCTCATATAAGGACCCCAAAATAAGCCTTATCAAGCTGGGGACACCCAGCCCCCCCCCCTTGCCTGCAGGGATCCTTGAAGTAAAGAACGTCTCGCATGTGCTGTAATTCTCCGCTGCCGGCTAGATCGAGCTTCAAGTAGCCCTTACATGCCCTTACAAGCCCGCAGTCATAGGCATTGTTGGCCCCAAGTCTTGAAGTGTTGCCCACGGGTTTCGCAAGCCTCTTTGGGGTTTCGGGTTCAGGGAAGTATGTGCTGAGTGCATTGCAAAGGTTCCGACTGTTGATGGACGAAATCCTGCTCTTCCATAGTATCCTAAAGAGAATGTCGGTGTGTGTGTGTGTGTGTGTGCGTGTGGGTGTGTCGCCGTATTCCGGTGGATGTGTGCCTATGGGAAGACTTCTGCAGCGTGTACGGGCTTGGGGTTTAGGGTTTGGAGTTTAGTCTGGGGTTTAGAGCAAGGGGGGCTGCGAGGATGTTATCTCAGGCTCAAACCCGCCTCACGCCCGAAGTTGAATTGCAAACCCTAAACCCTGAACCTTAAAGCCCTAAGAGTCCTCACCCCCACAACCTCGACTAAAAGCTACCCTAACCCTACACCCAAAACCTTCGTAACGGCAGCTTTACTTTTTCGACAGGCATCATACCCAGTCTGGACTCCAGCGCTTGCGTGCTTTTCGGCTGATCTTGCCATTGTTTAGGATTTAGGGTTTAGAGCTTCGGGGGTTGTGAGTTTCAGGGTCAGGTTTCTGCTTCAGGGCTTCATAGGTTTAGGACCAATTTAGGGTGTAGGCGTTTGCGCTCCGCGATTTCTGGAATGCTTCCCCGTGGCCTTTTCAGGGTTGCAGATCAGTATGACCTGGTCTGGCATCATATAATTGAGCAGTTGTTTGTGCAAAAACCCTAAACCCTCAAAACTAAACACTAAACCCTAAAAACTAAACCCGAAACCCTAAACCCTCAAAGTGGAGGTCTAGGTCCGTGAGAGGGATAAGATCGGATAAGGGGGCAAGGCGCGTCTGCTGGGTCCCCATACGGTTGATAATATTCATCCTGCACTACCCAAAACAAAGAATATACCATTATTCTCATAGTTTAGGGTCCTTAGGGTAATGCAGGACTTATATCATCAAACATATCTTTCCACAAACCTAGCACCCCACGTCCGTAACAAGTCTAGCATAAACTCCTAATCTCCAAAATCCTTAGCCAAAGCCCAAAAGCATTGAACCCTAAACCATCGCCAACTCTAATCCTTAACTTAGCCGTTGCTATAAACTTCAAGCCTCAAGCCCGAACACCCTAAAGCCTAGTCAAGGAACCTTTAAACGAGCCCTTGTGGGATCTTTGCAGTGTCCCAAGAGCTCCAAATCAAAGCACGAAAGCTAAACCCCAAAAGGAGGCCGTAACAATAGGAACAGGGCTCGTTTGAGGGAAAGCTGTCTGTGGAGCCTTGTAGAAGCGGGGTGCATCCTTGTGCCGAGTTGGCGGGCAAAGCACGCATCACATGGAATCAGTTTGGGCTTCAACCCGAAAAAGAGTAGGTTTGTGCAGAATCAAGACAGTGGCATGGCTCTAGCCAACCGCAAACCCTAAAACCCTACAGCATCAACCCTGAACCCTAAAGCCTGGGCCCAAACCCTAAAACCATAAATCCTGAAGCCTCAACCCGCGCAGGCTGATAGATCGCCATGTTTCGGTTTGCTTAGCCCTCGAAGTGCGATGGAACGAAAAAAGCGCTCAACACACGAACCTGCAAGGCGAAGAACGACATGGGTAAAACCGCAGCGGGTCGACAAAGAAAGCGGCCTGAGGCGGTGCAGGGCTTTGGGTAAGCTACTCTTTGTCATCGTTGGGTAACATTTTACATTTTTAAAACCAATAAGGAATGAGAATGTACGTAGTTAATCCTATCCCAACCATGAACTAGTGCTGTTTAGGGTAAGACTTCAGGGGATTAGGGGTCTTTAGGCTTTGAGGTTAGGGGCTTAAGGGTCCTTAGGGCTTAGGATTCAGAGGGTTCGGATTGAAGTTCGGATCTTCAGAGAACTTAGGGTTTGTGTTTCGGGATGAGGCGGGTAGGGTTGAAGGTTTAGGGTCTTCTGTGTTTGAAGGTCTGGTCTTTAGGGTTTGTGGTTCACGGTGCAGGGTTTAAAGCTTAACCTGGCTTTGGAGGGTGGGAGCATGTAGGGCATTTACAGGTCCGGCAGCTTCTTGCCGATTTGGGGTGTTTTCTCGTGGAACTGCCGGCCAAGCGTTCCAGCAAATTTTTATTCTGTTACAGTATATCGTAGCGTAGCATAGCTTATCATAAAGCGTACGTTCGTTTCTTCAGTGGTGTCGGTATGGGCGCCTTTGCCGAAGTCCTATGCCCCAAGCCTTAAACGCCAAACCCTAAACGCTACTTAAAGGATCATGGGACTTAGTAACTAGG
This sequence comes from Symbiodinium sp. CCMP2592, assembly GCA_905221615.1. Classification (NCBI taxonomy): domain Eukaryota; class Dinophyceae; order Suessiales; family Symbiodiniaceae; genus Symbiodinium; species Symbiodinium sp. CCMP2592. Next base: position 83,208 of record CAJNDT010000818.1, on the reverse strand, counting down.
GTTATAATTAGGGTAACTATACTTATAACTACTTATAACCACAATTGAGGTACTTATATCCTTACTTACTAAGTCCCATGATCCCCATTATAGAACCAATATAGATCCCTTTAAGGAACCCCATTACAGAACCCTAAATCCAAGTAAGCAAATTCAGCCTTTAGACCCTGAGCGGCTTTTGGGAGCTGCTCCTGGCCTGTCCCTATGGACAGGGGCAGGGCAGGGGTTCAGTAAGTTTTCTGGGGTTGAGGGTTGAGGGTTTAGGGTTGAGGGTTGAGGGTTCAGGGTTTAGGGTTGAGGGTTCAGGGTTTAGGGGGTTAAGGGTTTGAGGTTAGGGGCTTTGAGTTCGAGGTTTAGGGTAAAGGGCGCAAGATTCTGTCCGACTAGAGGGTTGTTCCTGGGATTGAACATAGAGTGGCGAGCTCTTCTTCCGGTTTTGGGGTTTCGGGTTTAGGGGTCGTTCTTCTGCTCCTCAGAAGCATACCAATCTGCTCTCATCAGGTCCTGCTCCCTACCGGCTCCTTGCGTTTAGAAGTGAGCTTTTCCTGAAACCCTAAACCCTAAAGCCTACACCCCAAACTTGAAACCGTAAACCCTAAACCTAACGCCCAAACTCCTAAAGCCTAAGCCTCAAATCCAAAGGCCAAAATCCTAAATCCAAAGCCCTGAGCCCCAAACCCCAATCCCAAAATCCTAAAGTTCTTCCCTGAACCCTAAACCCCACACCCAAAGCCGAAAATCCTAAACTCTACTCCCTGAACCCTAAACCCCAAACCCAACGCCCAAAATCCTAAACACTTCTTGAGACCTGAACCTCTCAAGCCTGTTTGAGGCACGAAGTTTCCGACCCGACGACGATCCGTGCTGCTTCGAGGTCTCCTCAGTGTATTAGGGACCCAAAACGACACAAGCATAAACATTTTATAGGGATATCCCTACCTTATTGGGCTTCATGCTGGGGTGGGGGGCCCTAGTGTAGGGATTCAGGGTTCAGGGTTTGGGTTTAGGTTTAGAGCTTCGGGTTTCGGGTTTTGGGGTCGTGGGTTTAAGTTTAGGGTTTATGATTTTTGGGGTCTAGGTTTCAGATGTTGCGAGCCACATTGTGTAGCAGGCTGCAGGGGCATTCCTCACATATCATCATTGCAACGCCCGGGAGTGCCCTATATATGGATTCGCTTAGTTGTCTTGAGGATGTGCTCTGTTTGATGTATTGTCACTTCTGTTGCCCTCGGGACAAATCCAGCCTTTGCAGGCTTTTTCTCAGTTTAGGGTTTCAGGGTTTAGGGGTTGAGGGTTTCAGGGTTCGGGGTTTAGGGTTTCAGGGTTTAGGGTTTAGGGTTTCGGGTAGCTTCGATGCAATGTTTTGTCTGAGAACCAGGGAACTCCCAAGCTCGGACTCAACAAGCCCGAAACCCCAAGCGCCTTACATCCCCAAACCCCTAAGCCCTTTAAAACCTCAAAACCTTAAGCCCTCTAAAACCCTAAACCCTAAGCCCTTAAACACCCTAAGCACTTAAAAGCCTCAAAACCTTCAGCCCTTAAAAAACCCTAAACCCTAAGCCCTTAAAAACCCTAAGCCCTACAAGCCTTAAAACCCTAAACCCTGCCTTAAAGCACTAAACCCTATAAGCCTTAAAACCGAAAACCCTAAGCCTTAAAACCCTAAACCCTATAAGCTTTCAAACCCTACACCTGTAGCCATAAAGACCCTAAACCCTACAAGCTAACCTTAAAACCCTAAACCCTATAAGCCGTAAAACCCTAAACCCCATAAGCCTTAAAACTCTAAGCCTTCAAGCCCTAAACCCGAAACTGTTAATCCCTTTGGGCTGAAGCCCCGGGCAGAGGCTTCCGCCCTTCGCCGGGCAAGTCAGCTGACGCTGTGAGGCCAAGCCCAAGCCCTGTCTGTAGCCCGGAAAACCAACCGTTTTAAGGAAGTACATGTAGATATGTGTGTACATATATATATATATATATGTATGTGTATGTGTATATATATATATATATATACGTATATATATATATATATATAGAGAGAGAGAGAGAGAGAGAGAGAGAGAGAGAGAGAGAGAGAGAGAGAGAGAGAGAGAGAGAGAGAGAGAGAGAGAAAGAGAGAGAGAAGGGAGCCTTCAAGGTTTAGGGGCTTGGGAGTTTGTGCTCAAGTCCTTCGCATCCGTGAGAGTTTAAGTGTACCTGTCAAGATTAGCATGTGCACAGGCAGTTAAGTTCTTGTCACGGTATCCTAAATCAGAGTAAGCTCCGGAGTACCCAGTATGGTGCCCGAAAGCCAAACATACGTTCCTCAATGAGCACCCGTTTAGCAACCCTTGCCAAGCTATTGAACAAGCCTTTGCAACGTCCAGACGAGGGGCCTCTATTTTGTTGGGTCTCCTTGATCTGGATTTCGAGCGTCTACAGCGTCTAGATCATCTGGAGTTCACAGGAAGCCAGTGGATGTTAATTTGCCGAGTCGTAGAACCTTCCCTACACCCTAAACCCTCTCGGGCTCTTGGCCAAGACATTTTTTCCGCGCGTGACGCACGAACAGAGCGTTGCTGCAGCCGCAGAGATAAACGACCGGAAGCAGGAGTTTCCTCGTTGTTTCGGGCCTTTTGCCAGCGCTGCAGCTGCAGGGATGTGAAGGCTAATGTAGGAACATGGATAATCAGAAAACCCTATAAGACCGAAATTGGGATTCATGTAAAGAGCCCTTTGTCAAGACGCAGAGTTTCTTAATCAGGTTCCTATATTAGGAAGCTTTAAGCTTGACCTTTGCAATCGAGCATGTCGAGCAGATGACAATGCAACACGGTTTAGGGTTTAGGGTTAACGGGAGGCTGCACCAGGAATCCGGAAGTGAGCATAGCTCACTGATGCTATGCAGTTGCCTGACGTCAACAGAGAGACCACCCCCCAACTACTACTTCAACTACTGCCACTACTGCCACTACCGCTGATACTGTTATGTCTCCCACTCGTCTTTCCTTTTTGGAAGTTCACACCAGCCACGCATGCCGCAGGCCAACATTTTTGATCTTATTGGATATGTAGGACGGGAGTCCGGAAAATGTCAATGTGGTGCGATGGCCAGTGCGGTCAGACAACTGGGCTTGCTCCGACACAGGGGCTCTCACCAAATCTGGAGGACAACAGTTCGGGTTTAGCGACATCTCGCATGTGTGGCTGCATCTACTTATTGATTTTGGGAATAGGGTTTATGTCATTAACGGTTTTTCATATGGCTCCAATTCCAGCCCCTTTCAGTGGTTTTGATTGCAGACTCTCCAAACCGTGAACGTTCAATGCAAGTCGTAGAAAGGTTTTTCGGGAAACCAGGGGGGTCGTGATCAAGCACAAGGCCAGCATGGTGGCTTGTATGATGCATTATGCGAAACAGCGGCATTTTTAGTGGATTAGACCATGTTGCAGTTCAATCCGTTTTTTCTCATGGTGCATTATACGTCATATGCGTTGTGATAGGTTTTTTAATGGGATGATATTTTGTTGTATTTGCACTATGAAATGTTTTGTCGTTTCAGATCAGACTAGGTTAGACCAGGTTACTTGTCGTCATGTTGCACAATGCTACGCCACACCAGGCGACATCATATTCTTTTATGATATACTTTAGACATGACATCATACTTCAAGATATCGCATAGGTAGCATGCTCACTACCATGCAGCATGCATGGTCTAACATCAGGCCATAGAACCTCATGTAGCATAGCAAGACTTATGTTAATATGATAGCATGCAATTTATCATCTTTCAAGAAGCTTGTTGGAGTGCAATACTGCACACTGTAGCATGAGACAACATAGCATGATACAATATGGGTACAACAGGACATAGCAAATTGTAAATTAGTAGGCTGTACTGTAAGACCAGAGCAACATGTTATTTACCATGTAGCCATATCAACATCTTAACTTTTCTTATGTCCTCAAATCTTGTTGTTACCAACATTTAATATTGTCTGGTGACATGTGATATGTCATTTAATACCATATACGGTCGTATATTCTCGTTAACATCATCGAGCATCACATAGAGTAGCGTATTTTGCCATATTGCAATATGAGTCAATATAATAGATGACTGTATAGTAAAGTACAACATAGTCCAGTGTAGTATAGCACAGCACAATGTTTCCAATTATTAACTTATGTAAGAACAACATAAGATTGTAAAATGCATGCTCCCGCAGCTCTGCATAATATACGAGCCTGAATAGTTACCAATGCTGTTCCTTAAGGTTCCCTCAACCCTAAACTCTAAGCCCTAAACCCCTAAACTCCTAAACTCTAAACTGTTCCCTAAGGTTCCTTATTCTGACATTGCTACAGCAATCGGCCCGCACCAGTTTGGCCCGAGGCATAGGGAAGTATGGCTTAAACATGCCTCGCTGTCGAAGAGCTCAGACTCTGCTACAGGAGGAGCGCTTCTCGATGGAATGGCCCATGTGGCTGATACCAGGCGACATTCTGCCGCGCGGGTGGCATCGATGACAAGACTCCGGGTATAGGATTTGGTGCTCAAGGCATTTCGGAGTGATTATTTTTGCTGTTCGGGAAAGCTGTGTTTGAAGCCGTTCTTCAACTTTTTCCGCTGGCAGAGAGAACTAGTGGAACATTCATTGTTGTGTTACATGTGTGCAACTCGAAATCAACTTAGGACGAGCTTACCCCGGATCACTACTCATGAGGATCTCGTGCGAGAAGGCGCAGCAAGTTGCCAGTTGGCTGGGTTTGGGGAGCCCAGGATTACAGCAAAAGGTTCCGGGGCTTCCTCAATGTTTGCGCACCTTGCACAGAGGATCTTATACTGTTCAGGTCTGTGCTGAGGTGTCTTGTTTTCTGAGACTCTCGTTTGGGGACCAGGGTTTAGGGTTTAGGGCGGCCGAATTCCCTGACCTTGGTCCGTTCACGCCAAAATGATCCATACAAAGATTCCCAATCAGGACCCGGGTTTCTAAATCAAGCTCCTGCGCCAAACCGAAACCCGGAAGCCAAGGATGCAGTTGTGACCTAGTCGATACTATAGGGGCTTCAATAATTACCAACACTATTGGGGGAGTTCCTTTTTATAAGTATAGTCTAATATTAGCCCCAAAACCTTATTCTAATTCCTAAGGCCCTTACATTACTTAGAATATTTCCCCCCAAAAAACGCTACTCGAAAAAACCCTCAACCCCAAGCCCAAAGCCCTAAACCCTCAGCCCTAAACCTAAACCCTGAAACTTTCAATCCTACTTGGAGGTTCATGGGTAGCTATAAGTGGGATATATGCAGGGTAACTATACGTATAACTCATATTAGCGGACTTATCACCCTACCTATAACTACCTGTGAACCTCCAAGTAATCCTTCAGTCCGAAAGGCAAACTCCGCCAGTGGCAGCCGGGGCACCCGAGGAGAGTCGCCTTGATCTCCCACCAGTGGGCTCCTGGTCTCTGCTCAGAGGTTTTCGGGGAGTTGGGGTTTAGGGGTTTAGGGTTTAGGGGTTCAGGCTGTAGTAGTTTCGGTTTAAGATTCAGGATTTATGGGTTTCGGGGGTTTAGGATTAGGCGGATATAGCTTAGGGGGTTGGGCATTAGTGGTTTAGGGGTTTGGCGTTCAAGGCTTACTGTTTCCGATTAGCTCGGCTGAGAAGGTTTACGTGCGGTGGTTTAAACGTGCGGTGCCTGCGGTGTAGTTTTAAACCTAGGCAAGCACTCGCCCGCCCAAAGAAGCCAATAGCATTAAGAAATACAAAGTTCTTCATATGTTCACCACATAGCTAGTGTATGGTAGTAATTAACCAGTAAATCTAACTTCATTTCAGAAATTTAGAAGCAACAGTATTCTAAAACATAAGCAAATGGGAAGCAGCACAACTTGTGGAGATCAGCTCAGCCGGAATCATCTCTGATATCTCCAGCTCATTTGGTTCAGTCAGTATGTCAAAGTACACGCTACCTCACGGTGGCATTCACTGCGAACACCGACTTTCATCGCAATGAAGATGCTTTATGGGTAGGCCTCAATCCTGAACGCTAAGGTGTAGATCCTAAATTCACAAGCCTAAAACCTGACATTCACAATGCTTCATCCTCAGCCCCGAAGACCATATCCTGAGCGCTTGGGCCTGATTCCTGAACGCTTCGGATCCCAGGATTTGCCCAAGACGAAGGTCTTGCCAGAAACGAGGAAGGATTTGCAAAACACGCCCCGGCATTAGCGACGAAGGTTTTGCCAACCACGACGAAGGATTTTCCAACCACAACGAAGGATTTGCAAACAACGACGAAGCTCCGCCGAAGTTGTCCGTTTTGGCAATCCTTTTGTCGTCGCCGGCAAATGTTGCCGGCAACGACAAAACACATGTTAAATAACCACATAAGCAAGCAAGCCAGCAAGCAAGCAAGCAAGCACTCAGCTAGACAACCAGGCAGGCAAACAGCTAGGTAGATAGATAGATAGATAGACAGGTAGCAGGTAGATAGACACATAGATGATTTCGTACACATATCACCTGTACATAACATGTTTGTCTATACAAATATATGTAGACATATATGAATAAACATAAATAAAAAAGCAAATATATATATATATATATATATATATATACGTATACACATACATATATATATATATATATATATACATGTATGTATGCATGTTTGAAACAGAGGTTTCGGATCTAGGGCGTAGGGGAGCTGCCATGGCGAAAGCTCCAAAAGGGAATTTTTGACCACAGGTGAGCGGTTGTCACAAGTATGGTCCCCTTTTGGGGTCCTAATATACGGTTGATGATATAAATCCTGCATTACCTCGAGGACCCCAAACTATGGGAATTATGGTATATTCATTGTTATGGGTAATGCAGGATTTATACCATCAACAGTAATATAGCACGGCACCTATTTTTTAGGGTCCCCAAGAAGGGACCCTAGTTTCGACAGCCACCCAGGTGAGCGTGGACCATCCGGATCCTCAGGGCAAGCAGCTTGCTGTTCTCCAGGAGGCACTCCGAAATATGGCCTCAGGCAGGATGTAGGGTTTACCGTTTAGTCATAATTAGTATCCCTGTTTGTATCCCTGAAAATATCCCTTACAGTATCCCTTATCTCCGAAACATGGCATCAGGCAGGATTCGATTAAAAACTGAGCCCTCAAGCCTGAAGGTTAGCTAGGCCCCCACCCCCCTCAGCTCCCACACGAGGCAAAGCATCCGTGGTTGTGGATGCTTTCACTGCTGGCGAACCAGGTTTTCGACCCGGTATTGAGCTGGCGATGCCTTCTGCAGAGGAGCAGAGGGCTTGCCTGCAATGGGATTATTGGTATGACTACTTCAGCATTCCACAGCTGGATATGCAATCCCTGCACATGGCTATAAGAAGCATTCCTGCATATTGCAGCGTGGTGGACTTCACTATCGTTCTGGCACCCTGTCTCCAGCACGAGGACACTGGAGAGGTTCTTCGTCCAAGCTTTCCAAAATGTTACAAGAGTTCAAAGCTGGGGTTTCGGGTCGGGTAACCCCCGCTGCCCGCTGAATTTCTTGCCAACCCGTTGCTTACAAACGGAGCCCCGGCCGTGCCAGCCGTCCGTTCCCAAAGCCCCACAAGCTGCCCCGTACTGTAAGCCCTCAACCCCAAGCGCAAAGCCTGCAACCCCTAAATGCCAAACCCAAAACCCTTGGCCCTCAAGCTTAAACTCGCACCCGGATAAAGGTTCTCGGCGTATTCAGCTGGCAGCGACGGGGCTGGTGTAGGCAGAGTCCGCACTTTCGGCGGGTGACGGTTTAGGGTGTAGGGCCTCGGGGGGACCAGGGATTCGGATTTTTGGGTTTAGCGCTCCTTGAACCACTTTAGTCACGCTCGCTTCAGATGTTCAAGTTTCGCAGCTTCACGTCACCAAACCTCGCCCCACCATTCACTGCTCCTGAACTACATTCGAAACGGTTTAAGCAGTTCTTCCGTCTCTCTTGTAGCTAAAGTTTCCCGAAGGCTTGGGGCGCAGGTTGGTCATCACATAATGACCAGATCGCTTCAGACCGGCACCGTTTCAGGAGCTCACATAGCTTAAGTCGAGTGAGGAGGGCTTGTGTAAACTAAAGAGGGCTTTTCTGCTTTTCAAAACCGTTTAGCAGCTCAAGTGTCTTATGTCGAGTGACCGTTGCTTGCCGCGTCACCCACGTTCTTGGTTGCAGGCTGGAGCGATCGGCAAGTCTTCTCGCCAGCCGCGCATGCTTAATTATGGTTACAAGCCCGCAGAAGTTCGTCGTGAAATCCGGACCAGAGTGGGTTTCCGGATGGCCAGTTGAGGGAGATTTTTCCTTGGAGACGGACCGCCACATGGTGGGCGAAGTCACCAGCTTTCTCCTATCCATCTACCGCACAGGCCTCTCTCAACCCTTAAACCCTAAAGTTTTAAATCCTGAGCCATCGCAACCTAAAGCCCTAAACCCAAACCCGGAACCTAGACCCTCTGTCACACAGGTCTGTTGAAGAAAGGGCACCTGCAAGCATGGCGCTTCTACACGGCATTGATGTCCAAAACGAAGCTGGGAGCAACGTCGAAAGCGTTTTTTTCAGTTTCTGTAGGCTTCATGGGGTGTTTTAGGGGTCTACTATAGGGACTTTGTTTTTGTTGCAGTAAGTAGCAGTTTTCTTGTTGTGGGCCAAAGCGGGTGAAAGGAAGTTGTACCCGGACTTCCCGCCGAACGAGGGTCTTTCCCACTTCCTCCAGCGATACAACATGAGCGCTTCGGACTCGTCACAGCTCTCGCCCCTGATGCTCGCAAGCATGGAGGGCAACTTGAGCGTGATGCAAGCCTTGCTGCGTGAAGGGTGCGACGTTGATGCCGTGACGAAGTTTGAAATCCCTGAAGCACATGTTAACGGCACAAACACGGCCCTGTCTTTGGCCGCACTCTTCTCTGCACCAGAGGCGGTACAGCTGCTTCTTGAGGCACCCTCCCACCATTTGTTCTTGCATAGGGCACAGGGTGTAGTATAGAAATGCTTACCTATACTATTCTGAGGGTTCCTTATTATGGTTATAATATAATATACCCCAAAACCTATTCCTATTGTTAAAGCCCCTCTATTAGTGACCCTACACTTGTGCTTCACGTGGAGGGCGGGGCCTCCTTAGTTGCGGAAGTGTTACTATGACGTTGAGGTACGAGTTGATCTTAGGGTTTAGGGTTTAGGTTGTAGGGTTAGGGGTTGGAGTCTTAAGGCTGGGTGTTAGGGTTGAGGTCTTGTGTATGGAAACATGTGGTGGGGTTTGGGTAGTGCCACAATCCGCCGCGGGAGCGCACGTGTCGAACATTTAGGGAGTTCTTGCGCATTTGTTCAAATCCTGCACTTCGGGCCTATGTTAGTATTTATGGCCTGATCTTCTAAACCCTAAACCCCATTGATTTGCGCCGGTAGCCCCCACCGGGGCCAACGCTTGCCGGAGCAGGCTCGAGCGTCGGTGAACCTGCCCAAGGCTCAGGGCGGCGTGTCGCCCGTGCAGCACATATAAGCTTTAGCGTTTTTTTGGTGTTTAGGGAGGAGTAAGAGAGTCGATCCCTACATTCCTCCCGGCTCCACTCTCCCCTAAGCACCATCACGAAAAGCAGACGGAAGCAGATCTGTTGTACGAAGGATCTTAACTTGTAACTGAATGCTGAAAACTGCGGACCTTGTAGCTTAGAGCTTGTTTTTGCTATGAAGGATCCACGGTTACTACAAGCGTAGGAAGTCTGTTTATTTGTTGGAGGCCGGTTTCTACACATCAACATAGCGTTGCGGCTGCGTCTGCGTTACAACCGATAAGGTTTGGTGTGGTTGTTCTTGGGGTGTAAGATCTTGAGCTACCTTGTTTAGGGCCCCCTGCCTCCTATTGAAGCCTAAGCCCAACCTCAAAAACCAAAGCACTGAATTCAATAAATCCAAAGACTTAATCTTAAGCCCTGCATCTTTTCACCGCATCCGAGGCCACTGCTGGCTCAGGCAAGCTACTTTGGGAACGCTGCCGTTTTGCCCTCCCTGATGCTAGCACGTGCTGATGTCAACGAGGGCTGCTTCGTAGTCGCCGGGGCATTGAAACTCGTGCGGTCGAGGATTTTGAATGTACGGTGCTGGCTTTTTTAAATCTTCGGGTGGAGATAGATGGATAGACAGATGATAGATAGATAGATAGAGACGAACAAAAAATGTATGTATATATTTGTATGTATGTAGGTAGAGGGTTTTGGGTTTAAGGTAGAGTCAGGTAGAGGGTGCAGGGTCTAGCGGTGGAGGGCTTGGGGCGCCTGACCTCCTCAGTTGTCATCTCGAGTCTTGAACGGCCGTGGCGAAGAAGCAACTACTTTCAGCCGCTAGCTCTTCAATCGAACCCAAAGTCCCAAACCCTAAACCCTAAATCGAAACCCGAAAGCCGAGCCCCGAATCCCGAAAACCCTAAACCCTTTTTCCTCAGACCCGAAGTCAGTTTCATTCTGACATGTGGAATGACGGCGCTTTGAACTCGCCTCGGCAACATTTCTAAAGCTTTGCTCGTTTAGGGTTTAGGTCCGGGGTTTAGGTCAAGGTTTTGGTCAGGGTCTACTGCTGCAGGTTCCGGGTCCATTTCTTCTTGGTTCTTGGTAGAGGATTAGGGTTTGGGGATGGGGTTTTGAAGTCTTTGAGCACGACCAAGGAGTTTATCCGCAACCAGCAGCAATCCGAAGTGCACACGAATCTAGGACGTTCTGTGATACACTTTTGGTTTCAGTTTAAAGCTTTTTGTTTTGTTATGGTAAAAGGCAAAGATTCCCTAAGCCCCTCAACCCTAAACTAAACCCTAAACCCCTCAACCCCTAAACCCTAAACCCTATACGTCTTCCCAGTGAGTGGTCTACTGAAGGAATCCTCCTGGAACATAGAGCAGATCCGAATCTGGAGGGAACTCTGGGAGGGCGGCCGTCTCTCGGTTTGGAGATTAGGGCCTTTGAGGTTTAGGCGTTTGGGGTCTAGGGTTTAGAGATTAGGGTTTAGGGTTTAGGGGTTTACGGTCTAGGGTTAAGGGTTTAGGGGCAGTGCTGTGTTTAGGTTTTGGGATATTATGGCTTACTTTGGGACTTGGGGCTTTTAGGGTGGAGGGTTCCGTGTTTACCTGCGACCCCAAACCCTCCAAAATAGTAGGTCATGACCCCTTTCTTTGACGGTGGAACGCTAAAACGGTAGGTTGTTGGATCCCCAGTTCTGGTTTCAGGACTTTTTTGGGGTCCTAAACCCGAAACCCTAAATCAGGGTTTGGGCGGGCGGAGAAGCTTGCGGGTTCTTTAGGGTTTAGGGTTTAGGGCTTCGGGATTATAGGGTTTAGGGTTTTAGGGCTTCGGGATTTTGCAAGGTTTAGGGCTCCGGGGTTTGGAGCCGTGCACCGTCCTCAAACTGCCCCCAGAGCCAAATCCTCTTATGCGCATTCCGTCCGAACCGGGGCTCCGATGGCGGGGCACGAAATTAGTCCCTGTACTCGCCACCCTACGTGGCAAACCAGTGGACACCAAAGCACACAATGCGATAGTAGCCCGGCGTCCCAAAGCATAGGAAAGCGAGTGCGGGGGTGGCGACACACGGTTCAGGGCCCACCCGAGTGTTCTAGCATAAGCGTACCCAGACACCCAAAGGCTTTGTATGGCGGCCTTGATGCAAGCAGACGCACGGCACACGCAGCTCTTGTTGGAAGCCCGTGCCGACCCGAACTTCGCTCTTCTTTGGAAGTCTTTCTTTGAGTCGAGGGTTTTGGGGTTTTGCTTTTCAAAGTCTGGGGAGTTAAGGGTTAGAGGTGTAGGGTTTAGGATCACGGAGTTTGAGGGTCTGGTTAAATTTCTGTGGCACATTGAGTTGAACTGGGGCGTTTCTTTGGAGTCCCAAGTGATATTCGGAAGCATGCCGCTCTCCGGGGTCTTGATACCTGATATCCGGTCAATGCTTGGATTTCGTTCCGGAGGGCTTCTGGGCTTAGGATTTTGGGATTCCACTCTCGGTTGCTGTGTGTGGGCTTGCGCACCTGAACCTGAGGAGCCACGACGCTCGCAGGTGTAGGAATCGGCACAAGAGCGAGATGGGTTCGAAAGTCACATAGGCCTATGGCGATCTCTTGACATCTTCTTGCATCCAGATCTTACGGATAAGCCTGACCAAACCCTAAACCCCAAATCCCAAAATCCCTAAACCCTAAGCCCTAAAGCCCTACAGCCCTAAGCCCTAAACCCTGAGCCCAAAGCCTAAGTACAGGAATGGCATCAGCCGCAGCAGCTTGGCCGAAGCTCTGACCCTGCCTCTCCGCATCAAGTACCGACTTGGTATTCAGGCCCGGGCTCGTATAGGTTTAGGGTTTAGGGTTTAGGGTATCGACGTATTTTATTTCTAATATCTATCTTATAAACAAGTAGGTAAATACGTAAGTAACTAAATAGCAAAAAGATAGCTATATAGATATACATACAGCTAGGCTATTTGCCCATCTATACTCGTAACATATGTATATGTATATATATATATATATGCACATACACACATACCATGCTGTCGACATGCGCTTCGCTACAACCTGTAGGATTTGTCGCATTGCTGCATGTGTAAGAAGACTGCAGATAGAGGAGCCTAGCACGTATGTATGTGTGCCATGAGTAAACGAATAGATCAAGCGACAAATATCTAAATCACAATACAAAGCACAAATACACAATTAAAGTATATAAATAGATGCGCAACTACAAAAGCACATAAGTAGACAACTGAGTACACATCTATCTGTATATACACACATATGTATATGTATATGTATATGTATATGTATATGTATATGTATATGTATATGTATATGTATATGTATATGTATATGTATATGTATATGTATATGTATATGTATATGTATATGTATATGTATATGTATATGTATATGTATATGTATATGTATATGTATATGTATATGTATATGTATATGTATATATATGTATATATATATATATATATATATATATATACATATTTTTGTTGGGGGGGGGGCGGGGTTACTTCCTTGTATTTATGCGTATAGGCTGCATAGTATCCCCATTCTGCTGTAATATTGTGGAAACGGCACCTGGTTTTGAACCCCAGGCAGAGTTATTTACCCAAGCAAAGTGTTTAAGCCTTTAGTTCTGGAGGCATGCCGGAGTCTAGACCGTGGCTACCGGTATTGGACATGTTGTAGGTGGTTTTTGCATTTTTGCAGTTTTACAAGGAGTACAATTTTCCAAGATTTCGCCCCTTTGATGTAAACTGACAAATTCATAAACGACCTGTGCTGTTGCCTTGCAACCTTGCAGGTGCCAGCAATAGACTACCATGTGTCATGACCGTGCAAAGGCGATATTGCTTCAAAACGCACCGTGTCATTCCTCAACGGAATGTCATACTTCATCCCAATGTAATTGGAAAATGATTTGCCAATGATGTTTGCAGGTAACGTTGCCACAAGTTCGTCTATGCACCAAGAGATGGAACCTAAGCTGTGTGCTGCAAATCTTGTCAACCCTTACAGTGAGGTCTTGAAAGTCGTTCCTAAATTTTCTATGTGCCTTGATATTCCACTGTGCCGGCTTCTGGGCGCATCGATTTGGGTCTCGGTGTTGACAAAAAATAGAAACATGGGCACCATTAGCCCCCCTCGAGTTGACCACAACGTGCCTTATAAGCCCAACTCTCAAGCATGCAGTTTGCTCATATGACGAGTAGAACCCGAAACCCTTAAGCAAGTAGGAAATTTTGGGTATTTTGCCAGTCAGTTTGATCCCATGAGTGGTTTGGGTACCCAAACCATCTTACCCCCACCAACTCAGACTCACCGCTTCGCCTTTCATGTCAACGCTTACGCCCACCCGCCACAAACCACTTCATTTCACCAGCTAGTTTGACCCCATGAGGCGAGAAGGACTAATTACCGACTGTTCATTTCGGGGAAATGCACGGTGATGTCTTGGATTGGTGATGATGAAATGGCCTGACCATATGGGGGCAATGAATGGTCACATAGTTTCTATCAGTGTCATTCCAAGCCGTAAACCCTAAACCCGTAACGCCCCGGAAAATCGGAAGTCGTATACCTGCTCGCCCAGCTTATAGATTATGAACTTTACCTGCGTCGGCTAACTCATCTCACATGTCCCCGCAGGACCCTGTGGCGATGCCCTTTATCGCTGGCCTGGGTGGGACCCAGAGCTGTAATTTACAATATGAGCTTTGTGCTTCCTGCCCTGGCCTCTAATGCTTATCTCAGTATCCCTCAGTGATGCCATTCTGTAGCCAGTACCGCCACCGGCAGCATGACTGTTGACGCAGCTTGTGCTTCGGGTGCCGTTCTTCATCCTTCATTGCCCTATCATACTCTTCCCTAAACCTAAACCCTACAACCCTAAATTTTAAACCCCAAACCGTCATCCTCGCGTTATAACCGCTCCCTCTACTATGACGGCGACTCCGTGCTGATCCTGACTGTTTGACTGCACACGTGGCATCTAGTTCAGCGAACAAACTGCTGTGAAGTACCAGCCTATGCTGTAGTATACTATAAGATACCGTAAAATACCAGAATAACTCTAGCATACTCTTGTCTAGCAGGCTTTCAATCTGTCAGGCCTACCGCAACCCTCTCAACACGAAACCTCCTGAACACCAAAATCTCCCAGTATGCTGGCAGCCCGAACTGTGTAGCCTCATCTCTCCACACGGCTGTGTTGACGATTTGTGAGTTTCCGAAAATAGGGGACCCGAATTTAGTACTCTAAATAGTAGGATCCTTATTATCAGGACCCCCAAATGAGGTACCCCCAATTTCCGAAACTCCCATTTTGATATTGTTGGTATGCGCACGGTTCTTGCCAGTATAGCATCATGGGTTTTTAATATATTAGTATCACGGGTACGATTTCTCCTTGATCTCTGGCCGCTTCATCATACCCCCCACCAACGCAACCTTAAACCCTAAACCCTAAACTTAAACCCTGTAAAGCCTAAACTACACCCTAAGCCTTAAACTAAACCCTATAAACCCTAAACTAAAGCCAAAGCCCTAAGCTAAACCCTAAGCCTTGAACTAGACCCCAAACCCGAAACTAAGCCCTAAACCCTAAACCAAGCCTTTTGAACCCTAAGCTAAACCCTAAACCAACCCTCAACCCTAAACTAAACCCTAAACCCTCACCTAAACCCTATAAGCCCTACAAGCCCTCGACTAAACCCTAACCTAAACCCTATAAGCCCTAGGCGAAACCTTATATACAAACCCTAAACTAGACCCTAAAACACAACAGAAGTCCCGACCCCAAAGTCGCAGGCACGAAACCCGGGACTGGAGACCCTGAAGCCCGGAGTCTAACTCTTAAATTCCTTGAAGGGATCTTAAAGGCTTCCTCTGAAGGGATCTATGTAGGGCTTTGGGGTTTAGGGTGTTCAGGGTTTAGGGTTTTACCGAGCTCCTAGATATGGAGTATCTTGACATCCGAATATAAGAGCTCGGGCAAAGTAGACACTGAAGCCCAAAGCCCTTAAGTTTTAAAGCCTGCCACCGGTGAAAAACCCTAAAACCCTAAACCTTAAACCCTAAAAAATAAGCCCTAAACCCTAAAAAATAAACCCTAAACCCTAAAAAATAAACCCTAATACCTAAACAAAAATCAAGGACCTGAACCCTTAAAGTCCGAAGCCACATCTCTTAGGAAGCTCGTGGCTTCGGGAATTCAATGTAAAACTAACCTGGGTAGGACCATTTGCCCCGATGGGTTTAGGGTGTAGTGGGGTAGGGTTTAGGGATTTGCACCCTTTCTATCAAGATCTTATCTACCCATATTTTGCAGTTTTGCAGCTCGGTTTCAGGACAGCTCTCCACATCGCAGCCACAACCGGGTGTTTCGAACAGGCGAAATTGCTCTTGCAGCTCTTTGGCCGTTTTGGGGGAATGGGCTGGAAGCTTGAATTTCTTGCTATACCAACCCCAAGCCTAAACCCCGAAAGCTTTAATCCTGAGTGGGCTTGATTGTAGGGCTTGGAGGAGGCCGGAGCATGAGTTTGTTGCTGTAGTTCTTGTGCTTCGGTGACATGGTTTTGGGGTGGATGGTATTGGGTTTCGTGCCTTGGTGTTTGGGAATTTTGGAGTTGCATGTACTTGCAGGGTTTGAGCTTAATTAAACGGATCGTGTGCTTTCGGGGCAGATTCAGTTTCAAAGGTTTGTGTGTGGTGTTTCGGAGTTGGCGGTGTTAGGCGGGGAGGGTGTAGTTTTTGCAGGGTCCTAAACCCTAGAGCCTAAACCCCCAAAACCTGAAACCTGAACCGTGATCCTTGTAGCAAAAAGGATCGTGATAATGATCATATCGGCATCAGTGCTGCGAATACGACTTCTAGGGCTGGGGGCCCAAAGCCAGGGTCATGAGTGCTGGGCGGGCACTTCCTGGTTTGCAAGTGGTGATCTCTTGATTCAATTCTGGCCTTCCTGATACTTAGCCCTAAACCATCACCTGCGACTTCCTTGCAATGTCATCGATTTCTTCCGCTCCGCTCAGGTTCCGCGCGTTTCATTCCTGCCGGCATGAGATGCTAACGGACCTAACCCCGATCCAGCTTGCGAAGGAGTTGGTCTGTGGTTTTACAGATCCTAAACCGCGAAAAACCCGAACCCTAAACCGTAACCCTTTAAATCCTAAACCCTAAACCCTTTAAATCCTTAGCCCTAAACCCTTTAAATCCTTAGCCCTAAACCCTTTAAATCCTTAGCCCTGCACCCTAATCGGCACCTAAGGCACTGAACTCGGGGGATGACATAGGCTATCGCCTGATGGTTGAGAGTTTAGGGTTTAGGGCCTGTGGGGGCAAGGGTTTACAGTAAACGATACCTAGTAAGCCCCAAAGAAAAACCCCTAACCCTTATAAAGCCCCCAAACCCTAAACCCTGAACCCCCTAAACCCTATAGCAAACCCATAAAGTTGGAAACCGGATAAAGGCCACATAGTGCTGGGATTCCCTATGCATTACTCTTGAGGATTGAAGCTATGGGGTTCCAACTTTTGGGCTTCTAATGTAGGGCATGTGGGGGCAAGGGTTGGTAGAGCTCTGGGTGTTTCGAAAGGAGCGCAGGATGCATGAAACCTGGTTGGTGGTGACCTACGAACCAAAGCCTGAACCCTCAACCTTATAACCTAAGCCAACATTGACGCCTCAACCACGGGGAGATGCAGATGGAGACTTGTGAGACCCAGCAGTTTCCTCTACACTTCTCATATGTCTGTGTCATCAAAACAATGAAACAGCCAACAACCCGAAACCCGAAAGCCTACACCGTCAACTGGAAACACTGCGACCTCGACAATAAACTTGCAGCACAGCTTAGAGTCAGCAGGACGTCCAGGACGAAAACATGACAGCTTTGCTACTGCTGGCTGCCGCCGGACGTGATCTGGAGGATTCTGAAATCGACGACATGGACTCTTTGTGCATATGAGGTTTTCGGAAAATGCAAGAGGATGCTAGTGTAGACCCAAAATCGTAGGCCTCAGCAACCCCAAGAAGGTATCCCTATCATCCAGAGGCCCTCCTATAGATTTAAGATATTTCGGACGACTTGAAAGCGCACCTGATCCTGCACAAGCGGCCTCCCCGGCTGCCGTGCCAAGTTCTTGCGGTTTGAGGCAGGGCATGCAAACGTATGCAACTGCCTGCCATCCTCCTGTGGCCAAGTACGGTTGTTGCAATCAGGGAATCGGCTCGGCGTACTTACGTCATCAAGGGTTCATTAAGAATTCGACACGTGCGTGCCGATAGAGGTGGACCCTACTTGGAGAGGCCTCCATGCTACGGCCGCTTAATTTGGGAGCCGCACGAACTTGTCCCAGTTTTTGGTTGCGATCCCTCCTAAACCCTATAAACCCCAAACCGTAAGCCTTAAACCCCAAACCGTAAGCCTTAAACCCCAAACCCTAAACAATCATCCCTCCATCCATCCCTCCCTCCACGCATACATGAATATAAGTCTGTATGCCTGCAGTTATGTGGGTATATATGTAGATATGTAGAGCACATGTATATGTACTTATGTCTTTATGTCTAGATAGATGTAAGGCAGTAAGTAAACATGAATGAATGAATGAATGAATGAATGTCTTTGTGTCTGTATGTCTATGTAAAGGTACGCGTGTACGCACAGACGTACGTACCTTGGCATGTACGAATGAACGTGCAGAGGTATGTACCATGCATGCATGGTGAGTATGGTATGTATGGTATGGTAGGGTCTGGCCTGCTATGTCGTGGTATGGTATGTATGGATGCATGTGTATGCATGCCTGTCAGTTTGTCTGTAGGTATTTACGTATGTATGGTATGCATAAACGCATGTATCTCTGTCTCTGTCTCTGTGTTCGTCTGTCTTGCTCTTGTCAGGCTGGCTATGCAGAGGTTCTATGAGAGCTAGATTACCAAGGGCCAAGGCTTCTACGGGTATGTGGATGAGAACTATGACAGGAGACTTCTCAGTTATCTACTTCAGTGGCAATGTAGACGAGACATTCGTGAAGCTTAGACGTAGATATTTTGGTGGTTCCTTATTATCATATCTATAGTAAAATGGGCCCCAAAACCTGTTCATTCTAGTTGTTAAGGCCCCTATACTACTCCGGTAGGATTCTTATGTGCGCAGGGAATCCATCAGACCCATCAGAGCCTCTCGCAGACCTGATGCCTCCGTCGGCCAAGATTCTTTATCCAGTTGATGCTCGGGGGTTGATCGCAGAATACCCTGAGTCTCGACGATAGCTTTTAACCAGGTCTAGTCTGGCCACTTCGGGGTCGAATCTGTTGGACAGCAGCCAATCCTTCAGAAGGCACCACGGTGATCAGTCGATGACGGAAGTCCGGAGGACTTGTCTGGTTAAGTTTACATTTTCGTGCATCTCAGTGCAGCTTACTCGGCAGCTGTGGTTCACCGGCGGAAGGTGCTACAAAGATTGAGATAGAGGGCAGGTCCTTCTAGAGAGACCTAGAGTTAGTTTCGGTGGGCGTTCTCCCGAGATTTGGTCCAGTTCGGTGTTTTAGGGTTCTGGATTTTAGGGTTTAGGGGTTTTGGGTGTAGAGGTTTAGGGGCTCGACGGAGGAAGTTTGGGGTTGCAACGGCTTAGGGTCTAGGGCTTACTGTTCAGGGAAGCAAGTTCCGGGTCCAGGCTTTCGGGCTCCTGGTTTTGGACTGATCGTGGAGGTTCTGCATGTGGCTAGTTCTTTAAATTCCCGTTTGAGGATCTTTTTTTAAAAGGGTGCCATACTATTGCGGGGACCCAAAAAGGTACCTTTATTTAGAGAACTACACATACGAAGGTTCCCTCAGCGTCCTCTTCGGTCTGGTCGCAGGCCTGCCGAGCCAGTCAAACCTTAAACCCAAGGTTTAACCTTCGCGCGCTAGGTCCAAACCGCCAAGCCCGAACATAGCCGGGATAGTGGTTCAGGGTTTAGGGTCTATTGATCCTTAGGGTTCCTGAACAAGTATAGCAAGCAGTACGCCGCAGCCACAGCGGCCTTGGTGCTGTGCTCACGCTCTGTGCGGTTGTGTAAATCCGGAATTCCGGTAAACCGGACGAGGTCGCGACCGGATCTGTGCGGGCCTCTTCCCGTATTCTGCATATTTGTACCGCAAAAACATGACGCCTCGGAGTGAAAAGGAAACCGTGGGCAGATGTTGTTTGGCCATCAACAACCCTAAACCCTAAACCCCTTAACCCCCTGAACCCCCAAACCACCTAAACCACCTAAACCACCTTAACCCTAAACCCTAAACCCCCAGAGCCCGAAACCCTTAAGATAAAGTATCCCCCGGGTCAGACTCGGGCCACCCTAAGCCCTTCAAATCCCCTGAACCCACAATATGGGAGTTTCCGAAAATGGGGGGTACCTTTAAAGGGATCTATAAGGGTTTCTTTAAGGGTTCTTTAAAGGGATCTATAGGGTTTAGGGTTTGGGAGTTTCCGAAAATGGGGGGGTACCTTATTTGGGGGTCCTTATAATAAGGATCCTACTATTTCTGGTACTATATTAGGGTCCCCTATTTTCGGAAAGTCCCATATCGGGGCCTCAATAATTACCAGTACCATGCATTAGGGCATTAGGGTCCTTAGAGGAAAGCTACCGGAGCCCCAAAACCCCATTCTAATTATTGAGGTCCCTATATTAGACCCCAAAACCGAAACCCTTCAACCCATCTAAACCCTTAAGTCCCTCCGACCGAGTGAGTTTCCGTAAATATAGAACCCTAAACAGCCCAAAACCCGATTCTTCCGGCGAAGCTACTGTGAGCCTTCCTCAGCCCCAAGACACTTGGGACCACAGATTTTAGGGTTTAGGGCTTAGGGACACAGAGTTTAATCTTATCCCCTTGAGGGTTCAGGGCTATCAGGGTGAAGGAAGTGCAGAACCTGAGGTTAGGGTCTAGAGTTTAGGAACTAAGCATATGTCAACGGGCGCCTGACCTCCTCAGTTGTCATCTCGAGTCTTGAACGGCCGTGGCGAAGAAGCAACTACTTTCAGCCGCTAGCTCTTCAATCGAACCCAAAGTCCCAAACCCTAAACCCTAAATCGAAACCCGAAAGCCGAGCCCCGAATCCCGAAAACCCTAAACCCTTTTTCCTCAGACCCGAAGTCAGTTTCTTTCTGACATGTGGAATGACGGCGCTTTGAACTCGCCTCGGCAACATTTCTAAAGCTTTGCTCGTTTAGGGTTTAGGTCCGGGGTTTAGGTCAAGGTTTTGGTCAGGGTCTACTGCTGCAGGTTCCGGGTCCATTTCTTCTTGGTTCTTGGTAGAGGATTAGGGTTTGGGGATGGGGTTTTGAAGTCTTTGAGCACGACCAAGGAGTTTATCCGCAACCAGCAGCAATCCGAAGTGCACACGAATCTAGGACGTTCAGTGATACACTTTTGGTTTCAGTTTAAAGCTTTTTGTTTTGTTATGGTAAAAGGCAAAGATTCCCTAAGCCCCTCAACCCTAAACTAAACCCTAAACCCCTCAACCCCTAAACCCTAAACCCTATACGTCTTCCCAGTGAGTGGTCTACTGAAGGAATCCTCCTGGAACATAGAGCAGATCCGAATCTGGAGGGAACTCTGGGAGGGCGGCCGTCTCTCGGTTTGGAGATTAGGGCCTTTGAGGTTTAGGCGTTTGGGGTCTAGGGTTTAGAGATTAGGGTTTAGGGTTTAGGGGTTTACGGTCTAGGGTTAAGGGTTTAGGGGCAGTGCTGTGTTTAGGTTTTGGGATATTATGGCTTACTTTGGGACTTGGGGCTTTTAGGGTGGAGGGTTCCGTGTTTACCTGCGACCCCAAACCCTCCAAAATAGTAGGTCATGACCCCTTTCTTTGACGGTGGAACGCTAAAACGGTAGGTTGTTGGATCCCCAGTTCTGGTTTCAGGACTTTTTTGGGGTCCTAAACCCGAAACCCTAAATCAGGGTTTGGGCGGGCGGAGAAGCTTGCGGGTTCTTTAGGGTTTAGGGTTTAGGGCTTCGGGATTATAGGGTTTAGGGTTTTAGGGCTTCGGGATTTTGCAAGGTTTAGGGCTCCGGGGTTTGGAGCCGTGCACCGTCCTCAAACTGCCCCCAGAGCCAAATCCTCTTATGCGCATTCCGTCCGAACCGGGGCTCCGATGGCGGGGCACGAAATTAGTCCCTGTACTCGCCACCCTACGTGGCAAACCAGTGGACACCAAAGCACACAATGCGATAGTAGCCCGGCGTCCCAAAGCATAGGAAAGCGAGTGCGGGGGTGGCGACACACGGTTCAGGGCCCACCCGAGTGTTCTAGCATAAGCGTACCCAGACACCCAAAGGCTTTGTATGGCGGCCTTGATGCAAGCAGACGCACGGCACACGCAGCTCTTGTTGGAAGCCCGTGCCGACCCGAACTTCGCTCTTCTTTGGAAGTCTTTCTTTGAGTCGAGGGTTTTGGGGTTTTGCTTTTCAAAGTCTGGGGAGTTAAGGGTTAGAGGTGTAGGGTTTAGGATCACGGAGTTTGAGGGTCTGGTTAAATTTCTGTGGCACATTGAGTTGAACTGGGGCGTTTCTTTGGAGTCCCAAGTGATATTCGGAAGCATGCCGCTCTCCGGGGTCTTGATACCTGATATCCGGTCAATGCTTGGATTTCGTTCCGGAGGGCTTCTGGGCTTAGGATTTTGGGATTCCACTCTCGGTTGCTGTGTGTGGGCTTGCGCACCTGAACCTGAGGAGCCACGACGCTCGCAGGTGTAGGAATCGGCACAAGAGCGAGATGGGTTCGAAAGTCACATAGGCCTATGGCGATCTCTTGACATCTTCTTGCATCCAGATCTTACGGATAAGCCTGACCAAACCCTAAACCCCAAATCCCAAAATCCCTAAACCCTAAGCCCTAAAGCCCTACAGCCCTAAGCCCTAAACCCTGAGCCCAAAGCCTAAGTACAGGAATGGCATCAGCCGCAGCAGCTTGGCCGAAGCTCTGACCCTGCCTCTCCGCATCAAGTACCGACTTGGTATTCAGGCCCGGGCTCGTATAGGTTTAGGGTTTAGGGTTTAGGGTATCGACGTATTTTATTTCTAATATCTATCTTATAAACAAGTAGGTAAATACGTAAGTAACTAAATAGCAAAAAGATAGCTATATAGATATACATACAGCTAGGCTATTTGCCCATCTATACTCGTAACATATGTATATGTATATATATATATATATGCACATACACACATACCATGCTGTCGACATGCGCTTCGCTACAACCTGTAGGATTTGTCGCATTGCTGCATGTGTAAGAAGACTGCAGATAGAGGAGCCTAGCACGTATGTATGTGTGCCATGAGTAAACGAATAGATCAAGCGACAAATATCTAAATCACAATACAAAGCACAAATACACAATTAAAGTATATAAATAGATGCGCAACTACAAAAGCACATAAGTAGACAACTGAGTACACATCTATCTGTATATACACACATATGTATATGTATATGTATATGTATATGTATATGTATATGTATATGTATATGTATATGTATATGTATATGTATATGTATATGTATATGTATATGTATATGTATATGTATATGTATATGTATATGTATATGTATATGTATATGTATATGTATATGTATATGTATATGTATATGTATATGTATATGTATATGTGTATATGTATATGTATATATATATATATATATATATATATATATATATATATATACATATTTTTGTTGGGGGGGGGGCGGGGTTACTTCCTTGTATTTATGCGTATAGGCTGCATAGTATCCCCATTCTGCTGTAATATTGTGGAAACGGCACCTGGTTTTGAACCCCAGGCAGAGTTATTTACCCAAGCAAAGTGTTTAAGCCTTTAGTTCTGGAGGCATGCCGGAGTCTAGACCGTGGCTACCGGTATTGGACATGTTGTAGGTGGTTTTTGCATTTTTGCAGTTTTACAAGGAGTACAATTTTCCAAGATTTCGCCCCTTTGATGTAAACTGACAAATTCATAAACGACCTGTGCTGTTGCCTTGCAACCTTGCAGGTGCCAGCAATAGACTACCATGTGTCATGACCGTGCAAAGGCGATATTGCTTCAAAACGCACCGTGTCATTCCTCAACGGAATGTCATACTTCATCCCAATGTAATTGGAAAATGATTTGCCAATGATGTTTGCAGGTAACGTTGCCACAAGTTCGTCTATGCACCAAGAGATGGAACCTAAGCTGTGTGCTGCAAATCTTGTCAACCCTTACAGTGAGGTCTTGAAAGTCGTTCCTAAATTTTCTATGTGCCTTGATATTCCACTGTGCCGGCTTCTGGGCGCATCGATTTGGGTCTCGGTGTTGACAAAAAATAGAAACATGGGCACCATTAGCCCCCCTCGAGTTGACCACAACGTGCCTTATAAGCCCAACTCTCAAGCATGCAGTTTGCTCATATGACGAGTAGAACCCGAAACCCTTAAGCAAGTAGGAAATTTTGGGTATTTTGCCAGTCAGTTTGATCCCATGAGTGGTTTGGGTACCCAAACCATCTTACCCCCACCAACTCAGACTCACCGCTTCGCCTTTCATGTCAACGCTTACGCCCACCCGCCACAAACCACTTCATTTCACCAGCTAGTTTGACCCCATGAGGCGAGAAGGACTAATTACCGACTGTTCATTTCGGGGAAATGCACGGTGATGTCTTGGATTGGTGATGATGAAATGGCCTGACCATATGGGGGCAATGAATGGTCACATAGTTTCTATCAGTGTCATTCCAAGCCGTAAACCCTAAACCCGTAACGCCCCGGAAAATCGGAAGTCGTATACCTGCTCGCCCAGCTTATAGATTATGAACTTTACCTGCGTCGGCTAACTCATCTCACATGTCCCCGCAGGACCCTGTGGCGATGCCCTTTATCGCTGGCCTGGGTGGGACCCAGAGCTGTAATTTACAATATGAGCTTTGTGCTTCCTGCCCTGGCCTCTAATGCTTATCTCAGTATCCCTCAGTGATGCCATTCTGTAGCCAGTACCGCCACCGGCAGCATGACTGTTGACGCAGCTTGTGCTTCGGGTGCCGTTCTTCATCCTTCATTGCCCTATCATACTCTTCCCTAAACCTAAACCCTACAACCCTAAATTTTAAACCCCAAACCGTCATCCTCGCGTTATAACCGCTCCCTCTACTATGACGGCGACTCCGTGCTGATCCTGACTGTTTGACTGCACACGTGGCATCTAGTTCAGCGAACAAACTGCTGTGAAGTACCAGCCTATGCTGTAGTATACTATAAGATACCGTAAAATACCAGAATAACTCTAGCATACTCTTGTCTAGCAGGCTTTCAATCTGTCAGGCCTACCGCAACCCTCTCAACACGAAACCTCCTGAACACCAAAATCTCCCAGTATGCTGGCAGCCCGAACTGTGTAGCCTCATCTCTCCACACGGCTGTGTTGACGATTTGTGAGTTTCCGAAAATAGGGGACCCGAATTTAGTACTCTAAATAGTAGGATCCTTATTATCAGGACCCCCAAATGAGGTACCCCCAATTTCCGAAACTCCCATTTTGATATTGTTGGTATGCGCACGGTTCTTGCCAGTATAGCATCATGGGTTTTTAATATATTAGTATCACGGGTACGATTTCTCCTTGATCTCTGGCCGCTTCATCATACCCCCCACCAACGCAACCTTAAACCCTAAACCCTAAACTTAAACCCTGTAAAGCCTAAACTACACCCTAAGCCTTAAACTAAACCCTATAAACCCTAAACTAAAGCCAAAGCCCTAAGCTAAACCCTAAGCCTTGAACTAGACCCCAAACCCGAAACTAAGCCCTAAACCCTAAACCAAGCCTTTTGAACCCTAAGCTAAACCCTAAACCAACCCTCAACCCTAAACTAAACCCTAAACCCTCACCTAAACCCTATAAGCCCTACAAGCCCTCGACTAAACCCTAACCTAAACCCTATAAGCCCTAGGCGAAACCTTATATACAAACCCTAAACTAGACCCTAAAACACAACAGAAGTCCCGACCCCAAAGTCGCAGGCACGAAACCCGGGACTGGAGACCCTGAAGCCCGGAGTCTAACTCTTAAATTCCTTGAAGGGATCTTAAAGGCTTCCTCTGAAGGGATCTATGTAGGGCTTTGGGGTTTAGGGTGTTCAGGGTTTAGGGTTTTACCGAGCTCCTAGATATGGAGTATCTTGACATCCGAATATAAGAGCTCGGGCAAAGTAGACACTGAAGCCCAAAGCCCTTAAGTTTTAAAGCCTGCCACCGGTGAAAAACCCTAAAACCCTAAACCTTAAACCCTAAAAAATAAGCCCTAAACCCTAAAAAATAAACCCTAAACCCTAAAAAATAAACCCTAATACCTAAACAAAAATCAAGGACCTGAACCCTTAAAGTCCGAAGCCACATCTCTTAGGAAGCTCGTGGCTTCGGGAATTCAATGTAAAACTAACCTGGGTAGGACCATTTGCCCCGATGGGTTTAGGGTGTAGTGGGGTAGGGTTTAGGGATTTGCACCCTTTCTATCAAGATCTTATCTACCCATATTTTGCAGTTTTGCAGCTCGGTTTCAGGACAGCTCTCCACATCGCAGCCACAACCGGGTGTTTCGAACAGGCGAAATTGCTCTTGCAGCTCTTTGGCCGTTTTGGGGGAATGGGCTGGAAGCTTGAATTTCTTGCTATACCAACCCCAAGCCTAAACCCCGAAAGCTTTAATCCTGAGTGGGCTTGATTGTAGGGCTTGGAGGAGGCCGGAGCATGAGTTTGTTGCTGTAGTTCTTGTGCTTCGGTGACATGGTTTTGGGGTGGATGGTATTGGGTTTCGTGCCTTGGTGTTTGGGAATTTTGGAGTTGCATGTACTTGCAGGGTTTGAGCTTAATTAAACGGATCGTGTGCTTTCGGGGCAGATTCAGTTTCAAAGGTTTGTGTGTGGTGTTTCGGAGTTGGCGGTGTTAGGCGGGGAGGGTGTAGTTTTTGCAGGGTCCTAAACCCTAGAGCCTAAACCCCCAAAACCTGAAACCTGAACCGTGATCCTTGTAGCAAAAAGGATCGTGATAATGATCATATCGGCATCAGTGCTGCGAATACGACTTCTAGGGCTGGGGGCCCAAAGCCAGGGTCATGAGTGCTGGGCGGGCACTTCCTGGTTTGCAAGTGGTGATCTCTTGATTCAATTCTGGCCTTCCTGATACTTAGCCCTAAACCATCACCTGCGACTTCCTTGCAATGTCATCGATTTCTTCCGCTCCGCTCAGGTTCCGCGCGTTTCATTCCTGCCGGCATGAGATGCTAACGGACCTAACCCCGATCCAGCTTGCGAAGGAGTTGGTCTGTGGTTTTACAGATCCTAAACCGCGAAAAACCCGAACCCTAAACCGTAACCCTTTAAATCCTAAACCCTAAACCCTTTAAATCCTTAGCCCTAAACCCTTTAAATCCTTAGCCCTAAACCCTTTAAATCCTTAGCCCTGCACCCTAATCGGCACCTAAGGCACTGAACTCGGGGGATGACATAGGCTATCGCCTGATGGTTGAGAGTTTAGGGTTTAGGGCCTGTGGGGGCAAGGGTTTACAGTAAACGATACCTAGTAAGCCCCAAAGAAAAACCCCTAACCCTTATAAAGCCCCCAAACCCTAAACCCTGAACCCCCTAAACCCTATAGCAAACCCATAAAGTTGGAAACCGGATAAAGGCCACATAGTGCTGGGATTCCCTATGCATTACTCTTGAGGATTGAAGCTATGGGGTTCCAACTTTTGGGCTTCTAGTGTAGGGCATGTGGGGGCAAGGGTTGGTAGAGCTCTGGGTGTTTCGAAAGGAGCGCAGGATGCATGAAACCTGGTTGGTGGTGACCTACGAACGACAGCCTGAACCCTCAACCTTATAACCTAAGCCAACATTGACGCCTCAACCACCGGGAGATGCAGATGGAGACTTGTGAGACCCAGCAGTTTCCTCTACACTTCTCATATGTCTGTGTCATCAAAACAATGAAACAGCCAACAACCCGAAACCCGAAAGCCTACACCGTCAACTGGAAACACTGCGACCTCGACAATAAACTTGCAGCACAGCTTAGAGCAGGACGTCCAGGACGAAAACATGACAGCTTTGCTACTGCTGGCTGCCGCCGGACGTGATCTGGAGGATTCTGAAATCGACGACATGGACTCTTTGTGCATATGAGGTTCTCGGAAAATGCAAGAGGATGATAGTGTAGACCCAAAATCGTAGGCCTCAGCAACCCCAAGAAGGTATCCCTATCATCCAGAGGCCCTCCTATAGATTTAAGATATTTCGGACGACTTGAAAGCGCACCTGATCCTGCACAAGCGGCCTCCCCGGCTGCCGTGCCAAGTTCTTGCGGTTTGAGGCAGGGCATGCAAACGTATGCAACTGCCTGCCACCCTCCTGTGGCCAAGTACGGTTGTTGCAATCAGGGAATCGGCTCGGCGTACTTACGTCATCAAGGGTTCATTAAGAATTCGACACGTGCGTGCCGATAGAGGTGGACCCTACTTGGAGAGGCCTCCATGCTACGGCCGCTTAATTTGGGAGCCGCACGAACTTGTCCCAGTTTTTGGTTGAGATCCCTCCTAAACCCTATAAACCCCAAACCGTAAGCCTTAAACCCCAAACCGTAAGCCTTAAACCCCAAACCCTAAACAATCATCCCTCCATCCATCCCTCCCTCCACGCATACATGAATATAAGTCTGTATGCCTGCAGTTATGTGGGTATATATGTAGATATGTAGAGCACATGTATATGTACTTATGTCTTTATGTCTAGATAGATGTAAGGCAGTAAGTAAACATGAATGAATGAATGAATGAATGTCTTTGTGTCTGTATGTCTATGTAAAGGTACGCGTGTACGCACAGACGTACGTACCTTGGCATGTACGAATGAACGTGCAGAGGTATGTACCATGCATGCATGGTGAGTATGGTATGTATGGTATGGTAGGGTCTGGCCTGCTATGTCGTGGTATGGTATGTATGGATGCATGTGTATGCATGCCTGTCAGTTTGTCTGTAGGTATTTACGTATGTATGGTATGCATAAACGCATGTATCTCTGTCTCTGTCTCTGTGTTCGTCTGTCTTGCTCTTGTCAGGCTGGCTATGCAGAGGTTCTATGAGAGCTAGATTACCAAGGGCCAAGGCTTCTACGGGTATGTGGATGAGAACTATGACAGGAGACTTCTCAGTTATCTACTTCAGTGGCAATGTAGACGAGACATTCGTGAAGCTTAGACGTCGATATTTTGGTGGTTCCTTATTATCATATCTATAGCAAAATGGGCCCCAAAACCTGTTCATTCTAGTTGTTAAGGCCCCTATACTACTCCGGTAGGATTCTTATGTGCGCAGGGAATCCATCAGACCCATCAGAGCCTCTCGCAGACCTGATGCCTCCGTCGGCCAAGATTCTTTATCCAGTTGATGCTCGGGGGTTGATCGCAGAATACCCTGAGTCTCGACGATAGCTTTTAACCAGGTCTAGTCTGGCCACTTCGGGGTCGAATCTGTTGGACAGCAGCCAATCCTTCAGAAGGCACCACGGTGATCAGTCGATGACGGAAGTCCGGAGGACTTGTCTGGTTAAGTTTACATTTTCGTGCATCTCAGTGCAGCTTACTCGGCAGCTGTGGTTCACCGGCGGAAGGTGCTACAAAGATTGAGATAGAGGGCAGGTCCTTCTAGAGAGACCTAGAGTTAGTTTCGGTGGGCGTTGTCCCGAGATTTGGTCCAGTTCGGTGTTTTAGGGTTCTGGATTTTAGGGTTTAGGGGTTTTGGGTGTAGAGGTTTAGGGGCTCGACGGAGGAAGTTTGGGGTTGCAACGGCTTAGGGTCTAGGGCTTACTGTTCAGGGAAGCAAGTTCCGGGTCCAGGCTTTCGGGCTCCTGGTTTTGGACTGATCGTGGAGGTTCTGCATGTGGCTAGTTCTTTAAATTCCCGTTTGAGGATCTTTTTTTAAAAGGGTGCCATACTATTGCGGGGACCCAAAAAGGTACCTTTATTTAGAGAACTACACATACGAAGGTTCCCTCAGCGTCCTCTTCGGTCTGGTCGCAGGCCTGCCGAGCCAGTCAAACCTTAAACCCAAGGTTTAACCTTCGCGCGCTAGGTCCAAACCGCCAAGCCCGAACATAGCCGGGATAGTGGTTCAGGGTTTAGGGTCTATTCCGCAGCCACAGCGGCCTTGGTGCTGTGCTCACGCTCTCCGTGCGGTTGTGTAAATCCGGAATTCCGGTAAACCGGACGAGGTCGCGACCGGATCTGTGCGGGCCTCTTCCCGTATTCTGCATATTTGTACCGCAAAAACATGACGCCTCGGAGTGAGAAGGAAACCGTGGGCAGATGTTGTTTGGCCATTAACAACCCTGAACCCTGAACCCCATAACCCCCTGAACCCCCAAACCACCTAAACCACCTAAACCACCTTAACCCTAAACCCTAAACCCCCAGAGCCCGAAACCCTTAAGATAAAGTATCCCCCGGGTCAGACTCGGGCCACCCTAAGCCCTTCAAATCCCCTAAACCCACAATATGGGAGTTTCCGAAAATGGGGGGTACCTTTAAAGGGATCTATAAGGGTTCCTTTAAGGGTTCTTTAAAGGGATCTATAGGGTTTAGGGTTTGGGAGTTTCCGAAAATGGGGGGGTACCTTATTTGGGGGTCCTTATAATAAGGATCCTACTATTTCTGGTACTATATTAGGGTCCCCTATTTTCGGAAAGTCCCATATCGGGGCCTCAATAATTACCAGTACCATTCATTAGGGCATTAGGGTCCTTAGAGGAAAGCTACCGGAGCCCCAAAACCCCATTCTAATTATTGAGGTCCCTATATTAGACCCCAAAACCGAAACCTTTCAAGCCATCTAAACCCTTAAGTCCCTCCGACCGAGTTTCCGTAAAACTAGAACCCTAAACAGCCCCAAACCCGATTCTTCCGGCGAAGCTACTGTGAGCCTTCCTCAGCCCCAAGAAACTTGGGACCACAGATTTTAGGGTTTTGGGCTTAGGGACACAAAGTTTTAATCTTATCCCCTTGAGGGTTCAGGGCTATCAGGGTGAAGGAAGTGCAGGGCCTGAGGTTAGGGTCTAGAGTTTAGGAACCAAGCATATGTTAACGCAGTCCAAAAATTCCACCCTAAACCCTAAGCATCGGCGATGTCCAATCTCCCGGACCCCAGGCTCAGGGCTCGCAATTCCTTTGGGTTGTAGCACTCTCAGCAGATGATAGTTGGATTTGCTGAATTACTTCAACCAGGAACCCCGAGTTACAGTTTTACAGGGGCTAATCATAGGGTTATGGTGTTTGGTTGTAGCAACCTGATTCAGGGCGGACCTTGGAATTGAGAGTATTTTTGTTCGGGATTCCGCCTTTCAGGTATATCACGCATTCTGGTAATTGATCTCGGGCCCAGACTAACTAGTAGTCATAGTGCCCGATGGTCCAAATAGAATTACAGTATTTAAGCCTTATGGGGCTGAATAGTTAGTGCTGGCATGGCCTCACAGCCCCTCATAGATTTACATACCTCATACTCTGCTTTCATCATTATTTACACCCAACCAATTCCCTGTAACTCTCCTCTCGGAACCCGGAACCCTAGATTTATGTCAGCCCCGTATACATTGCGGGGCCCAGATATTGATCAAGACCTATGCCCTCATCAACTACGCTAATCAACGGTCAGCTGAATCCCATCGTCCCCGAAGTTTCCAAAGCTTCGTGTCTAGTCCCCTGAGCCGTGGTGAGCCCCCAGAAAGGCCGCTTGAGGGTTTCGGGTTGAGGGCTTGACCCTAAACCTTAAACCCTACACCTCAAACCCCACACACCTTAACCCTAACCTTCAGGTTCAGGGTTGAGGGTGTAAAGGCTTAGGGTGGCCGCACTTTGTACCCGAAAGCCCTATTCTCATTGTTCGGGCCTAGACCAGATCTTTTTGTGGCATTTAATTTAAGTTACCATGGTAAGGAAACCCTACCATGTACGATAGACCCTATCATGGTAACTTAAATCAGATTCCGTAACAAGCACCCAGGAGAAGCTTTAATCAAATCCAGTTGCAGCCTGCCGCATCCGATGTCATGGGACCAGGGCTTTGTCGAAACATCCCCTGAGCCCGATGAGCCGTTTAGGGTTCAGGGCTTGAGGTTTAATACAGGGGCCTAAATAATTACCAATACTATAACTGATTCCTTAATATAAGTATAATACAATGGGCCCCAAAACCCTATTCTAATGATTAAGGCCCCTATAGTAGGGTTTAGGACTAGGGTTGACGTACAAAGATCAACACCCTCGCCTCCCCCCCTCCCCCCAACATCCGCCAGGCCTCGCCCCTTCTCCTCCACAACCCGGAGCCCTCAACCCTGGACCGTTGGCCTCTCAGCTCTAAACACGAAACCCGGAGCCCGAAACCCTTCAACCCGAAGCCCCAACTCCTTGAACCCTAAGCGCTGAGTGGTGAGTAGTGCCCTGCCCTGCTATGCCAAGCGCGGCGGCACTGGTAGGTAATTCCGAAGATCCTGGTTTGGGCTCCTTGACATGACTTTTACCTTCGCGGTTTGGGTGCAGGTTCTAGAGGTTGGAGAGGTTTCGGGTTTGAGGGATTAGATTTAGTGTTTAGGGCTTGGGGCTTCAGGGGGTTTGGGTGTTTTAGGCTAAGGGTTTACAGGGTTTAGCAGGTTTTGGGTTGGGGTTTGGGGGGTTCTGGATTTGGTGTCACTTTCCAGGGTTTCGGGCCTAGGGTTCCTTTCTGATGCTATTGCTGCTCAGTGTGCCAGACTTGTCCTTGATTCCCAGCCTGAGCCTGCCAATTTGAGTTTCTCCAGCCTCTTGCTATCTTCTATTCAGTTAAGATTGGTCATTAGCAGAAAGGACAGGCCCATAAACAAAGAGCATGAGAGAGGACGGCTAAAATCATTGTAAAAAACGGAACAAGCCCATACTAATGCTAGCAGTACTGATACTGATAATAACAACAACAAAAACAAAAATGACAACAGGACTAGTACGACATATCTTAAAGGAATTAAGAATATCAGTTATAACACGAGTAAGCATTCATGTCGAGCCCAGGGTTCCGTGCGCTGTCTGCAGATGTGACACCATCCCAGCCTCAGCGCAGAGCCTTGGCTTTTCGGTAATGGGAATCCCATAAGAGGTGCCCTGTAAAGGGGACGGTGAGGATGATGTTGAGGATAACGCTTGCCGCTTGTGATGATGGTGATGATGATATTAGTGTTGACGGTGATGACGATGACGATGATGATGCTGATGCTGATAATGCTGATGCTGATGGTGATGATGATGATGATGGTGACAATGACGACAGCGATGACTAGGACCATGTTCGAGATCATGAAGGCAAGAAGCAGATGGTTGCCACTGATGCGATAGTCCCCAAACCCCCAGATCCCAAATCCAGAAGTGAGTGGCTGCCGCGGTTTTTCTAGTCTGTGGCTTAGGGCCTGGAAGTTCGCAGAAGCAGTGCGCACTCCCCACAAAACCACTGCTGTCTCTAACGCACGACCGTTGTTTTTTGAATTCTACTGAAAGTTCTTGCAAAGCGAGACCCGACAGAGCTCAAGTCTTTCCGACCAGGATTCCGGTCATTCCTATTCGCGACGCGGCTGCTGTTGGCCCCTTGGTTTTTGACCTAAATCCGAGGCATAGGGCGCCTTAATAATTTGAAAAGTATCTCCCAGAAGCTGCCCCCACCCTGTAATAGTGATATAATAGGAATATAATAGGGCCCTAATATAATATTAATATAATCCTTATGGTCACTACTACAGGGTGGGGGCAGCTTCTAACGTATCTCCATTCTAGTCCCTGAAGTACAGTGTAATCCCTTTCTCACGGTTTAGGAGCCAGGCCTTGCGGCTCAGGGTTTAGGCGTTGGGGCAGTATGTCAGCTGCCAGTTGAAAATGACGTAAAGTAGAAGCCAGGAAGCTGGAACACGATTCTCCGCCTGCCATTAAGGTAAAGTATAGGGGATCCCCGCACTAATCATCCTAAACCCATGTTCCAACTTTCTGGGATTCGCCATAAACGTCTGAATCCAGAACCCCAAACCTGAACCCTGAACACTACCTACATCCTAGATACCGACATGCTGTTGCCGGACTCAAAGACTCGGCATGATCTTTAAGTACCCTTAGCCTTCGCGATGGGGCTTTGCGCTAACTCTTGCTTGTTCCCGTCGGGAGGGTGTATTTTGAGGGCACCTGCAAGCCAGAGGCCCGAAATCCGCAAACCCTGAGCCCTGAACCAAAACACGCCAGAGAAATCCTATTTGTTCCCTTGACAAACGCTCCTGGTCGAAACCATCTTGCCCCAAGCCCTGTGTTTAGGGCAAGGTTTATGTGTTTAGGGGTTAGTTCGAAGATTGAAGTAGAAGACCGCAAAGGTTTGGCTCCTTCATGTGGTGGACTTCACGATGGACGTGTGGGTGGCTGCACTCCTGCACCAGGACGCCACGTACAGGGATGACCTTGCATCGTAAAGTGCGTGATAGAGCATCGCAAAGATTTACGGCACGGCCTTTTTGCAGCATCGCTGACTTTCTTAGTCTTGCCGAGCTTTGGCTGCAGGCAGGGGCGCGTGTGATTCTGCAAGATTCCCATCACGATGAAGGTGCAGTTCAGGGGCTTAGGATCTAGGCTTCCGGGGGCTCCACATGGGGGTTTCCGAAAATTAGGCGATACCTTATTTTGGGGGTCCTTATAATAGGGATTCTACTATCCAGGGTGTCAGATTAGGGTCCCCCTTCTCTCGGAAGCTCCCAAATCTCGTTTCGTGGTGCATGAGCAGCTTCACCATGAATCCCTGCACACCGGAATCTTCGACGGAACAATCAGCCAAGTGCCATAAAGTCAACGTCCCCTAAACCCTAGGCCCTTACACCCCGAAGCCCTTAAACTTCAGGGCTGTTGTATATTGATTTAGGGGTCATGTTGAGGGGTCTAGGGTACGCTGCATGTTCTTGGTATGATGTGAACAGCCTCGCCCAGGATTTCCTCGGACTTCGTGAGGAGAGTCCGCCCATGTGCCCCCACTTTGCTGCTAAGCAGGGTAGAATGGAAAAAGCTTTGATCCATGCCCTGGCTGTAAGCCCTACAGCCCTTAAGCCCTGTAACCCTGTAACCCTCTAAACTTACGCAGCCCTGAACCCTAAACCCCGAAGCCGAAGCCGCCCGAGGCGGTCATTGCAGACACCAGCAAAGGCCAGGTTTCAATCAGCAATCCTTGACCTTTAAGGGATCCCTGAGAAGGAACCCTTGCAGGAACACATGTGCA
This sequence comes from Symbiodinium sp. CCMP2592, assembly GCA_905221615.1. Classification (NCBI taxonomy): domain Eukaryota; class Dinophyceae; order Suessiales; family Symbiodiniaceae; genus Symbiodinium; species Symbiodinium sp. CCMP2592. Next base: position 48,333 of record CAJNDT010000818.1, on the reverse strand, counting down.
TGAACCCAGCGTCCCTGACTGAAGTCCATTTGACCTTGCAAGCTTTCACGAAACAGCGATTATGCAGTGGAGGCTTGGCAAGCTGTAGACAATCGGGCTCACATGCCCTCCGTGACAGCTGTGAAAGCGCTGCCTGATGCCATCCAAACAGGCTATTGCTCCGCTGCTTCCTGGCTTGAGGATCCGGTGACCTTCGTCGCGTCGCAGATGTCGAGCCGGTTCCTTTTGCTCACGCTGAGTTTCTTTTGATATTGCCAGGTCTAGGTTATTGCGGGCCGGTGGTGTAACATGATACAGCCAAAGACCATATTTCCGTCGCAAACAACCCCTTATCCTTCTTGTATTGCATTGCCGATGCAGACTTTCACCCATTATCTGTCAACGTCGCATGCAAGCAAGAACAAGGACATTTGTCACAAGTATCAATATGTTGAAGGGTCCCAGAGATGCGTTCGCTTCAAGAGATCCTATAGAACGACAGGAAATTTCAGAACCGATCACCTCCAGATCCCACTCAGCCCTTGGTCGTCGAGTCGCAACCCGCGTAAGCTGCAGAGCCATGAACGTCGAGAAATGTGTCCCCATTTTGGGAGGCTTTGAGGTGACCGGAGCGGCCGGCAAAGCCGAGATCTGGACGTCCTTTCAGAAGGCGCGGGGCACTTTACTTCGTCAATTCGCAGTTCCTGAGCAGAAGGTATTCGCGTTGCCTTCTCTTTTCATGCGGCTTGTCAAACGTCCGGCCTATAGATGACTCCTATAGACTCTGCAGCATTGGCTTCCAAGTCCGCAAGCTCGCTACCGTTGTATCAGCATGTTTTGGCAATGGGTAATGTCCGTTCCACTTGCCCTGGGGGTCTTTCCGCAATTGGAAGTGACGCCCCCAAATGGCAGTGTGCCAAACGTCCAGCTTGCAAATTTGTTCTGGTACTGGGACCACGGCCTTGTAGTAACACACCTGGGTTCTTCTGCGCTGTTTGCTTTCGAGAGCCAGGACGTCTCTGAGCTGAATGTGTACAAAGTCTCGCCGGGAGGTTCCTCGCCCGAGCTTGGCCCGGGCCTGGTTGCAGCCGGCAACTCCGATGATCGCGAAATGGTGACGCTGGATGACTCGACGGCCCTAATTTGCTGGCGCAATGATCCTGAAGAGATGTGGCAGTGCAGGGCCATCTTCGTGGGGGTCGCACTCAGCAGCTCGGCTGTGCTTGACTTGGGCATCTTCCGCGGCGGTTTGGGCCTTGCTGCCGTGAGCCTGGCAAACGGAACGCTGGGGGCCATTGCCTGCCACGATCGCGCTCAGGTTGAGCTGGCTTGCACAGTGATGGCGCTGGTGGGTTCGGGGCTTCAGAGCTTGGGGCAACTCAACATCCTTAGTGGGGACACAACCACACGGCATGTGGAGCCGATTGGTGGGGCTAGAGCCCTCGCGGTTTGGAAATCCGCAGTGACTGGAGCCTTTCAGGCGTGTCTTCTGGATGCCGACGCCATGACAGCTACGTCGCCGCAATATTTCGGCGATGGCGGCCGTGGCCAAATTTCAGTCCCCATGTCACATTTCCGGAATGCAAGCGGACATGTAACGGTTATGGTATTTTGGGACCCGGGCGATGCCATTGCCGTCGGCCTGCTCACTGTCGCTAGCGATTCTTCTTCCATTGCTGTGCAGACAAGGATCATCAGCAACGTCAACATGGTGGACCGACACGTGCTCAAGGTCAGCGACGACAAGGGTGTGTTGTGTTATTCAGAAGATTCTGCCGTCGTCCCCTTGTGGTGCTTGTCCATACACTTCGATCGTCAGGACGGTGTGTCCTTTGGCACCCCGCAGGAGCTTGGCTGATTAAGCAGCCATCCAAAGACAGAGCGAGTGAGCAGGTAGATAGCAGCAGAGCATCCCCCTCAACAGAAATTCCCTGCATCAGAAGCCAGAGGCCCATCCACTAAAGTCACAGAGATGCTAAGGCAGTCATTGATGTATCTTTTTAACTTTTGTTGGAAGGTCTATCAAGTCCTCCACTAGCGAAACCACATCCGTAGCAGAGCGCTCGTCGGCACTGCCGTACGAGTAGTTGCTAGTGTGAGGAAATTGCCGGCGCAGTAGCGCGGAGCTTCTCGATGGGCTTGCTGGACAATGAGTCGGCCATAGTCTGCTACGAAGACAGAGCTTCAGCAGGATACTGGCCCCACTGTGTGGGCATGGGTGTATCTTCCGACGGCCTAGATATTGCTTTCCCCGCAGTGCCCATCCATCAGGAAGACACAAGATCAAGGCGGGCCGTCTTCGGGTTTGGGACAACAGCTGCCGCATGCCTTGTCAACAACACCGATTTCCTCATGTGCCCGGGACTGTCGGTGACAGCATTTCATGGCAGCAGCACCACAATCACAAACACACAGACAACATCCAGCACACTTAGCATATCCACGACTTCCGAAACGAGCACCACGGCCACAACATTCACGACCTCCGCAACCAGTGCCACAAGCACGGCTAGCTCAACGACCACGGCCACACGCACGACGGCCACAAGCACTGCCAGCTCGACGACGACGGCCACGAGTACCCTCAGCACCTCAACGACGACGGTGACTTCCACTAAGACCGAAACATCGGCGACCCAGACGTCCACGTGGACTTCTATCAGCACCTCAACGACGACGGGGACCTCCACTGAGACCGAAACAGCGACGACCCAGACGTCCACGTGGTCTTCCACCCTGACCAACACGTCAACAGCTACATCCAGCACGGTAAGCAGCGGCACCTCGACAATGTCAAGGACACTCGTCGCGGACCGTGGTTTGTTGCCGACTTCCGCACAGTGGTCAGGAAGCCATGTTACCTGGTCACTGTTCTTGTCAGTAATCTTAGCACGGACCTGAAGGGTCGGTGCTTCAGCGCTTCAGGTTCGCGCAGTGGTGCCTTAGCAAAGCTTTGGCATGGCCACGACCTGCACGAAACCCGGAGGGGCGAGAGAGGCCTCTTGTGCAGTTTTCGGAATGGACATCTGCGGCGCAGAAAAGGAGCAGCTTCCGCGTTCCCAGTCGGCAGGCTGCTACAGGGGCCTTAGTAGTTACTGATACTAATTTGGGGGTTCCGTACTATACTTACAGTATAATGGGCCCCAAAACCCTAATTTAACTATTAAGGCCCCTAATGGTACCCTTATAGATCCCTTATATTATCCCTCTAAGGAACCCAATTCTAACCATTAAGGCCCCTATATTACGTGCGAGGAAGCTGTGTTTTGTCGCTTCTGCTCTGTGCCAGGCTGCAGAGCCACCACGCGGCCCTGAGCGATGCCACTTGGAAAGATAAGGCTTTGGGCTTCAAATAGGGATTTTTGGGCTTTATATAGGGATGTTTGGGTTTTAAATAGGGATGTTATACAGGGATGCTTGGTCTTTATATAGGGATGCTTGGGCTTTATAATATAGGGATGTTTGGGTTTTATGTAGGGATGTTTGGGCTTTATATAGGGATGTTTGGGCTTTACATAGGGATGTTTGGGCTTTATATTGGGATTGTTGGGCTGTTTTTTGGGATGGTTGGGCTTTAAATAGGTATGTTTGGGCTTTATATAGGGATGTTTGGGCTTTATATAGGGATGTTTCCGAAAATAGGGGGACCCTAATATAGTAACCTAAATAGTAGGTTCCTTTTTAGAAGGATCGCAAAAGAGGGTACCTCCCCCAATTTCCGGAACCTCCCATATAGGGATGTTTGGGCTTTAGAGTTTGGGGCCCGAACATGGTGGAGCCAATCGTTGAACCGTCCCTGGATCACGTCGTGCACGTGGGGTGGTCACTCCGTTTTTCGGGTTCCTGACATGGAAAGGGCACACAGCTTCGCCTTGTGTTGCCCGAAGGATCAGCAGATAGCCGCCCTAAACCCTTTCCGGTTCCTGCCCGGGCTTCCCCAAGGGATGCTTTTGCGTGGGGCGGGTCTGTTTCGGGTCTCAGTAGAGGCGTCATTCAACTTGAGCCGCACTTGCAATGCACACCTTGAGCTTCTGTGCTTCGGACTTTAGCCGGCTTGCGGTCATGCGATGCCTAGCTTGAGCTAAACACCCGGCGATGTGCAGGTTACGATGCGTTCGCCATGTACACTAACCGTGTTGGGATTCAGGCTTTCAGGCAAAGGTCTGGGGTCGGGATGTTGCGACCCGTGTCAGGTTGAGGATATCACTCCGGATGACTCTCTGCAATCCCAGGCCAGGCTGGGGTTTACTTAAAGGATCATGGGGCTTAGTAACTAGGGTTATAATTAGGGTAACTATACTTACAGCTACTTATAACCCCAATTAAGCTACTTATAACCTTACTTACTAAGACCCAAGATCCTCCAAGCAGGGTTTAGGGTTTAGGGGAAGTTGCCCTTCAAAAGACAACAAGCTGGGCTTCAAGTTTCTGCTCACACACCTAAGACAAGGCTGTCGGTCGTGCAGGCACGGTCATGTCCGTGCAAGTTGGGTCACATGCATTTTGTACGCTTGTTTGTAATTGGGTTCTTGTGGGGGAAGTGGAGTCACTTGCGTCTTTCCTTTTTGTGTCACTTGTGTCTTTCTTCTTGTGTCTCTTTTGTCTTTTCTCTTGTTCGGTAGCAACAATCTCGAACGAAAGGCCCCTTGGTAGGACCTGACATAGGAGACCTTCGGCCCTCTCCAGTCGACGCCTGCAGATTGCGCAGCCGAAAACATATTTCAACTGCTTCCGGCGTGTTCTTATGTTGGAGTTTCCGATAATCAGGGGTACCTTGTTTTGGCGTCCTTATAATAAGGATAAGGATCCTACTATTTAGGGTACTATCTTAGGGTCCCCTATTTCCGGAAACTCTCACATCATCACAAACAACCGCAGGTCTTAATGTCTTCACTGTTCTGGTTTATCACTCGTATTCTTTGTTAGGTGTTGCGTCTGCCGCCGCGTGGGGTGGTGCAATTCCTCTGCTGGCATGCGTTGAAACTCGAGTTTTGGCACTTTCGTCACCTGACGTTTAACTGTGCATTTGCTTTCGCATCGGTTTTTGCGGTGTTTTCTACCAAACAGTGACCCCGCCGGCGGGCTGCAGTGTGCAAACACATGTTCGGCTCTGCATTTCGCCTCTGTTTTTTTCGGTGTTTTCCTGCGTGTCGCATTTCGCATCGGTTTTTGCAGTGTTTTTGGCGACTCTCGACTTTCTGCACATGCCGGCTTCGACTTGCATTTGTCTTTCAGCTCTGTGCGGGGCTTGGGGGGCATGGGGGCATGGGGGGCATGGGGGGCATGGGGGGGGGGGGGGGTGATGACGTCCATGCGAACGGTTTTATGTGTCGCATTTCGCATTGTTTTTGTTACGGTGTTTTTGCCGATTCTCGACTTTGTGTACATGCCAGCTTAAACTTGCAATTTGTCTTTCAGCTCTGTGCGGGGGTGGGGGGGATGGGGGGGTGGGTGATGACGTCCATGCGAATGTGGCTTATGTCTTCTGTTTCTTTGGTTGCCTTACTTCTCAAACGCTACCAGTTGCTCTGTCAACCCGTGCTTCCCGTTTCTTGTTGCTTCACTTTGGTTTCGTCCACCATGCAAAAACCTCGAGGTTTTGAAGCTTTCCAGACAAAAACTTCCAAAATCAAATATCAAACACGGAAAGCATAGTATTTGCGACACTTCCGCAAAAACCAGGCCAAAAACACAAGACAAAGAACTACAGAAATTTGAAACTCCGATACATCGTCTTGTTGATGAAAACCACACAAAACACGGGGTTTTCTACTTTTTGACCAAAAAACCTCCCAAACATAAACGACACACCCCGCGCGGCAGCAGGCGCAACGCCTTCCTATTCTTTGGGGGGCTTCAGGGAGGTTATCCGGAGGTAAGTGGTGAGAAGATCACAGCTCGGAGCCACTATAGCCCTATGGACCCAATTTTTTGGGTAAGTGTAAACCCAGACCGCAACTTTGATGAAAGAAGGCTTACACCGTAAGAGGAGTAAACGGATCCCGCAACCGGAAGTAAAAGGTAAGCTTGAAAGAAATCCAGGCCGAAGCCCCAAAAGGAATTCACCCAGACCGAAACCCCAATGAAAGAAAGCCCAAACCCCAAAAGGAGAACGAAGCTAAAGGTAAGCTTGAAAGCTAAAACCTAAACGGAGTAAAGCGATCCCGAAGCCCTAAAGGAAGCAATAAAAGAAGCCCGAAAGCTGAAAAGGAGACATCCTAAGCCGAAGCCCTAAAAGGAGTAAACCCAGACCGAAACCTTAATGAAAGCAAACAGGAGTGAATCCAGGCCGAAGCCCCAAGAGGAGTAAACCCAGACCGAAACCATGACATAAGCAGGCGCAATCCTTAAATCCTGAAAAAGAGTAAACGGACCCCGAAACCCTAAAAGGAGTAAACCTAGACCGAAGCCCTAAAAGGAGTGAACCCAGATCGAAACCCTAGTGAAAGAAGGCCCAAAGCGAAAAAGGAATAAACGGACCCCGAAAGCCTACAACAAGTAAAAGGTAAGCTTGAAAGTAAGCCGAAACCTTAACACTCGAGACCGAAACCCTAAGAAACATCTGACGTTGGACAGCCAGGCAGGTATCATGGGGTGCTGTAAGGAAACCCATGACACAAATCTGTTCTGGCAGTCTGGGCCAGAGTTTTCGGTGGACTGTCCTGATCCTGCAGCCGTGCTCCTTGCTCCTTCATGTCACACTTGGTCGAACAGGTTGCCTCTTTTAAATTTCCTTTTCATGTTTCCCTCATGGTGGGCAGGGCGGGCAGGGCAGGGCAAGGCAGGGCAAGGTTACAAGTCATCGCTTCTCTCTGGTTTCGGGATGCTTGTCACATGAAGCCGTAGCTTTGTCTTTCGGACATTTTCGGATCGATCATTTGTTTTATTTCGGAAATGTTCGGTATTGGCTGCATCTACGATACTGTGTCTAATCAGCCTACGGGCGGTGTACGTCACACTTCAGGGGAGCCAGGGTTGATGCCGCCAGGCAAGGGGCACCGTCAGCGCGTCGGTCTGCCAGACCTTCGGGAGCAAGGCGCACGCGGCGGCCAACTTCCAGGCTGGACGGCCACAGGGTATGACAGAGATCTGTTGCTTGGTTTGCGAGACTGGCGGGTGGCTTTCGACTTGCGAGGCTCAGCGCGGCCACGACCATCAAGAAAACCGCGCATTTCGCCAATAAGGAGGCTCAGGACCGGCTTGATATGGCCTGCGACATCGCACTTGAAGAGGGCGGCTTAAGCGCTGAAGCAGTGAAGGACCCGGAACAGGCGCCAGAGGCCGTCCTGGATCTGACAGATGCAGACGGGCATCAAGGTATCAATCAGTACTCAACCATCGTGCTCTGGGGTAAATTGGTCTGCGAAGGGCGTGGGAATGTTATGTTTGACTGTCGATCTGGACGTGCGGTTGGAGTGAGAACGCGACTGGGCTCTTGAGGTCTGCTGCAATCCCTTGATGGGACTTCGTCGGCCTGGCCTACCTGGATAGCACCTGGCAGGACTCGCTGTCACGCCGCCCTGGGCTTCTTGAACATAGTGCTCAGCCTGCTGAGCTCTCCTTCGAGTCGCAGGGGCGGCGGCTTGTCGACGTCGGTTTTGGAAAGGGCATCGACGAGTACTTCTGATTCTGGGACCGAGTGAGCGATTGCACGAGGCGGAGGATGTGAGTTGCACGACATCAGCAAGCTGTGTCGGACCACTCGGCGGCTGCCCGGAGGCGTCGTTTCCACTCTTCCGTAGAGCGAGGAAGCAGGTCCAACGGAGACAAGCCACAGCTTTCCGAGTTGTAGTTGACTACCGTCTGTAACTCTACCTCTGAAGAACCCGAGCACACTTAGACAGTTGCGCTGTTGCACCCATCTTCACGCTTTCACGACGAAATATGTAGTGGAGGCTTGACAAGCTGTAGACAATCGGACTCACATGCCTCCTCCATGACGGATTTGAAAGCGCTGCTTTAGGCCATCCAAAAAAGCGGCTGCTCCATTGCTTCTCGGAATGAGGGTCCGGTTGCCTTCGTCGCATCCTTTTGTTCACTCTGAGTTTCCCGTGTTAGTTGCAGGTGGTGAAGCAAAAATGTGGATGATGCAAATTTGAGAAAACGAGTTTTTGCATATTGCGTTGGCGAAGATTGGAACAAGCTTATGTAAAACATGCACCGGAATGCGTGGTCCTTTCAAAGACAGAAAGCCAGGTCATAAGAAAGAGCAAATTCAAGTTGATTCTGACATGTAAGAACGCTGACAACACAACCTGTGCCGTTTGGAACCTCAGAAGAACTCTAATTACTTGTGCCATCTAGAGTTTAGACGTGGAGGAATCAATGATTCAAGACTGTCAACACTATGCTCTGCCCTGACAAACTCTGTCTGACACACAGACCGAAGCACACACACACACACAGAGTACAAGAATAATACAGACAGAAACAGCACAAAGAATGCAATAAACATATCTTGTGAAGAATATCAATGAAGTAAGAGCTGTAGTGCACCCAACGCAATTGGGTCTGCAGTCGTTTGTCATGCCCGGTTTGCCGGAACCGTCCCCCGGCTGCAGAGGCCGATGATGCAGCACTTGCTTGTTGTAATGTTGCGCGCGCCTGCATGGCCGATGCCCAAATGGCCCTGCTGCGATAGACCTCCTGCGACATGAACCGAGGCTGCGTGCGCGGTGCGTGCAGCTCGGCATCGCCTGCCGCACCACCGGGACACCAAACAGCTCATGCCGCCGTCCGAGATTTCGTCGGCGGGACCCTCTCTGGTGCCGCCGCGGCTGAGCCACCGGGGTCTAAAGTGTCTGCGTGCTGCCGACGTCTGTCCATACCGGCCCTGGCCTTTGTTGAGCTCCCGGTTTCGCGAACGCACCGGGCCCACCGCAGTGGACCTGCATGCGGTCTACTTGCTGCTAGACAACAACTGGAGCCTCGTCTGTTGTTTTGACCCCCCTCCCTCTACAACAACCGCCTGCATCAGACCACATTTGCACCCCAGGTAGGTGTTGAGAGGATCTTAATGGTCTTTAGGCTGGAAGGAGCCTGAAGGTATCTAAAAGCCTGCGACAACCCGTCAACACGCCCTTCGAACCCTTCAAAATCACATTAGAATCTCCAAAACCACGTTAGAACCTTTCAAAATCCCATTGAAACCTTTCAAAAATGCCGTTAAATCTTTTCAAAACCCCCTGACTTGGTGCCAGCTTTCTGGTACGGGGTGCGCGATGTTTACACCTTAACCGAATTTCCTTTTCCCAAACGATTTGTATTCCGATTAAGCCTCACCAAACCGTGTTGCTGGCTCCAGCAGACGAGGTGGAGTTTTCGGTGCGAATTTGTGTGGAAGGCATTTGTGAAGGCTCCCTTCTCAAGAAGGACAAGTTTTCATGCAAACCAATCTGGATAATGTGCAGCGTTCAGGCCGCAGAAAATCTTGGCTCAAGGTGATAAGTCGGGAGCTAATGTGCACCCGTACTTCGAGGACATTTCCTGCAACAGCAGGGCAGCGCTACAAGTAATGATGTGCTGGGCGCTGTGATGCGGACTACGATTTGCAAGATGCATTCAAGATGCTTTGTCTAGGCGTGACATTGCTTGGTGTGCGCGAACATCTCAGGTGTTAGTCTTTGTGTTGTCTCATGTTTTGACATGACAAGGAGGCAGCTGCTGCCTTGGTTTTGCACACACACACACACACATCTGTTGCGGCGCAAGATCCGGCTTTGCCTGCGCAGGATTCACCTTCTCGATAACGTGTGCCGGATCTGCGAGAGTAGGACGCAGCTGAAATGCATTGTATGTTGACACATATACGCAGGGCTGTTGCTGCGCATCAGTTTTGGATGCGTCAGGCTTTGCCTATAGTCGCTGCAAGGCGATTGTCTAACGAACGAGATTCGTGTTCAAGAGCTGGAGGATGCGCTGCTCAGTGTCAGGTGGCACGACGCGTGCGCTCGTCGCTTTTGTTTCGCTTCGGCTTCGTGAACTGTGGCAGGCTTCTTGTTAAAGCTTTCCAAAAATCCCTTTACAACCCTTCAGAGAAACTTTGACTACACCCCTTTAAAACCCAATTAAGCCTTTCGAAATTCCCGCTAAGCCCTTCAAAATCCCTTCAACACATTTCAAAAATTACAAAATGCACAAAAATCTGAACAGAACACTCGGCCTCATCCCATGCTACCCTTCAAAATCCTACTGAAACCCGTCAAAACGCCATCCAAGCTCTTTGAAATCCCATCAAAGCTTTCCAAACTCTTAGTAACCATAACCATAGCGGGAGTGTTGTCGTTGGAGTGTTGTCAAAACAACAGGAACGGCCCGGCATATGTTTCTTGTTCCTTGCCGGCGCCGTGTTTCTTCTTGGCTGTCTTTCTCATTTTTTCTGTGAGTACCTTGGAGATGGCTCATCAAAGTTGCGCACTCTTTGGTCAGCCTTGTCACTCGCTCCGGCGAGCCGGGACATTACTCTAATCAACGGTCAGCTGAAGCCCAGCGTGCCGGAAGTCGGACCACAGCTTCGTCTCTATTCCCCTGGGCCGTGGTGAGCCCTCAGAAATGCCGGTTGAGGCTTTCGGGTTGAAGGTTTGAAACTAAACCGTAGGCTCTAGACTCTATAGGCCCTAAACCCTAACCTTAAGGTTGAGGGTGTGAAGAGGCTTATATAGGGTGGCCGCATTTTACATTATACAAATTTGAGTTACCATGGTAAGGCAACCCTCCCATGTGCGATAGATCCCGATCATGGTAACTCAAAATCAGATTCCGTAACAAGCACCCAGGAGAAGCCCTAATCGAATCCACCGTGAGTTGCAACTTGCCGCGGCCGTTCCAGGGGACGGGGGCTTTGTCGAAGCATCCCTTGAGCATGAGCCGATTAGGGGTTTAGGATTAGGGTTGATGTACAAAGATCAACACCCTCCCCCCAACATCCGCCAGGCTTAGCCCCTTCTCTCCACGACCCGGAGCTAATCCCTTCAACCCAAAACCCCAACCCCTTGAACCCTAAGCCCTACCCGCTTAAGATCTGAGCAATGAGTGGTGCCCTGCTATGCCCAGCGCGTCGGAACTGGTAGGTAATTGCGCAGATCCTGGTTTGGGCTCCCTGACATGACTTTTACCTTCGTGGTTTGGGTTCAGGTTTTAGAGGTTGGAGAGGTTTCGGGTTTGAGGCCTGCCAATTTGAGTTTCGCCAGCCTCTTGCTATCTTATGCTCAGCTAAGATTGGTCATTAGCAGAAGGGGCGGGCCCAAAAGAGCACTATAGCGGACGGTTAAAGTCATACCAAAAACGGAACAAGCCCATACTAGTGCTAGTAATACTGATACTGCGACTACTAACAACAACAAAGCCCAAAATGACAACAGCATTAATACTACTACTACAATCAGTAATCTTACAAGAAATATTATATCAGTTCTTGATATAAGAATAGCACGAATAAGCATTATGTCGACTAAGCCTCCGAGCCTAGGGTTCCGTGCGCTGTCTGCAGATGTGACACCATCCCAGCCTCAGCGCAGAGCCTTGGCTTTTAGATAGTTGGAATCCCGTAAGAGAAACCCTGTAAAGGGGACGGCGAGGACGATGTTGAGGATAACGCTTGTGATGATGGTGATGGTGATATCGGTGATGACGATGATGACGATGACTGATGACGATGGTGATGATGATGATGTTGATGATGATGGTGATGATGATGATGATGGTAGGACCATGTTCGAGATCATGAAGGCAAGAAGCAGATAGTTGCCACTAATGCGATCGTCCCCAAGCCCCCAGACCCCAAAGCCATAAGTGAGTAGCTGCCGCGGTTTTTGTAGTGTGCGGTTTAGGGCCTGGACGTTCGCAGAAGCAGTGCGCACTCCACACAAAACCGCCGTTGTCTCTAATTCACGATGGATCTTCAAAGTTCTTGGAAGAGCAAGACCCTACAGAGCACAGCAGGAATCCGGTCATTCCTATTCGCAACGCGGCTGCTGTTGGCCCCTTGGTTTCGACCTAAATGCCAGGCACAGGGCGCCTTATTAGTTGAAAAACATATGTCCATTTAAGTCCCTGAAGTACAGGTTAGGGGGTTTAGGGCTTAGGGGTTTAGGGGCTAGGGTTTAGGGTTTAGGGTACAGTGTAGTCCCTTTCTTACGGTTTCGGGGGCAAGCACTTGCGGCTCAGGGCTTGGGCCTTAGGGCAGTATGTGCACGGGCATGTCAGCCGCCGGTTGAAAATGACTTTAAACTTTAAACCCTGAACCCTAGACCAGAACCCTGAACGCTACCTACATCCTAAATACCGACATGCTGTTGCCGGACGCAAAGATCACGCATGATCTTCAAGTACCCTTAGCATGCATGATGGGGCTTTGCGCTGGATCTTGCTTCTTGACCGTCGGGAGTGTGTTTTTCGAGGGCAGGCCTTCAGATGTCTCGACGTGTCTAGCTGCAAAGCATCTGGTTAAGCTGACCAAGTAAACCAAGATAGACCCCACATCCCGGCAAATACGGGACCATCCTGGCATTGTGTGGTACGTTGTGGGTCGTGGTCGGTGAAAGCCCCCGAGCTAAGCCACGCAAGATCAAGCCCTGCAAGCCAGAGGCCCGAACTTTGCAAAGCCTAAGCCCTGAACCAAAACACGTTAGAGATATCCTTTTTCCCTGCATAAACATCCAAATGCCCTGGTCGAAACCAGCTTGCCCCAAGCCCAGCGTTTCGGGTTTATGGTTTAGGGGTTAGTGTGAAGATTGAAGTAGAAGACCGAGAAGGTTTGGCTCCTTCATGTGGTGGACTTCACGACGGACGTGTGGGTGGCTGCACTCCTGCACCAGGACGCCACGTTCAGGGATGACCTTGCATCGTAAAGTCTTATTAGAGCATCGCAAAAGGTTGGAGCACATGTTTCTATCCCCCAAAGCCGTAACCCCCCTAAACCTTGAACCGTAAAATTGGACAGCCCATGATCAATGATCTCTGTCCTGCCTGAAACACCAAATGCAGGTCATGCTCACAATGGGTTTCAACATATACCCCAGCCTCACGTTGCAATGGTAATGTCCCTGATAGTCCCCTTTCCGAAGGCCCTTTTGCTTACAAGATACCCCCCCCAACATCCTACTCCTACTCTAGCCGTTGAGGCCCCTATGTTGCACATACATCCAGGAAGGACGGCACGGCCTTTTTGCAGCATCGCTGACTTTCTTAGTCTTGCCGAGCTTTGGCTGCAGGGGGGACCGCGTGATTCTGCAATACCCTAAACCCTAAACCCAGGCATAGTGGAGAAAGAGCCGCGGCACTTAAAAAAACCCTAAACCCATCATGCTGCAGGTCTAGCTGCGGGATTAGGATCTAGGGTTCCGGGGAGCTCTAAATGGGGGTTTCCGAAAATTAGGCGATACCTTATTATTTTGGGGGCCCTTATAATAAGGATCCTATTATTTAGGGTACTATATCAGGGTCCCCCTACTCTCGGAAGCTCCCAAATCTCGTTTCGTGCCGAGGACATTGCTGCGCTGGTGCATGAGCAGCTTCACCATGAATCCCTGCACACCGGAAGCTTCGACGGAAAAAATCTTTCAAGTGCCATAAAGTCAACGTTCCCTAAACCCCAGACCCTCACACCCCGAAGCCCTTAAACTTCAGGGCAGTTGTATATTCATTTAGGGGTCATGTTGAGGGCTCGAGGGTACGCTGCTTGTTGTTTGTGTGATGTGAACAACCTCGCCGAGGATTTCCTCGGACTTCGTGAGGAGAATCCGCCCATGTGCCCCCGCTTTGCTGCTAAGCAGAGTTCATTTGGAAGCTTTGATCCATGCCCTGGCCGTAATTAAGCCCTACAGCCCTTAAGCCTTAAGCCCTGTAACCCTGTATATAAGCCCTCTAAACTTACGCAGCCCTAAACCCTAAAGCCGAAACCGCCCGAGGCTTACATCCCAATTCTTGGCGAGCTGGCGGTCATTGCAGACACCATCAAAGGCCAGGTTTCAATGAGCAATCCTTGACCTTTAAGGGATCCCTTAGAAGGAACCCTTGAAGGAACACATGTGCATGAACCCAGCGTCCCTGAATGAAGTCCGTTTGACCTTCGAAGACCCCTCTGTGGATACTTGAGTGGGAGGTACAACAGTTTGGGTTTAGAGTTTGGTCATTCCAAAGCGTGCAAGGTCAGCCCCAAGGAAACGTTGAAACAACGAGCAAGAATTGCGGACTATGACAAGGAGCCCGTAAGCCCCAAGCCTGAACCCCTATAAACCCCCAAGCAACCGTGTTGGGTAGTTCTCTAAATGAGGGTCCCCTTCTTGGGTCTCCAAAATAGCACGGCACCCTTCTAAAAAGGATGCTAGAAGGGACCCTACTTTGGGGAACTGCCCTGTTGTCTCGCCGATGTACCGACCCTCCATCTTTAAGGTCAGTGGAACTGCGCGCAGCCAAACCTCAGGGACAAGAAGGATCCCGGTGAAGTGCTTGGGCCTGAACCAATAGCGGCAAGATGGGGGCCCAAATAGTTACTTATGCTATGGTTTAGGGTTTAGGGTATAGGGTTTAGGGTTTAGGGTGTAGGGTTTTGGGTTTAGGGTTTAGGGATTTTGGGGGTTCCTTATTATGATTATAGCGAAACGAATCCCAAAGCACGATTCTAATCATTAACGCCACACCCCTTCCTCCAACCCAAAAGCAAACACACACACGGACAGCTTTAGTCCAACTCCCTAAACCCTAAACGCCCTAAACCCAACACAAAACCCTGAACCCTAAACCCACGAACCCTAGAAGCTCAGGAAGCCTGAACCACCACAAAGACAAGAGCCCCTACACCCTAAACCCTAAGACCCCAACCCCAAAACCAAAAGCACCGGAACACGAACGACGGAAGTCGGAAACCTGATGCTGGGTTCGTGTAAGGAATCTTACTATAGGGGCCTAAATGATTGGAACAGTGTTCCTTCATAATTCAAAGGGGCCTATGTGGGATACTATAAGGGACAAGGGATCTATAAGGGTACTATAAAGCAGGGGCTTAGATAATTATCAATACTAGTTTGGGGGTTCCTTACAATAATTAGGGTATAATATACCCCAAAACCCTATTCTAATTATGTAACTCGTTTTTCGATCTTACAATCTTCCATACCTAACGGCTTTAACCCACTTTTCTTTAAACCCACAACTAAATATGCAAGCAAGCACAAGCAAGCACCCACCCGAAAGTTAAATCCAGGTTCTGGTGTATCTGCGGCTGATGGAAGCCACCTTTGAAGCGACGCCGCAGGCCATCATCCAAGGCAGGGCTTTTATAGGAAATGGGTAGCTATTGGGAAAGACTATGGGTGGCTTTTATAGGAAATGGGTAACTATTGGGAAAGACTATGGGTGGTTGTCAATTTTTTGACCCCTTTTTTGGGGGTTTTGACAACTACCCAGAGACTCCAATATCCCTTAATTAAGGAATATACCTTAAATTATAGTAGGATCCCTTATATGATTTAAGGTATATTCCTTAATTAGGGGATATTGGAGTCTCTGGGTACCCATATGAAAACTGAAGCCTCGAAGCGTAAGCCCGACGCATGTACTCCCAAACCAAGACCCTTAGCTCCAGCTCTGAGATTTAAAGGAGAAGCTTCAATAGTTGGAATAAAGGGAACTCCAGAAAGTTGGAATATGGTTTCATGGTAGGATCCCCTATAATTTACCTTAAAGGGGTTACGATAATGATATTCCAACTTTCTGGCTTTTACCCTACAGGAGAAGCTTCAATAGTTGGAATAGGGTATTTGGGTACACTCTATCTGCTACGGCTATAATCAGGAATCAGGAACCCTGAGGAATAGCACTGTTGGCAAACTCCAGCGTTTAGGCCGTGTCTTGTCAGAATCTGACTCTTAGCCACAACATAACGCTGTGAATCATAGAGAGAGGCTTTCTGGTTACCTGATTTAGGGCTTTCGGGTTTGGGAGTTTAGGGGGGTTTAGGGCTGCCGGGCTAAGTTTAGGCATAAACCACCCTAGCCGAAACAAGCACAACAATGATACCTAGAACTCCAAACTCTGAACCCGAATCTCCTAAACAACCACAACCAGCCACAACCTCAACCACCCTGCACTCCGCCCTAAAACTCCGAACAACTAAATCCTAGCAACCCTTCACGGTTCATGAGGTCTCGTTCTGTACGAGGACAGGGCTGGATTGTTGTCGATGGTTGGACGTTTTCTGCTCTACTTGTTTTCGCTATGGGCTTAGGGCTTTGGGTTTAGGGTTTACGGCTTAGGGTTCAGGGTTTAGGGTTAGGGCTTAGGATTTGGTGTTCTGGGTTGGGTGTTTAATGGGAGGGGTACTTGCTCGGGATTCTGGGAGAGATCTTCACATCTTAATCTTAAGCCCGACTGCTGGTGTTGTCGGCTTCGGGGTTTAGGGCTTGCTCCGCAATGATGCTGCAGAATCCCACAAGCCTAAACCCTAAACCTGTAGCCCATAAGCTTTAGACTGAATATTTAGGGTTTGGGGCTTCATGCTTCACGACCTGCAGCCTGATTCTTCTGTTGACCCGGCGCCGAGGAAAATCCCTCCCTGAAGTCTTTCAAACCCCACTGCCCCAGCCCATGTGTTGAAGCCCGAGCCAGTCACGTGGGTGAGGAGTTGTCGATGGATGCTCCGATTCTCTACATACAGTGGCAGTCCTTTCTGCTGTCCTTTGTGGCGATTGCCATTGGGCTGTCGAGCGTTTCCGTGCACAGGCCCCAAGAACAGCAGGGATACTCCAGCCACGCGCACGTCGGACCCAAAGTTATTGTTGTCATCATTATGGTTCTTACAGTTACTACTGTTGCTAACAGTAAGAAGGATCTTATTAGTCTTGTTACTAGTCGTACCAACGCACGGCCACCTTCCGACCAGGCTCGCCCGGCGGCATGAAGAGGAGCAGAAGCACATGCGTCGGAAGCGCTTTGACGACGTCCATGCCCGAGTTGAACGAGTCTTAGGGTTTAGGGCTTATCGGGTTTAGGGTTTTGGGGTTTAGGATTTGGGGTTACTGCCGGATTTCTGCTGGTATATACCTGAAACTGAGGGATCAAGGTATTTAGTGCAGGGTATACTTAATGGCTGTTTGGTACCCTAAATAGTTGGATCCTTCATCGTAAGGACCCCCCAAAATGAGGTAGCCCTCATTCTTGGAAACTCCTCCTAAGCAAGTCCCTTCACAGGGCAAAGGAGCGATCCTGGGCACTGTGGGCCGACTGTGCCTCACCGTATACCTGGGTTCAGACATCTTCTTGCGCATGAATGCGATCGCAACCCTCCTCTACAGCCCGTATGCAACATGGTTTGTGGTCTATGCTGGTACGGCGTATGCTGGACTTCCATGTCTTGTGGTTGCTGGAACCTTGATCGGCATGATGCTCTTCGAAAAGGACAAAGTTGAAGGGAAGGTGTCGTGTTGCGCTCACATTGGCATTGTGACAATCATGTACACAGGCACGCTCCTGACAGCGGCTTGTGCGTTTTTGATACCTCTGGACGTGGCTCTCTGCTGGCAGTCTCCGCCCTTCTCTTGGCTACGTTTAGTAGAACACCTTGCCATGAGCATCATCAGCTTCCTCATCGGGGCTCCTCTGACTTGGGTGCCTTTGCTGCTCTGGTTCCTGTCCGCTTCTACGATTGTTCCGCCGCAGAGCTGCAGCCAAGAGCATGTCTTGTCTTCAAAAGCGGAAACATGGTAATATAATGGTCTTAATAATTCCCTTCTACTTTTTTGGGGGTTCCGTCTTATCAAATAGTAAACCCTAAAACCATAATCTAATTATTAAGGCCCCTTATAGAACCCTTAAAGGAACTCTTATAATACCCTTTACAGGAACCCTATTCTAATTATTAAGGCCCCGATATCAGATAACATCGAAATGCCCTCACCCAGCTCAAGCCTCGAAAAACTTACCTTTGGTTAGTAGGGAATGGAGGAACGGGGTACACTTGTAACTACTACTACTACTACTACTACTACTACTACTACTACTACTACTACTACTACTACCATTCTTCCATTCCCTGCTAACCAAGGGTAAGTTAAATTCTACGGCATATCTTCGGCAGAGCCCAGGTCCGGCTTGTTCCTGGAGCTTTACAAGTTGCTCGGTCTCCCAGTCTTAGGCTTGAGGGTTTAGGGGTGCCTTTTTTGTGCTATTTTTGTGGTCTTATCAGGTTCCTTCTATCTACTTTTATTGCTTTTTTTCTGGTCTTATCAGGTCATAATACGTTTTTGTGTTTTTTTGGTGTTTTATCCGGTTCCTAATAGTAGCAGACATTCCCCAACACAACAAAGGGGAGCCCTTTCTTTCCTCGGGTGACTGGGGATCCCAGACTTAAATCCAAAACCCTACTTGGAGGTTCATAGGACTTAGTAAGTATCATGTTGAGTACCTTAATTGGGGTTATAAGCAGTTATAAGTCTAGTTACCCTAATTATAACCCTAGTTACTAAGTCCCATGATCCTTTATCTAGACCCTAAACCCCAAACCCTATAGATCCCTTTAAGGAACCCCTATAGATCCCCTTTAAAGGAGCCCTTAAAGGAACCTTAGTTGCTAAGTCCCATGATCCTTTAAGTAAAGCCCGAATTCGGATCCGAGGTTGCCTTGCAGCCTCGATGCTTCCGCTTGCCTTCGCCGACTCTTGAGATGTGTTTCGGATCTCTGCCCCTCCGATGCGGTTCCGGGGCGAGGGGAAGCTTATGGCGGTTCTAGGATTTTGGGAAAAGGGCTTCGGGGTTTGAGGTATTTGGCTTCGGAGATATAGGGTCTGGGGTTTAGGCGTTAGAGTTTAGGGTGTAGGGTGTCGAGGTTCTGTTCACAGTGTGTGGGCATGTTCAGGTACAGATATCTGCTGTTTGTCAGCATGCTTGCTGATACTGGTAGTGCTATTGCCATTTCTGCCGTCAACAGTAGTGAGTACTGATCTCTACCGGCAGTTTTGCTCCATGTTGCATTGTTGTTGATCTCTGTTCAGAGTGCTCATGGTGAAAGCGATGGTGGTGGTGGTGGTAGTGGTGGCCGTGGTGGTGGCTAGAGCAGTACTAGACTGTGGCCTTGAATATGCGAGTGATAGCAGTGCTGGTTTTCCTTGCTCGTTCTGCTGTCACAGTCTTGTTATTGCTGCCATGCTTATTCTGCGTGGAGAACCCCTGTACATATGCACACATACATATGCAGGACAGCTCTAAACAACCAGAAGGAAAGTCAGGCAAATATTGATGTCTAAGCTTATCCATTACCTGTACATAGCCTATCCATCTAATTATCATGTATTTACCTATCTTTCGATCTATCTACTTGTAGATCTTTTTGACAGACCTTTATCTCTGTTTCTATTGGAAAATCTATCCATATCTCATTATCTGTCCATGTCCCTGTCTATCTCTACGTCTGTATCTGGACTCTAGACCTAAGGTCTGGATTCGAATCCAAGCCTGTGTGCACATAGTCGCGAGTAGCGCTATATAAACCAGTTTCATCACGCTACTGACATGGTTTCTGCCATAATACTAATCATTGTAGTTCTTTTTATGAGTATGATTCCCATCATTAAACTGTCATGCTCATTGTCATTCCTATTATTGTTCTCATTTCAGTTTTTCCTTATGTTTATACGTATCAGTTTTAAGTTTAGCTGCATGTTTTGTTTGTTATTGTTTTTCGTATTACTTTGAGACTTACGACAGCTCTCCGGAGGTCCCCGGGGCTCCGTCCGAGTGCAGCCGGCGAGGGAGAGGATGCTGGGTGCTTGTTAAGGAACTTAGTTCAAGTTACCATAATTGGGATCTATAGCAAATAGTATGGTTTCTTTTTTTTTACGGTATATAACTTCAACTGAACCCTGAACCCTAAGGAACCCTATCATAGTACCCTTTAAAAGTAGCTAAAGTTGCGTCCCCAAAATAACACAAAAACTCAAGAAAAGGAACCCTATTATAGTATCCTTTAAAGGTAATTGAAATTAACCCTAAACCCTTAAGGAACCCTATTATAGTACGTACGTAGGACCTTTAGGTTCTATTTGGCGTAGGGCTTGCTCTGTGTCTTAATATATACTGTGTATATACGGAATTACAAATTTAAAGCATTTAAACCTTTAAAAGGGAGTAAACTCTTTAAATTTTGAAATCGTCCAGAATTAAAAATTTAAAGAATTCAAAACAATTAAAGGGTGTAAATCCTTTAAATTTTTAAATCGTCCGGAATTAAAAATTTAAAGAATTTAAAAATTTAAAAGGGGTAAATTCTTTAAATTCTTTAAATTTTGAAATCGTCCGGAATTAAAAATTGAAGGAATTTAAAGAATTTAAAGAATTTTAACAATTTAAATGTTCAGCTCCAGCCCAGCCCCCACCCGGCCTCCAGCCCCAGCCGGCCCACTCCCAAAACCAGCCCCAGCCCCAGCCCCCGCCCCAGCTCTGCCCCCGAGCCCCAGCCTCCAGCCTACCCCTGCCTGGGCACAGTGGCCCAGCCAGAGCAAAGAGAAAAGACAAAGGCACAGCATGGGCATTGGCCTAGGACCCACGCCTAGGCTCTGCCCTACAAGGCGGAGGGCAGAGCCTCGGCAGCGTGGGGCCAGGGCGTTTATGGGGCAATGTACGAGGATCGTGAGGACTCTAAACTAGTCGTAGAAGGAGAAGTAGCAGTCGCAGTTGCAGTAGTAGGAGGAGTAAGGCGGAAAAGATGACACATTTCCGGCCTGAAATGTGTCATGCTTCTTTCTGTAAGGCGGAAAAGATGACACATTTCCGGCCTGAAATGTGTCATGCTTCTTTCTGTAAGGCGGAAAAGATGACACATTTCCGGCCTGAAATGTGTCATGCTTCTTTCTGTAAGGCAGAAAAGATGACACATTTCCGGCCTGAAATTAAGGCGGAAAGGGTTAGCCTTTCATTCTTTTGTTGTTTTGTTTACTTTTTATCTTGTGGTGATGATGCTCTTGATGCTTGTGAGGGTAGTCTAGATACTGATGCTGTGTGATATCGACATGCTCATGAAACAACAATCCAGGTTCCTTCTGCCTGGCGCAGGCGAGTTTGCTTGTATGTTCTTATAATTTATAGAAAGCGCCTTAAACACAAGATAGTATTTTCCCGAGTCCGTATGAAAAATACTGTTATTAGGGGTTTCCAGCCCCCCGTCAATTATATACAGAGGGGGGGCTAGAAGCTCTATTGTAACTAGATAGAAAATTTGCTTGAAGTTAATGCCGTGTAAGCATAAGAAATTGCTTCCAAAAATGAGTGGACCTGGCCTTGTCAGGCCCCAGGCGACTCCCCGGCAAGCGGCACCGGGTAAAGAAAACGCGCACGGGTGTGATTTTAATCTTCTAGACGGCATTACCTTAAGCACTTCTAATCCCTATACCCGAATTCTACAAAGGCACTCGTGTTCATGATGGCTCGTCCGATCTCTTTCTTGTTTTTATTCACTAACGTCCAAATACACAGAGCGCGCTTGTTGCGCTCACATCTCGAAGCTCACTTGATATCACAAGTCACCAAGAAGCACTACGAGTTGGACGCCCGACAGCGAGTTCACCACGTTAAAGTGGGACGGCCGTCGTCAAGAATCCAAGCGAGCCGGCCGGCTGCCCGCAACACGACAGGCGAGCCGGCCGCCCTTAGGCGAGCCGACCGCCCTTTGGCGAGCCGGCCGCCCCTAGGCGAGCCGGCCGCCCTCAGGCGAGCCGGCCGCCCTTAGGCGAGCCGGCCGCCCTGTGCAGTGTAAAAGCTGTCTTCAACTTTGGCTTCGGCCTACGTCAGTGGGGTAGCCCCCCAGCGGTAGCTCTCGCGAATTTTCTTATTGAGCTGGTTGAGAGCGAGATTGAGCCATGCAGTTGCTTCAGGCTTTACTTCAAGCTTTGCTTCTGTTGCTGAGCAAGGCATATCTCGCCACTAGCAATTCGTTACAGGTGTCTGGAAGGTCATGATTGAAGCCATTCAAGGCCTAAACATTTCAACGACATGGCAAAAGGCAACCTGTCTTGAAGGAGAGATGTGAGGGTCTAGGATAACTGTGAAACAAGGCCAGCAGTCTTGCGCCAGCTGTTCCTTTGAGGAATAGCTGTTTCCAGCTTTACCTGGTGATCCAACATGCTAGACTTGAAGCAAAGGGAGAAGCGTGAAATTTGAAGGGTGCTGTCTTGGCAAGCAAGCAGCACAGGGAAGCCGACCGCTCTTCAGCGACCCGACCGCGGTCAAGACGACAGGTGAGCCAGCCGCCCTTTGGCGAGCTAGCCGCCTTCAAGACGACAAACGAGCCGGCCGCCCATTAGGCGAGCCGGCTTCCCACAAAACGACAGGCGAGCCGGCCGCCCTTTGGCGAGCTAGCCGCCTTCAAGACGACAGGCGAGCCGGCCGCCCTTAGGCGAGCCGGCCGCCCTGTGCAGGTTTAAAAGCTGTCTTCAACTGTGGCTTCGGCCTACGTCAGTGGGGTAGCCCCCCCAGCGGTAGCTCTCGCGAATTTTCTTATTGAGCTGGTTGAGAGCGAGATTGAGCCATGCAGTTGCTTCAGGCTTTACTTCAAGCTTTGCTTTTGTTGCTGAGCAAGGCATATCTGGCGACTAGCAATTCGTTACAAGTTCTTGGAGCACCGCGATTGAAGCCATGCAAGGCATAAACATTTCGACGACCTGTTAAGCCTTCATGACGACAAGCGAGCCGGCCGCCCTTAGGCGAGCCGGCTCTCACAAGACGACAAGCGAGCCGGCCGCCCTGAGGCGAACCGGCCGCCCTGTGCAGGTTTGAAAGCTGTCTTCAACTTCGGCTTCGGCCTACGTCAGTGGGGTAGCCCCCCAGCGGTAATTCTCGGAATTTTTGATTGAGCTGGTTGAGAGCGAGATTGAGCCATGCAGTTACTTCACAATTTGTTTTAAGCTTTGTTTTTTTGGCTGAGCAAGGCATATCTAGCGATTAGCAATTCGTTACAAGTTCTTGGAGCACCGCGTTTGAAGCCATTCAAGGCATAAACATGACAACGACCGGGCAAAAGGCAACACGTTTTGAAGGGGAGATGTGAGGGTCTAGGATAACTGTGAGACAAGCCAAGTATGCGCGCGCCAGCTGTTCGCTTTCAGGTAGTGTATCAGCTAGACATGCACAGCTTCTCGCAAGCATGTGAGTTTCATGATGAAGATCGTTGTTATGTTCTTCGATATTTGATGCGTGTATCTATGATCTAGCTTCTTTGAGATCTCCCGTGACAGTTACAAGGTGTCCCGGAATGTTCATGGCAAAGACTTCAGACTTCGGGGAATCTTCGGAGAACAGAACCCTTCTGCTTAATGTTCATCGCCGAACCCTAAAGTTTTGACGCCGAACATTTTTGCGTTTTCAAGCAGGCCTTACTCTTCCAGCCTCTGGCGTTGAGGTTGTTACAGACTTGAGTTTAGCTTCTTCAACTTTGTAAGGGTTCGCTTTCATTGGAACGATTTGGACATCCACTTTGAACCGTGGAGACTCTGAAGCCATATCCAAGTCAACGGATAGCCCAGACCTTGACGTCTGCTATCCTCGATGCCGACGAGCATGCCAAAGTCAGACCCTAAATTCCAAAGTCAAAACCGCCGTTCGCAGGCTTGAAGTTTGAAGGTTTCCAGCATTTTGCATTTTCCAAGTTATATTTGACGCGGCCATGTTCGAAGTTTCACTTCACGGCTGTCTGCAGTTGCATGAGGTACTTGATGATATGGCAGTAGTTTCCATTTCTTTTCGCAAGATGCTGCTGAATTCTTGAACATTCCAAAGCAATGCTGTCCTGTAAAGCAGAAAGTTGAAACAATGTATAGCTCAGGTTCGGCAGCGGTGCTCCCGGATGACACCTGATGCACGACTACCGTAGTCGCTTGGAGGTCCATGCGACGTTGAACCATAACATGTACCAGGTCAGAGAAAGGGTTTATTTCAGATAATCCGCGATTGCTCGGGGGCCTTCACTCTATCGATATGAGCACTTTCGCTATCGCCGTCAATTCCACGTCGTGTGTGGCTTCACGCGGCTAACTTTTCACCGATGTGCAGCCTGAAATTATCTGAAAAAGCATGATGCGCTCCGAGTGCTTTGCAAAGCTAGTTACTTTCGTCGAGGATATCGAGAAATGCTTTGCTGTAAATTGAAGACTATGTCTCTGCAGTGCTAAAGCTAACTGTTCGACATTCCTGCAGTGCTATCTATCAAGCAACATTCCTGCTCTCTTCTTCCTTCTTGTTGTGCCATCGTCGGGCCAGGCTCTTAAGAAGAAAACTAATCTGCATTCTTTTATTACCGCGCACCAGCAATGTCTCTTAGGCTGTCATGGCTTTGTACTTCAAGCACAGCATGTTGGACGATGATGACCGCTGCGAGGTGCCGCCTGGAACTCGGACTGCTCATCCTCGCTAGTCAGGTTCGGAAGTGTCATGGCACTTTGTCTGAGGCTGCCTATGGTAGAGAGTGAGCCATCTTCGGGTAAGCGTGCCTAGATTGCACCGAGTTCCGACTGCTCGCGGGATTGCACATACTACACATGATCGTTGAGTCTGAGGTGGTTTCGTCAAGTGGCTCCGTCGCTGGGTGAGGACTAACCCTTGGTCGCACTACTTCGGTTGCAGTCGTTCTGCTGCCGCGAGGATTTCCTTGCCTGATCCGATGGATGTCACTTCAGGCTGACTATGCTTTTCAAAAGCGCATGCTGCGGTTGCTGGTGTGCGTGATGTGAAGCGGTCCTTGAGGGGTAGCTGCTGACGGCGGCTGGCAAAAGCGTAAGCGCGGAGCTGTTTTTGTTTGGAATAGACCTAGCGACCAATGTCACGATAACAACCTAGTACATCAAGGTCTGACGCCGCTGCCGTCAAAGGATACCGCTGTTGCTTGCCTGAAACATTGCATCTGAGTTCAAACGTTTAGATGTTACACAGTGGCTTGTTTGTTGTTTTGTTAGTGTTCCAAGGGGTTTTTGAAAACGGCCGCTGGCGAAAGGTAATGCCTGTGCCTTAATGGTACCTAGAACAAAGAACTACTTCGTTGCGACAATTTCAACGAGGCCTGCCGCCGCGGCCGTCATGGATTCAACGAGAAAGCAGCAGGGCACCGAGTTTAACATCTAGGTTGCTGTGTTAGTTATTGACGAACTGAGACGTCGCATTTCTTTCTGTTCGGTGCTCCGTGTTCGGCAGGATCGCGCCGAAGCTCGTGACGACGTCGGAGTTGCTTTCTGCAGATTAGCTCTAGACATTCTCCAATTTTCCCGACTTGTGCGGCCGTAATGCTTGACCCGATGGCTGTGCGGCGCTCCAAGCACAGGGGGCGAACATCGGTTGTCAGCATGTAGCTCACATGCATGGTATAACAGCACCCTGTCCAGGTCCAAGAACAACGAGGAAACCAGGATCCGGAGTTTGTTGAACGCTGAGCTTGACGCTCAATGTTTTGGGATGAACGTTCGAACCAACATCTGTCTTATGTCTTACTTGGTCTTGTAGTGCTCGAACCAGGGAGGCAGCGATTCTTCACTGGCGCGACTTCTTGTCCGATCCTTTGTTGAGGTGCTTCCAGCAGATGAAAGGATTTTTGGACCCTGGGAACGTGTATAGCTGCTGCTGCGCATGCGCGAACTTGTTATCATGCTGGCGTGGAGCAGCTCATCCAGTGCGAGCATCGGACCTAGTGCAATTAGTTCGGATGATGCCCTGATTGCATTGCTTCCAATGTCAGGTATGCAGCGACAAGGCGCTGGCAGGAGTTCGAGCGATGATCTTAGTCTTAGTATTCGACAGAGCTGCACTCTCGAAACTTGTGCAGCTCGCTGCAACTTTCATGTGCCTCCACTTGAGAAGGCCAGCAATGACGAGCCCCGACATCGAAGACTTTCCGTTGGACGAGACGGTCATGTGTGGCGGGCTTATGATTTTTCGTTCGTGACTGTCTGTGTGTGTTTGTGTATGTGTGTGTTCGTTTGTGTGCATACGCGTGCACCAAGACTGACAGCTGGTAAGTTGACTTCAGGGATCGCTTGCGGCTGGTGCGTAAAGGAGCTGCACATGAAGGCGCCTGAGGTCGTCATGCGAGAATGTTTCTTGGCTTGTTCGCCGCAGAACCTAGTTGCATAGTTTCATTGCACATTGTCATGTAAGGTGACATACTCGCCAAGAGAATTTTCGCACGCCTTTCCTCGAGCAAGCATCTTCCCGCGGCCGAGGTGGGTCGGTAAAAGCGCATCGTACAGGCGAGCTTTCGTGTTTGATTAGGACCGTCCCAATTGGCGATGCCTTCCGCGCCCGCGGTTCTATCGGGGCTTCAAGCCACGTGTAGGCTTGCTGCTGTTGTGATTGTTCCTCATCGAATTTCTTTTCCTATGCAAGTCAAACAGGTCAGAAGAAGAACAAGACCACTGCTGCAAAAACTCCCTGCACAGGACTCGAGTAGCAAGTTGCATCAGGTGTGCGATCATCTAAATACAATAATTTATTTGCAGGCGACGTGAAGAAAGACTGCTGCCTCATCGATGCTCTCCGGGCACACGGCTACAAGGTCCCGTACGCAACCTGTGGCCCATTCTGGGCCGTGGCGGACGGGAACAGGTTCCTGCTTCCCTATGGGCCACTCGCAAAAGAATTTGTTTTGTTTTTCTGGAGAAGTCGTATGGCACTCTGGATTTTACATGCTCCACGATCCAAGGAGAACGGTGATTCCGATCGGTCCGCAACGGTCTAGAGGACACTGTAAACTCCATACAACTGCTGTTTCAAAATTTCTTAAGTACGACAACCAGGAGCACGGTATAGTGACAGACCAGCGTCCGAAGGAAAAGCTATATAAACTTGAGAGATTTTCGATATCTAGCAAATATTTTTAATTAACAATGTTTTTTGTTTGCGCTTGTTCTCTGCTTTTCAAACATTACAACCTCCTAGCCCTCATCCCCAGCTCGCAGTCCTACCCTCTCAACTCTTATCCAGCCCCACAGCCCCTGGCTCCAGCCCATCCCCTCTACGCCGAACCCTGAGCGACCCACTGTCCGCAACGGTCTAGAGGACACTGTAAACTCCATACAACTGCTGTTTCAAAATTTCTTAAGTACGACAACCAGGAGCACGGTATAGTGACAGACCAGCGTCGTAAGGAAAAGCTATATAAACTCGCAGAGATCTTTGATATCTAGTACATATTTTTAATTTGAAACGCTGCGCGTCGTCCGCCTCGGCCCGGCTGTACGCGCATGCGGCGAGTGGCTACTATCTGCAGTAGGGTTGGTTTGAAACTCGCTTCGTACTGCAGCCTTAAAGGCGAGCCCCAACACATAAAGATGCTACATTGCAGTCCCGTGTCGTCGAAAACTCCACAAATCCGCAGCTCGCAGTCCTACCCTCTCAACTCTTCTCCAGCCCCACAGCCCCTGGCTCCAGCCCATCCCCTCTACGCCGAACCCTGAGCGTCCCACTGTCCGCAACGGTCTAGAGGACACTGTAAACTCCATACAACTGCTGTTTCAAAATTTCTTAAGTACGACAACCAGGAGCACGGTATAGTGACAGACCAGCGTCCTAAGGAAAAACTGTATAAACTCGCAGAGATCTTTGATATCTAGTACATATTTTTAATTAGCAGCGTTTTCTTTGTGCTTGCTCTCTGCTTTTTCAAACATTACAACCTCCTAGCCCTCATCCGCAGCTCGCAGTCCTACCCTCTCAACTCTTATCCAGCCCCACAGCCCCTGGCTCCAGCCCAGCCACTCTAGTCCCAACCCTGAACGTCTCACTGTCCGCAACGGTCTAGAGGACACTGTAAACTCCATACAACTGCTGTTTCAAAATTTCTTAAGTACAACAACCGGGAGCACGGGATGGTCACGAACTAACTGCCTAAAGAAAACTATACACATTCGCCGAGACTTTCAAGATCTGGCAGACCTTCTTAATCTTTTTTTTAAACTGTTACTTATTCATACATTACAACCTGCCAGCCCTCATCCCCAACTCCAAGTCCTACTCTTTCAATTTTTACCCAGCCCACAGCCCTTGGCTCCAGCCAAGCCTCTTTACTTTCAACCCTCAGCCCATCACTACAGAATTTGCGGAGGGACATGTGTGTTCGCTGGTCAGAACATGCGTGCGTGTGCGTCTGTGCGTGTGTGTGTGTGTGGGTGGGTGGGTGTACTGTCAGTGGTGTGACTCCATGGAGCATTTCTAAACTCTTGCTTGGGCGTGCCGCAGATTCTCGTGTATCATATATAAACCATGGAATGTATACATGCACATACACATGCATTCATGCGCACTCCTATGTACATGAATATGTATCAGACACAGAGCAGCAGCCCTTTAATTATTATCTATACATAAGTTCTCGCATAGTAGTACTAATAGTAGTAGTAGTAGTAGTAGTAGTAGTAGTAGTAGTAGTAGTAGTAGTAGTAGTAGTAGTAGTAGTAGTAGTAGTAGTAGTACTAGTAGTCCTTGACCGACTGCAGAAATGGCAGTGCCTATGCGGTCGTTGGGATCAAAACATTACTGCTCACAGGGAGAGGTGGGTGGGACCCCCAATGTTTGTAGCTTTTTCCTTTCATGAAAGAAAAGACTGGTCCGAGTGTCAGCGTATATGTTATGGACTGCATATGTGATTGAATATTTGATAGGCGCGCTTGCTTTTGTGAGGTGTCCTCCGGAAACATGCGCTGATAATTTCTTAATGTATATATACATATATATATATATATATATATAAGCCTGGTGTTTTGCAAAAATATCTTTAATTTGAATATGTTATAGGTATGCGCTTTCGCGTTTTATTGTAGAAACTTGGTACCGAATGCGGTCAATGAAGTGCTTTTGTGGCTCGAGCAGCAATTTTTTCCTGCCTGTAAAGTCGCTGTTCGGGCTATGGAGGCCCGTGCTTTTTTAAAACTTTTTGTAATTTGACTTTGCAGATTTTGTTGCACAGGCTTCTGGTTTGCCCCGTGCCTTCTTGAAGATGGCGATTGCCTGAGATTTTTTGTTTTCGCATACACAGTTTTTTAATCAATAGATACCGAGGCTGACGAGGAGGGTCCACCGCCACCGCCGCTGAAGCCGAAGGCATTTGTCTTACTTAAGAAAACAAAACTTTAATTTTATTCTGAGGTGATGAACTTTAAAAAGATCAAGGCCGGCCCTGCCTTCTTGTGTTCGACTGTTGTTGTTTAAACGGAAATACTGAGGTCGTCGCGCGGGCTCCCAAAGGGTCCGTGGGCAGACTGGTGCGCTCAAAGCGGCGAGATGTTGGAATCCAATGCTGTATGGTGGAGCTCTTAGATTTTTTATGTTGTTAAAATGCGGTGTCGTTTAAATAAACGCCCAGGTGCCTTTGCAGCCGCTCTTTCCGCCGACGAAGGCGAAACAAACTTTTCCAACTTATGTTTTATTTTTCTTGCAAATCTGTCAGGAGACCATGGATTCGGAGCCCTTCGACAAGGAGGCGAAACAGCCAGTGTTCCTTTTGTACTTTTTTTTGCAAAACTATCAGGACGTCATCAACGTGGAAAACGATCACTGTGACAAGGAGACGAAACAGCCAGTTTTATTTTTTCATCCTTTTTTGTAAACCTGTCAGGAGACCATGGAATCGGAGCCCTTCGACAAGGAGACGAAACAGTCAGTTTTACTTTTTACTCCTTTTTGCAACACTATCAGGAAATCATCTTCGACCCGGAGACCCTCGAATTCATCGGACAGGAGAAGAAGCAGTCAGTTTTACGGTGTTTACGTTTCTGTTTTTTTTAGACTTGACTGGATGTGTAGGACGAGTTCGGCCAAATGATTGACAGTGAGGGGGCAATCCACTTAGAGTGACTGCTTCGCGGTCTAGGTTCCTGAGTAGACCCATTATGATAAGGTATCCTTTTTGATACTCTTGGGTTGAACCCTAAAACAAAAAAGGGCAAGAGGGTACCACTCAGGAACCAAGCGGTTTAGGGTTTACAACACAAGCAGCAGCACCAGCAGCAACACTAGCACCAGCACAAGCAACGCCGGCACTAGCACAAGCAGCACACGCAGCGCAGGACGAACGTGCCAAACGGATTGCCTGCCGCTTAAAAAAAATAACCTAACTAAGTTACCGTAAGATTCCTTAGGCGTAGGCCGGGATAAAGCGGCAGAGCAATCCGTTTAGCCCTAACCGGAGTGGTCAAAAGTATTGCAAGGCCGGAGAGCTTGAGCTGAGGCCCAGGGGCCTTTATGAGGGTGTAGAACTTTGGATCGGTTTTCAGTTTAGGGTTTAAAAGGGTTGGGGCTTTTAGGGTTTAGGGTTTGGGGTGTCAGAGTTTATGTGGGTTTAGGGTTTGGGTTTGGGGGTTCAGCTTTTGGGGTTTTGGTTTTAGGGCTTATAGGCTTTAGCAAGTTTTATGAGATGTTGCAAACCCGAACACCCTGAAGACATGAACTTTAAACCTGCTAAACCCTAAATCCGCAACCCTAAACCCTTTTCCGCGAAGCCTGAAGTTCCCCCAGCCAAAGATCCCGAATCCTGCTTCCTCCCATCAACACGACTCATGAATACGGTTGGTCAAAATCCTGCATGACCCTTATAAGGAATATGCCATAATTCCCATAGTTTGGGGTACTTAAGGTAAAGCAGGATCTTGACCATCAACAGTATTCGGGGCCGGCATAATTGGGATGATTCTTCTTATGTCAATGTGTTGCAACTACTGTGAAAGATAACCTCCGCCTCCACACCCGGTTCTCATCAATAAGTCCCTGTATAAAACGTGGTTGCCCTTGTTCTTCAACTCCGCTTTCCCAAAGACGCACAGATTCCCTGTGGTTCAGGCCCTAAACCTTAAACCCGAACCCCTTAATCAAGGTTTGGTTTAGGGCTTCAGGGCATTAAGCATTCCCGTGACTTCAAACGACTAACTGACTGGGTGGGTATCCTTTATCTAACCTGCTGGGGTTCATATGATCCTACGAGAATTTATGAGTCTTATGAGGTTAACCTTTTTTGGGCTGGGGTATTCAGCCTGCCTCGAAGATAACATAGGATAACCTACCTTTGTTAGGGTTTCCCGCTGTGATTTCCTAATATGAGTCCTGAGAGCGATCAGCTTTAGGGATCCAGGATGTCAAGTAATCTTCCTTGACTTCCATTGAGGCACTTAGCATGATTGTGAGTATACTGGATTCTAGATTGATTTCGTATCGCACAAATACTGTACTGGGTCCCGGGGGCTATCTCGTATCACCTGGGTGTTTTACGCATCTGCACGGCGTCTAGTTGGGGGAACGCATTGTAGACGTTACATCATATTATCAAGCTGTATCTCTGCACGTTCATATTCATCGGCGTCTGCAGCACGCACTCGCATTTGCCAGTCTCCGTGGGCGTGTGTGCTTCCATCTTCGCACGAGTGTGTGCTTGTGTATGTGTGCGTATGTGCATGCACAGTATACATTTGCATATGCATATTGCTGTTTCCAGAAACCCTCATAAAATAGCTGACGTTTGATGACATTTGGAACGCTATGATTTCCTATCTTGCAATGCTCTAAAATGTAGTATTTACCTCAGCGTCCGCGACGAATCCGGCACTCCGGCCTATCTGCTGCGTGCTTCTTGAAACCAGCGTCTACTTGGGGGTTAGATAGTTCTGATGTGTAATTTCCCCGCTGATGTGTATTCTCCCTAAACCAGCGTCTGCCAGCATTGATGTGTATTCTCACCAACTGATGTGAGATAATCCACCACCGAGTAATGTATACAGAGGGGGCCGGTACTAGAGGTTTATTCATTACCAGGGGTGCCGTAATGCCATGCAACTGTGAAACACATCCCCTATTCATTTCCGTGCTCCTAAGGAATCAACAGGGCTAAATGTATAAATGAGGGAGGGCCTAGTATTTGTTGTATGGGAGCGGGGATACCTCAATAAATTGTTGCTTTGATCTCTTGGGAAGGATGTTGGGTCTGGGGAGATCAGAGGAAGGATTTCTGCATGCAAAACAAGTCCCGAAAGCATTTCGGGACGCTCGTGGCGAACTGCCGCGACTCGTGCTTGGAACTCTTCGAGGCTGGCTGACAAGATCTATGCCACATATATATGTAGCATGGGCCTTTATGTATAATTTAAAAATAGTCATATATAGGTATTTGTATGTAAAACAACAGGGATCGCCAAATAACACCTAAAGGTCCATGCCACATTATAGTACCCCTTAGAGGTAGCTTAAATGAGCCCTAAACCGTAAACCCTTAAGGAGCCCTATTATAGTACCCTTCAACTTAAATTAAGTCCAAGCCCTAAACCTTAAGGGACCTTATTACTTTAAATGTAACTTAAATTAAGTCCATCAACCAGAGCTCAGGATGGGACTGGGCTTGGCAAAGGCAGCTGAGGAGCCAAGGTCGGAGTGGGAGGCTCGCGGGTTTAGGGCTTGCGGTTTAGGGTCTAAGGTTTCGGTTTTTTGGCGATTGGAGTTTTTACTGATTTAAAGGTAAAAGGGCTTTGGGCTTCGGATTTTGGGTTTAGGGTTTCAGGTTCGGGTGCTAGGGCTTTGGGGTGTAGGGTTTTTAGGGTTTCGGGTTGTGTATTTTAGGGATGTTAGGGCTCTTAGCCTAGCGTTTCGGGCTTGGGATTGTTTTGGGGGGGAAAAGAGCTTTGGGGTGGGTAGGGTTCTTGAAGAATTTCCAAAAATTAGTTTTGGTAGGGGTGTTGCCCGGTTCTTGTATATAGGGTTCTTAGGATTCTTACGGGATTCTTACCGGGGCTTTCGTAGTTTTTCCCTGTTGCAAGTCAGAGTTCCCAGGTTTACGGTTGGGGTTATGGCGTTAGGATTGATTGTGTGTTTTTGATTGGCTTGTGCTCTGGGGTTTTCGTGTTTAGGGTAGGGTTTGTGATATATATCCTGCATTACCCATAATAAGGAATATACCACAACTCCCATAATTTAAGGTCCTTAAGGATTAATATCATCGACCGTAGGGTTTAGGGTTTAGCTTTTGTCGGTTTATGGCTCCGGACTGCTGTTCTATCGTGGTCGCCTTTTTGGCAATCCTGTCGCAGCGTATTCGGGTTGAAGATAGAGGTCAGACTGATGACTGCCAGAAGTTACAAGAACCCTGTATAGGCCTACATCATTATACCATAACCTATGCCAAAACCCTCTGCTGCCTGTTGCTTTCAACTTGTCTGTCAGATGGTTCCCAAACCAGAGATCCCAAAAAAAGAGAAGAAGAAGAAGAAGGACAGTAACAATAAGAACATTAGATAAAACTAGCAGCAATCATCACAATGGTATAGCGACACAAAACAATGAAGTCGAACACCACCCTCTGTCCTATACTCCGCGAACGGATTCCATGCCTGAATCGGGTGGAACGGAGAACTTGGAAAACCGAGTCATCCCCAGGGGCCGAATCCTTGTCGGCAGGACGAACTTGCTAAAGTGTCTCAGTGGTTGGGTTTAGGGCTTTAGGGGGTTTAGGGGTGTCTTCGCGGATATAGGCGCTGAAGCCCCGCCCTGCGACAGCCAGGCGAAGGTTGCTGAGTTGGCCATGCGGAGCTTTACTGCAGCTTGGACTGCAAGCAATCAAGCCAGAAGCGGGAGGATGTGAGCAGGGCGCTGACGTCCGGATTTCCCTGGCCCAAGCTACTCGTAATGCTCCACGGCTGAGGTGGGTCATCTGCTAGAGTTCTGCGATGCGTTGGCCACTCGCTCCTTAATGCCACACTTCGACGCCTCGCGAAGCACCACCAACGACGTGGTGCGACAGGCCTTTAGACCGCAAGGTAATCAACGAACCTGCAGGGCGGGTCTACGGTTCATTGGTTTAGACTTATGGTTTTGGATGTTGGGTTCAGTTTTGGTTATGATGGGGTCTTGGGTTCACGGTATGACGCCGTAGTTTTAAAGCTCTTCTTCTACATTGGCACGCATCACGTGCCATTTTATCAGTTGAATGCTTCGGTGCAGCCGTCTGGTTCGTGCAGGCACGATCCCCTTGACAGCGTCTTCAAGATAATTACAACAGCTGCAAGCGTATGCTCTAGCATAGTTTGCACACTTTTAAACGGCAGGTTCTGAAGGCGAGGGACCCTATTTTTGGTAATCGTAAGATCTGTACCGTGCGGCTTGAAGACCCCCATACACGAAAGGGGAGCCCTTTGTTGAATCCTAAACCACAAAGCAGCCTTTCCAAGAGACCCGCCTGCGACCCTACGCTGTTTGTTCCCGTAAAAAGCCGAACCCCAAGCCCCTATACCCTAAACCCCTAAACCCCTGAACCCTAAGCCCTAAACCCCTATAGCCTAAACCCCTAAACCCCTAAACCCGAAAACCCCTGAACCCTAAACCCGGCAAACCTCAATCCCTGACTCTACATCCCGATATCCTGCGACCTCAATCCCAAATCTTAAGCCCCACATATCCCAGGCAAAGAACACACAAAAGGATGTTCTTTGCCCCGCAGTACCACTTAAAAAGGCCGATCCTTAATATCCAATACCCTACAGCTAAAACCTCAAATCCTCTAGGCACATTCCTCTCGAGCCTCAACCCTAAGCCTTGAACCCCAAACCCTCTAGACCCTATACCCTAAGCCCGAATACTCAACTACCGCCTGAAGACCCTAAACCTTGAGTTCTAAGCCTCTAGACCCCGATTGCTCGACCCCCACCCTAAACTACCGCTTGAAAACCCTAAACCTTAAACCCTCAACCCTCCCGCCCCTTACCCTAAACCGTTTAAACCCCAACCCCCTGGGCTACCGTTTAGAAGCCACAAACCCTAAACCCTATAACCCTAACCCCTAAACTACCGTTAAACCGTTAAAAACCCCAAACCCTAATCCTTGAGCCTTTCACCCTAGACCCTATGCCCTAAACCCTAACCCCTAAACTACCGCTGAAAACCCAAAACCTTAAACCCGATCACCCCAACCCCTAAAGCCCTAAACCCTAAACCCTTTAAAAAGCCCTAACCCCCAAACCCTTTAAAAGCCCATATAACCCCTTAACTACCTCATAAAAGCCCTAAGCCCTAAACAACCGCTTGAAAACCCAAAACCTTAAACCCTATAACCCCAACCCCTAAAGCCCTAAACCCTAAACCCTTTAAAAAGCCCTAACCCCCAAACCCTTTAAAAGCCCATATAACCCCTTAACTACCTCATAAAAGCCCTAAGCCCTAAACAACCGCTTGAAAACCCAAAACCTTAAACCCTATAACCCCAACCCCTAAAGCCCTAAACCACCGTTTAAAAGCCCTAAACCCTAAACGCCTTTAAAAACCCTAAACCCTTTGAAAGCCTTAAACCCTAAAGGCTAAGCCCTTCAAAAGCCTTAAACCCTTAAGCCTAAGCCCTTTAAAAGCCCTAAACCCTTTAGAAGCCCTAAACCCTAAACGCCTTTGAAAACCCCAAACTCTTTGAAAGCCCTAAACCCTAAAGGCTAAGCCCTTCAAAAGCCTTAAACCCTAACCCCTAAACCCTTCAAAAGCCCTAAACCCCAACCCCTAAACCCTTTAAAAGCCCTAAACCCTAACCCCTAAACCCTTTAAAAGCCCTAAACCCTAACCCCTAAACCCTTTAAAAGCCCTAAACCCTAACCCCCAAACCCTTTAAAAGCCCTAAACCCTAAGCCCTTTAAAAGCCCATATGATAACCCCTAAACTACCTTGTAAAACAAGCCTTAAACCCTAAAGCCTAAGCCCTCAAGGCGATCATCCCCATGAGTCGTCTCCATGGGTCCTGGCACGCCATCCGAGGAGGCAAAAGTATTTGCTCCCATGCAGAAGCCCTTTAGGGTTTAGGGTCTACCTGGACCCCAAAAGAATGTAGAACTATAGCCTTTTTATAGGTTTTGGGCCATTATTTTATTTACTTTTAGGGTTTAGGGTCTAGGGGTTTTCGGTTACTTACGGGTTAGGGGTTTTGGGTATTGCCGGCGCCTGGAACTCCCGCAAGCCCTTTGAGGGTCAGGGGTTTAGGGTTCAGGGGTTTAGGGTTCAGGGCTTTAGGGTTTAGGTTAGGGTTCAAGGCTTTAGGGTTTAGGGTTTAGGGGTTGAGGGTCACGGGGTTTGGGGTTATTTAGGGTTTAGGGGTTTTGGGTTCCGGGCCCATAAGCCATGAGGCCTTTAAGGAGCCCTTATGATGAACCTTTGTTTGACCCCTAGAAACCTAGAAGAAGGTGTACGAATTCGCGCAAGAGGTTTGAACAACAATCCCATGCATTATCAGAGGCCCTCAAGAACCCCTATGTAAACTGTAGAAGATTCTTAGCGAACTCTCAATATAACCTTTATAAGAGCCGGAGAACCCGTAGGTAAACCACCATAAGAGCCCTGAAAGAACCTCCCCCCCACATTTTCGAGAACATCAAAATGTCTTATTTGGCATCCAAAACAGCTTTGGCGCGCAGAAACTTCGAGCTGTGAGGCTTTGGCTTCTTCACAAACGGGACCCGAGGATCCTCATCTAGTTCCCCCTACACTCGACGTCGATCGAAACACACCCAAAACTCAAAGACCTAAACTGTGAATTCACTAGGCCAGGAAGGGTCATATATCGCACAAGCCTTAAGATCCCAGCGCTCATGACCCTGAGGCCCTAAACCCTGAAAGTCCTACGCCGAAAACGCCACACACTAAAGACCTGATATTCTCTAATCCTGAACTGTGAACCTTAAACAGTCCCAAACCTGAAATGACATGAACCCCAAGCTCAACAACGCCTAAAACCAACTATAAATCTGAACCTCCCGTTCGAACCCCCCCACGCAAAACACCCTACCTGCAATCCGAAGCCTCGATCTGCCCCAGAAGAAACCCGTAATATAGGGGCCTTAGTAATTAGAATAGGGTTTTGGGGCCCAATTTTTTTTCAGGAACCTCCAGAATAATGTGGGGGCCTTAGTATTTAGTTAGAATAGTGTTTTGGGGCACCATATACTATAAGTATAAAAAGGAACCCCCAAAATGTTATAGGTATTCTTAAGGCCCCGGCAGTATGTGAGAAGGCGACAGCGATGCTGTGAACGAGCTGGGTCGCGCCCTGGCCTCCTGCATGGAAGCTGAAGCCAAGGAAGCGCAGGTGTGGGTTTAGGGGTTTAGGGTTTAGGGGGGCTGGGAGGAAACGCGTTGAGAGTTTCGTGTTTTGAAGCATGAAGAAGGTTTGGGGGTTTAGGAGTGGGAGGCGTGGGTTTGAGGGTTTTAGGTGGGGGTTGTTCGGGTTCAGGGGTTGGTCTTTGGGGTTCAGGGTTCAGGGTGGTTGACTTAAGTTTAACTGTCTGACTACGGTAGGTTATTGTCGACGTCGACACAAAGATGGGGAGAGAGAGGCCCGACGCTGCAGTGACATCAGCTTTGCGTTGTTGTTGCCTTTCATTTCCATACCTGGGATGCTGTAATCACGGTATGTAACTATCATCATTGCAGCATGAGGGAGATTCGTGCCTTCCATCGCCGATGTTTGTTGCCATCCCTCCAGACCTCCACAGCCTCAACTAGCCCTTCTCCAGTTTTGGCTGCAAGACAGAGGCCTGCACACGTAGTAGTTAATACTATGCCTCAGGGTGGCTAGCCATTATGATTAATAGAACTACACCATTGCATACTGTAGCAGGTCATGATCACGCACAACTGGGACAACCTCTTCTCGCATCTGGTGGCAGCAACCGTTGCAGCTGCGCTGGGTCATTGCACCTTCGAAGCTTGATTGTCAAGTATCCCAAACCCTAAACCCACAACCCAACCTACACTGTAATTATCGAACTGGCTGCAACAGGAGCCTAAGTCAAGGCCACAGTGCGAGCAATGCAACAGCTCGCAAACAGGGCTGGAACATGTGCCACCAAACATCGTCCTAGCTAGGCATTTACCTGTTCTGTTTTTGCCGGGGTCGAAGAAGTTCTGAATCCATGGCCGCCTGCCGAAGAAACGTACATCCGTCCTTCTCTGTCTCTGTTGTATCTCCCAGTTTCTGTCATTTCTCTTGCGGTGTTAGGCCGTTTGGCGCTTCCCTAAACACGAATCCCTACTTGGAGGTTCATGGGTAGTCATAAGTAGGGTTGTAAGTCCCCTAATATGAGTGATAAGTAGAGTTACGCTACATATAACCCCACTTGCAACTACCCAGGAACCTCCAAGTAAAGTTTAGGAGGCAGAGACTCGTTCCAACAGCTTGGGAGTCGTTCGAAGAGGATTGTCCCACCACCCAGACCCCGCTCCCAATATCCAGTTGAGGAGATTTTTATATAGGGGCCTAAATAATTGGGTACCAATACTACTTTGGGCGCTTCCTTGAGATACTTATCGTATAAGGAACCCGGCAACCCTATGCTAATTATTAAGGCCCCCATACATTAGGGTTTAGGGTTTGGGGTTTTGAATCTTGAGGGTGTTTGGGATGCTCTCAACACGACCTCGGGGTGTTCCCATAGGTTTCTAAGGTAGTTGTTGGGTACGGCCCCCATTCAGTAATAGTTGAAAAATATTCATAATATAGATATATTAGGACCTTAATAGTAGCCCTATTATAGACTCTTACTGTAAGGGGGCAGTACCTAAGGTAGATGTGAACCCCAAACCCCAAAAACCCGACTTCGGGCGCGTGGTCC
Organism: Symbiodinium sp. CCMP2592; assembly: GCA_905221615.1. Taxonomy (NCBI): domain Eukaryota; class Dinophyceae; order Suessiales; family Symbiodiniaceae; genus Symbiodinium; species Symbiodinium sp. CCMP2592. The sequence continues at coordinate 9,775 of CAJNDT010000818.1, read as the reverse complement.
AGGAGAAGGTTCTGCGGGTGATGGAAAACCCCCGGGGCATCCAGGCTCTGAAAAATCGGTGTCTCGAGGCCTGGGCGCCCTACCTAAGAAATGCAGGGTTTTGGTGGGTTTAGGGTTTCGGGGTTTAGGGTTTAGGGTTTTGGTAGGTATCAAGAACTTGCAGGGATGGTATTATGGAGTGTTAGGGTGCCGGACGCAGGCTTCGGTGCAGTGGTGGGGTCTGGACTTGGCGTGCAGGGTTATAGTTCTGGTCGAAACGAAGGTTCGAACAGACGACTTTGTCAAGGTGGGGAAACCGAACGGGCCTGAAGTACTAATTACAGGGGCCTTAATAACTACCTATACTTGTTTTTTTTTTTTTTTTTGGGGGGGGGTCCTTATTATAAGTATAGTATAACGGGCCCCAAAACCCTATTCTAACTATTACTGAGGTCCCCATATCATCAGTGAGTTTCGATTCATGCTGGGCAAGCCGAACCGAAGCCTGAAATCCTTGCCCTGCCTCTTCAACCATCTTCAACCTAAAGCTGCCCAGCACTGCATCCCGGATTTAAGACACCGTGAACTACCAAACGTCACTTTTTCTATTGCAGGGTCCCAATTCGAAATTAAGGTTCGAACTATATATATATATATATATATATATATATAAATGTATGAGATCCTACGCAATAAAGTAGGGGATGCTTTGAGGCAAGCCAGACTCGTGTGGGTCCGAATGCCTAGCAGGCGAAGTGCTCCGATCTTCGCATCTGGCTCTCTGGCTGAGCCAAGGTACATTTTTCTATGTGTTTAGTGTGTGTGTGTGTGTGTTTTTTTTTTTGGGGGGGGGGGCTGGGCTTGGGGCTCGAGCTTTCTAGAGTTCGAGGTTCCCAGTTTCAACGGGGTTTAGGGTTTAGTGCTCCATGTCTGCAAAGCCTTTTAATGTGGGTTGCTGGTGTGGGAAGGGGCTCGGCACCCCGCCGAGACTTCAAGTCGTTTCGGACACAGAGCCAATCAAGAGTGAGGGGATTCTCTTGCCAAGTTCATGCTACGATGCCGATTTGCACGCCACAAGGATTTGTGCGTTCTCCATCAATCAGCACGCAAGCAGCTTGGCCGCACAAAGCAGTTGACATAATTTACTGCAAGTTGCAAATAAGCTCCCTGAACCAAGAGTGGCCCCAAGAAACCCACGAACACCGGCAAGTCAAAGTTTGAAACCCCGACACTGACACCACTGACCCTCTAGCCAAGCCTCCTTCGTTCGACTTTGCGAAGCTCTTGAGGCAGACCCCAGAGCTCTTAGAATACGATTCGGGGTTTAGGGTTTCGGGAAGCAGAATCTGCAAAGTAAGCTGCTACGCCGGGGCTGGTAGCTGTTGTCGGTGCTCCCGCTTTTGTTGCCGGCGCTGTCCCCAGACATGCTTGGTCATAGCTGGGTAACACTTTAGATTTTTATGGGTACCGAAACCCAAGAAGGAAAGCACATTCACATTTTTTTCCTATCTCAACAAACCCTAAACCCTAAACCCTACACCCTACAATGAGCCAGAAAGCATTCGCCAGGTATTTGCGGTGGGTTCGGCCCGGAGCCTCCTGCCCACACGCCGGAGCACGCGGCATATGACACTTTGCGGTTTAGGGTTTAGGATTTAGGGTTTAGGGTTTAGGACTTAGGGTTTAGGAGTTTAGGGTTTAGGACTTAGGGTTTAGGGTTTAGGGTGTGCAGGCTAGGGGTCCCGAGTTGCACCCTTTTGCCTTTTCATTTTAAGGTACCCTCTCTAATAAAGGGACCTGGAACCTAGGGGGAGTTGGAGTGCTCATGCGAGGATACGGAGTGGAAGGGTGCACGGTTTACAGTGTAGTGTTGTCTTGGTCGTGGGGTTGCAGCTTGGGGTTTGCGGGGCTTCACGAGTTGAGATTTTTCGAGATTTGCTGCTTTTCAGCTTTTGCGACCGTGGGGCTTGGTGGATGCGTACTATCAACTGCGACCATACGCAATACGATGCGGAAAGAGTGACTAATCATCATAAGCAGCAACCAAAATGCTCAACATTCGATCTCTTGCACGGCGATATTTGAGAATACTGGGTTCTTGTTAAAGGGTTTAGCCTAAGTTACCTTACGAAGGAAACCATATTGTTTACTATAGATACTTAAATGAAATCCCTCAACAAGAGCCCAAAATCTGAACACTTCCGAGTCGATCCTAGGCTGGGGGTCTCTACGTCTCAGTGATGAAAGTTTAGGGCCCTCAGCCCTAAACCCTAAACCGGTTTAGGGTTTCGGTGCTTTGGGTTCCGAGTTTCGGATTCAGGATGACTTTTGGCCGCTAGGGCTACGGTGAAGTCTTTCAAATAAGTGGAGGGCGGCCGGACAGCCAAGGCGACCCAGCATCCTAAAGCCTAGTTGCTTTGGGGTTTGTCTTCTTTCTTGTGTCCCATTGCGGGTATTTGTTAACAGAGCCCAGATCGCAAGCTTCACATGGGGATCTAATATAATACCCTAAATAGCAGGATCCTTATTATAAGGACCCCCAAATAAGGTACCCCTAATTTTCGGAAACACCCACATGGGTTTAGGGTCTAGAGATTAGGACTTAGAGTTCAGGGATGAGGGTTTAGGGCTTCCGGTTGTGCCCATGCAAGGACAGGAAGCGACGCGACACAGTGACTGCCGTGATCTACTCCACCTGCAGCTTTCCTGGAAGCCATAAACCTTAAGCTTCCTTTGACCATACTATGTGGGTCGAAATAATTAGCAATTTTCGAATTTCGGGATTCCCGTCCGGCGACACAAAGAAGAAGGACCTGTAACCCTAAACCCTTGACCTTTATGTAAGGGCTTTTTGTGTGTGTGGCATTAAGGGTCAGAGGGACGCAGAAAACACGTGAAATTATTTTCTCTAACATGCACCGAAACCATATTCTAGTTAAACCTTGTGACTTCCTTCTAGGGCCCCTGCAAAGGAAACCTCTTCTGATCGCACGAATTTTTGAGGCCTCAGCATTGGAGCCTTGACCCGTTTTCAACCTGAGGCCCTTAGGGCAGTTTCAGAAAGAAAGGGGCCCCGACAAAAAGGCACCCTCGAAGACTAGGGTTCGGATCCTAAAGGCTTTGGGGTTAAGGGTTGAGGGCTTATCACAAAGACCCCGACCGAGGCTTCGACCGTCATATGGGTAGTTCTCTAAATGGGCTCCCTGCGGGGTCCTTTCCATAAGGGCGCCGTGCTGTTTCGGGCTCCAAAACGGCAACCCTAATTCAGAGAACTCAATCCCTAGGGCAATTCCTAAACCCCAGACCCCAACCTAAACCCCTAAAGCCTGAACTCCATATTGTGTAGATCCCGAAAGCCCAGGTAAGTGCCGAACTCCGAAGTACTTCAACAACACCAAGGATCTCTGTGAGCTGAACAAGTGCCTTGGCCTTTAGTCTTGCTTTTGCGGTTTCTAACCTTCCATTTCCCTAAACCCTAAACCGTATCCCATAGTCTCGGGGTTTTGGGGTTTAGGGGCTTAGGGTTTACGGCTTTAAGTGGCTTTAAGAATGTTGCTTTGCAGGTAGCCTACAACCTTCACTCAGCTGATGCTTCTGTGTGGCTGTAAGGTGTTGTGTAGTCCCTAATTAAACCCTAAGCCCAGACGAACCCCGAACCCCAGCCCTTGAGGGGCACTTTGCGAACAAGACTTCACGCCCCCCAGCAGAGTCTCCCTCTGACTTCTCGTGCCTGAGAAGCTCAATCCGCGCCGTGTTGTAATCAGAAGTGTTACAGAACCATTGCTTCATGTAATAAGAATTCTTTGCTGGGGTCCTAAACGAGGGTTCCTTCAAGGGTTCCTTTCTGTTCCTGGGCTTGCTTGGAATGGTTCTTGGGCCGGGTTTCTGTTTAGGAATTTAGCAGTTTGGGGTCTAATACAGGGGCCTACACAATTAGCAGTACTATTTTGGGGGTTCCTTATTATACATATAGTATAGTCGGCCCCAAAACCCTATTCTAATTGTTGAGGCCCCTATATTAGGGCCCAGGGTTTGGTGTTTAGCGTTCGTTTTTTCTGCTGTGCGTATTAGGGTTTAGGGTTAGCCCAATTTCGTACTTGGGAGTCCAGTGGTGTGACGTTAGATCTTCCTGCTGGGGCTTCAGATGCCCTGACACTTGTGTCTTCAGGTTCGACGCGATGATGCGGCATCTGGCTGCGCCGCACGTCTGTGAGAGATTCAGTGCACATCCCTGTACCCGGCACCCTAAACCCCAAGCCCCACATTCAAACCCTTGAAAAGACAAGCCCTGAACCCGAGAGATGACAATCGCTCTGAAACCTGAGATGTGGGTTGGTGTGATTTTGGGGTAACATATTGTAGTTAATAGGGACCTTAATGATCACCTATACTATTTCGGGCGTTCCTTATTGGGATTATAAGTATAATTCCAAAGCCCTAGTCTAAGAATCGATGGCCCCTATAGTAACTACCTGGGTCGAATGATTTGGAAACAGAACGCGAAACAATCATGCTCAGGAGCCTGATGGCTTAGAACAGCCCGGTCCGAAGCCTAAATCCTGAACCCCTAAACTCCAAACCCTAAACCCCTAAGCCCCCTAAAACCCCTAAACCTCAAAACCCTAAGACGGAAGCACCAGAGCTCTTTCTGTGCTGGGACATCGAAGTTCCAAGACGCAGGGCTCACTGCAGTTTGTGGAAATTCCTGGAGAGTTTTTCCCCGAGGGTTGATTCAAGTGCTATTGAGGTGTATTTTAATCTTTAGGCTTAAGGTTTGGGGGTTTAGGGTCTTAAGCCCGGCTGATACCTGCAACCCACAACCAGTCATGTTCTTCTGCGTGTCAGTGCTGATAAGCAGTTTCCACGCAAATTGCTGTTATTCAATACTTGCTTCCTTCGTTTTGTTTCCGATCTCCGGGCCTGCAGGCGGTTGCGTAGATCAGAGTCCCGTCTGGGTCCCAGCAAAACGAGCCAGAAACTTAGTCACTAAGAACGACCGAAAGGGAGTTGAACGAAGAGAACGCTCCGTGTCTTGCCTTCATCAGGAAACTGCCCTCGTTCCAGCAAGTCGTGGCGGTGGATCAACACCTGCAGTTGTTCCAGAGGTCCGCTCAAGTACTCCGAGCCGTAATATTGCAAAACTAACACCAACCCCAACAGGAAGCTCGGAACCCGCGAACTAGCCCTCAAACCACCTCAGACCAAAACTTTGAAGCTTTTCAATCCTGACCGGTCTGAAGACCTGGAGCCCTCAAGCCAAAATTAACCTTCCACCACGATGCATGCATTCTGCACATAATCTCACTATCCGAACTTGAAGCTTGTATTGAAGGCCCAAGCTCCCGAACCCCAAGGACCAAATCTTCCCTAAAGCCAAAAGATGGGAAGACCTAAGCTGAAGCAGGCCGGACGCAAACAACCCTGGGCCCCCGTTTCCTGAACCCTAAACCCTTAACCCTCAAGAAGAAGCTAAATAGGTACCCGAACCTCCAAAAAGACTTCTACAAGCCTTATACGCTCTATTAACCCTATGACCCTTATAAGCCCTATAAGCTCTATGGACCCTCTAAGACTCAAACCCTAATCTCGGAATCCGACAGGGCCTGGTGCGTGGCCGAGCTGGTCGAAGCCAGGGCTCTGCAGATCCAGCGATCCCTCGTAGATTCTCGATGCCTGTTTAGGGGGTTTAGGGTTCAGATGTTCAGGTTCTTTTTTTGTCCTCACTCACTCTGTCTCTCTCTCTCTCTCTCTCTCGTGCTCTGTTTGTCTGTCTCTAATGAATAGCACAGGAGTGCCGGCTGTTTATCACAAGTCGAAACGAGGCAAAACCTTTTACGTATGTAGTATCGATAGTGTGCAGCGGCGTACACAGAAGGAAACATGAAGACTGCAACAAGTTCTTTGCCCCCGCGCCTCCTTCCCGCTTCCCTCTCTCTCTCTCTCTCTCTGTCCCTCGCTCCCTCTCCCTCCCCCTCCCCCTCCCCCTCCCCCTCCCCCCCCCTCCCCTCCCCCTCCCTCTCCCTCTCCTCTCCCCTCCTCCCCTCGCTCCTCTCCTCTCGCGTCTCCGCTCTCGCTCTCGTCTCTCTCTCTCCTCTCTCTCTCTCTCGCTCCCTCCCCCCCCCCCCTCCCTCTCTCTCTCTCTCTCTCTCTCTCTCTCTCTCTCTCTCTCTCTCTCTCTCTCTCTCTCTCTCTCTCTCTCTCTCTCTCTCTCTCTCTCTCTCTCTCTCTGGCTCTCTCTCTCTCTCTCTCTCTCTTCCTCTCTCTCTTCTCTCTCTCTCTCTCTGTCTGTCTCTCTGTCTCTCTGTCTGTCTCTCTGTCTGTCTCTCTGTCTGTCTCTCTGTCTGTCTCTCTGTCTGTCTCTCTGTCTGTCTCTCTGTCTGTCTCTCTGTCTGTCTCTCTGTCTGTCTCTGTCTGTCTCTCTGTCTGTCTCTGTCTGTCTCTGTCGGTCTCTGTCTGTCTCTCTCTCTCTCTCTCTCTCTCCCCCCCCCCTCTCTCTCTCTCTCTCTCTCTCTCTCTCTCTCTCTCTCTCTCTCTCTCTCTCTCTCTCTCTCTCTCTCTCTCTCTCTAAGGCAGATCAAGCAGCAACGGATGCAATTGCATTGTGCATAGTGACAAAGATGCTAGCATCCCAAAACTCGAAAAATGACTGACGTGGGTAATTGACCGTGGTGAAGCAGCTGAGGGACACTGCGGCATCTGTCCGTGTTTCCTATGCTGTTGTTTCTGTTGACAGCCGGCCGAACTGCATAAACTGCAATGTAACGTAGAGCAACAAAAGATCTAGGACGAGCGTTCTCTGCAAAGACCTCACATCCTACACCGAGGTTCTGAGCCAAGACTGCGTTTCCCGCAAAAAGACGGAGTTGCTCAAACAGATCAGGGTGCAGGACTGCAAGGCATCGAGACCAGAAGACGTTCAGGAGATCTTGTCCAAGATTGCGGATAAGGCCGGGCATCAAGATCATCCTTACATGTTTGGGGGTTCGGGGTTGAGCTCCGGGGCTTGGGATCGATGAGAAGTCTCAACGCTTTGCCTTTTGGTGGAAATTCTTGGCTGGACCCCGATCCAACCTGCAACGGGCTGCTTGTTCAGGAACTCACTTTAAGCGACTATTACGGCGACTATAACAGGCAAGCCCTGTTATGTACTATAGATCCTTACTGTGATAACCTAGATCCTTTGAATTCCTACGCCCTAAGCTTACCAAACCCTCACCTCATGGTAACGTAATGTACGTTCCTACACAAGAACTCAGGGCCCCTAAACCCTAACCCCCAAAGCCCTAAACACCTGAACCGCTAAACCCTAAACCTCTTCCCCCCTAAACCCCTAAACCCTGAAACCCCTAAACACTCGACCCTAACCCCCCAAACCCCAAACTCCCTAAGCCCTGAAAACCCCAAGCCTCAAGAGCCTAAATCGCAGAAAAACCCCCAAACCCCTAAAGAGCCCAGAGACGTCCAGGAGAGGTTCAACCGGGAGCTTCAGGATGCCTTGTTCAAGGATGCAGACAGCTTATTCCGAGCTGCTCGCCTCACAGCCTCCCCCGGGACTTCTAGTAAACCCCAAAAAGTTGGAACCCGGACTGAGGACAGCTAGTCTGGGATCCCCTTTACACATGACCCTCAAGGATTGAAGCTCTGGGGCTTCCAACTTTAATCCTAAATCCCAACACCCCTAAGCCCGGAGCCCTAAGGCCCAGCTCTGAACCTAAACCCTAGGACTCCTGTAACTGGCAAGCCAGCGTAGCCCTATGATGAACTGTTCCTGTATGGGCGCAGTATCCAACCTATAACCCCGCAGGCCCTCCTACACTCCTTGAAGTCTTGCAAGTTCAGCTTCAAAGACCTACTAAGCTGCATGGACAGACCTACAACTGCGTCCCTGAGCCCGAAACCCATACGTCTTAAGCCTCAAATTAAGAAAAGGCGGCCATGAAGCCCAATGTCCTCATCCTCATCCCTAATATGGGGCTTAAACAACTATCAATACTATGATAGGGGGGTTCCTGATCTTAATCGTCGTAGTATTATACGCTTATTTGGGGATTCCTAGCTATAGCTGTAGTATAATATTTCCCCAAGATCCCGTTTTGATCAATACCGCCCTGGTTTCGTACCTGTCACGCCGACCAGAGCGCGCTTAGGACTTCTATCGGAACTCAAAGACCTTCGCACAGGAGCCTTGGCTGCTGTAGCTTCGGGATTTTAGGGTTTAGGGTTTTAGGGGTTTAGGGTTTTGGGGGGTTGGGTTTAGGGTTTTAGAGTTTTAGAGTTTTAGGGTTGTCTGCAGCAGTTTAGGGATTTTAGGATTTAGGGGTTTAGGGTTTTGGGGGTTGGGTTTCGGGTTTAGAGTTTTAGGGTTTGGGTTTAGGGTTCAGCGCAGGCTTTCGGGGATGTAAAGGATTTAGGGTGTAGGGTGTAGGGCTTAGGGTTCTTAAGATGCGGAGGGTCGAAGGGCTTATGTAAGGTCCTATGTTTGGGCACTTCGGGTCTCAGATCGCGGTTTTGGGGTTTCAGGTTTGGGTGGATTTGAGGTTACTGTTTCGGACTTGAGGCTCAGAATTATCCCAAACCATGAGCCCCCCCAAACCCGAAGCCTAAGCTAAACCCGGAACCCTCAAAGAAATGAGGGTTTGTAGTGAGTCCGAGGCGGATCTGCAAGTTGCGGCGATGGACGTTCTGGCGACGTGATGCAGAGCTTCGGAAAGGTGCGGCACTCAGCTGCACGGGGCCTTGGAGGTTTAATAGTAGGAGCTTAAACAAATGCTCATACTTTTTTGGTGGTGGTTCCTTATCAGTATTTGAGTATAGTATACCCCACACCCTACTCTAGTTATTGAGGCCCCTATATTTTTTCAGGTACTTGAATTATCTCTGACTCTTGTCCTGGTTGCACCTGGGCCAAGCACTGAGAATCATTGTAGACAGGATCGTGCGCATTTTTTTTTAAATAGGGGCCTGAATAAGAATTGCCAACACTATTGTGGGGTTCCTTATCATAATTATACAAGTCTTAGATTATGGACAGAGTCTGGACTAACCGGGAGCTTCGGAAATCAAAAGGGCCCGAGTTGATCCAAAAAGCACCGAAGCGTTGGCTAAACCCTAACCCTACCCTTCTGAAACGGACGCTGATTCAGGCTCACAGCCTGGATTCATGCAGGCTGAGACGAGGCGATGAAAGCGATTGGAGCCCTTGGAGAATGGATCCCTAAATTGGCGTTCCAAGGAGGGTTTGCATATGGGTAGTTGTCAAAATTAAGGCCCCTTTTTGGGTACCCCTAAATAATAGGTGCCGTATCATAATAAGGACCCAAAAAGGAACCATAATTTTGACAACTGCCCATATAATTACATGGAAAGCCTTCTCACCTTTCCCTCAGCCATCTTGCAGCCTGGACCCCGACGGAGGAGAGAAACCCTGAATTAATCGAGCCCCGGACCCTTGACATTGAACCAACACTTGGAAGACGGCGGTCGAAACGCGCGCTTCCGTTCTTCAATTACGTCGAACCATCGCGGCATGGGCTTCCAAATGGAACCCATGCCCCTGGCTTTACCGAGACCCCTGCGGCCAGGGCTGTTAACGAAAAATAATGCGCTGAACGACATCGACATAGATGAATTTGAATTATTTGGAATTCATAGTTAATCACTGAATCATGAAGATTCAACCTAATCTTCCGCTTGACTTATTTAATAGATAGATTTGTTGAAACTCCGAAGGCTTTTGATGCAAACATAACATATTTTAAGATCCCTCCTTGAATAAGATGGCTTGGGAAACGTATTT
>CAJNDT010000817.1:0-133519 GCA_905221615.1 Symbiodinium sp. CCMP2592 | reverse complement strand
AACCCTAACCTTAGGTTAGGGTTGGGGTTAACCCCAACCCCAACCTCAGGTTCGTGTTGGACCAGCTAACCCGGAAACTGCAACGAACTAGTTGTAACTTTGGGCCAAAATAATTGTAACTTTGTTTATGCGTGGGGGATTGATCTCGACTTGGTTGCTGCTCTCCCCACCAGAGCTGTAATGAATATAGGTGTGGCTGGCTAGCACTCTCCACAGACTGGACCCTGTCTCTCTCTCGTACTCCCACACGTGCGATCCTATGCAGGCAGAACCGGCGGCCGTTCCTTTTGCATTCACTGCCGGCGGCGGTTCGTCTGTGCAACGGGATAGCTCTGATTGCTCAGGATAGAAGACACATATAGCACTTAGCTATGGGCATTGACTTGAGCCAAACGTTGCGTTGGCGGTCACATAGAAAGGTAAAGATGAGGGATGCGTAGCATGCCACCTAGAGTCGAGGGACGCGTAGCGTGCCCCCTTCTCTTGCACTTTACACGGTCTTGCTCACAGCTCTTATAGTGACACCTTAGAACTTGACAAGGCATCGCAGTCCGTTCGCACCCCCCATGAGTTGCGTCTCCGACGCTGCTCACCCGGAAGATGGCACGATAGGACAACAGAAAAAATTCCGCCGCAACGTTGACATTGAAAATCAGAGCTTTGCATCCCAATTAGAAACGTTGTGACACTCATCTACGTCAGTAACGATCCCCTGAAATGACAAACGAATCATGCGTCACCGAAGAAAGAAGCATTCGCGATGGCATTCCATGGGCGAAGCTCAGAGGTCACGAACTGATAGGCGAGGAAGATCAGGCGTTGTCTCGCCACCATCTTCGCGTTGACGTAGGATCGCGTTCCCAGGGCCGGAGGTTCTCCTCTGGATACTGGTTCCTTGGCTTTCCCTTGTCCTTGCCTTTGTTTCGCCCTTTGGCAGCGATGTAGTCGTGGTAGGAATTGGTGTTCCAGCCACCATGTTGCTCGCCTCCGGTTCTTCCACGCCCTTTTGAAGGTCCCTTGGATGAAGAAGCGCTTTCACGTTCCTCCGTAGTAACAGGCGTGTCCAGGATGGAAGTACCACCTGGAGGAAGATAATCAGCGGCCGAAATGTGGTGTAGGGCCTCTGTACGCCTTGTCGTCGGGTTTTGCTGTCTCTCATTCTTGGATCTGTTCAATCTGTCCATAAAGTGCGCAGGCATTTGGATGCTGTGATCCACTAGCAAGGCGATGGTCTGGACTGCCTGATCAGAATGAGTTAGCAGAATGCCGACAGGGTCGATGTACAAGAAGTCCACTGGTCCAGTTGGCGTTGGTCGTAGCACCGAGAATTGTTGGTGTCCCGTCACCATTGGGATCACCTCGCATAGGACGTTCAGGCAACAAAAGTGCATTGCCTTTACATCTTCATCCCTGTCGCTCTTCAAATAAGTAGTAGGGCTGAAGTTGTCCCTGCCAATTCCCATCATGTTGGCTCCACGTACAAGTAAAGAAAGCATCTGGTTCGTCCGGAAGCGCTTCAAGGTGTAAGTCCCGTTGGGATCATACTGTTTGAGGTTCTCAGGTTCTTTCGCGAAGCGAATGATCTCCTCATCAGTCACATCCCTGCTGACACCTGTTTCCTTGTCCACTGCTGCCAAAGATCCCCACTTTCCAAGCACATCATAGCGTTGGACAAGCGCGAAACTTTCCCTCATCTGAAACAACGGCATAGTCGCCCACTTTGCGAATCCTGACCAAGCTTTGTAGATGGATCGGCATACCACGTATGCCATGTACGACAGAGCGGTCATGTTCGCATCGATGCAATGGGCATTTCGCTTTCCAGAATAGTAGGATGGCTGCATGGCGGTACGTGCAAGTTGTAGTTCAGGATCGATGTTCAAAGACTGGCCGGTAAGGAAGACGGGACGACGTTCCTGTGCGATTGCTTCCGGAACTGCGTCATCAAAGTCCTCTTCAGGCTCAACGTCCATTTCTTCATCAGGTTCCTGTTCTGGATCGTCTTCCGCAACGACAGATGGTTCTGGGATTTCTTCAGGTTCCGCAACGGTCTCTACCTCCATGGCTTCCTGCTCCTCTTCGGGCGCCTCAGGCACGGCGGCTGCTGCGGCTTCCATTGTCTGAGCAATGAAGTCACTGGGGATCTCCGTAGGAGTATCCCGTTGTGGAGAACCTTGATAATATCCGCTTGAAATAAACTGTGACCAGCAAGACGTGCATCGGGAGAAACATGCTGGAACAATGTTGTAGCATGCCGGGCATACCCTCATTCTCCTTCCATCCTCGTCTCTGCGTAGGTCTTCGGGTCGCCAATTCTTGATGACAAATTTGATTCCCTTGTCCATGTAGTGATGCCGAACCGTGTTCTCCCTGTGGGACTCCAAGACAGTTGTGAGGTCACGAATGATCTGCTCCTTGCTTGTGTCGTGGGGTCCAGGAGGCATCTCGCAAAGCAATTCCATAATCTTGCTTGGCGTTCGGTATCTCTCGAACTCGGGAAGCAACGCTGATGCATTGTAGTCCAACACCAGCTCTTTCTCCAACCTTTCATCGTAGATCTTTTCCACCAGAGCGAAAGAGTGTGTATCTCGAGGATCAGGGACGCAAAGCCATACCTCCTTGACGAAATGGAAAGGTATCGTCCGACCAACGATCATGATGCCGCTGTCTGTGATACGTCCATCTTCTCGTGCAAGATCTTGCGATGGGACATGAAGTACCGCCAGTGGCATGTGCTTGGCGTCTCGTCCGTGTACTCGCATCTTGGTCGTTGCGTTCCGGTGATAGAACGGCGCAAACACCCCCCAATAGCTGTGGAGTCTGCCGCCTTGGTTGCCTCGGAATTGGCGCCGATGGTCGAAGTCCCCGTCGGGGTCCTCCGAACCAGGCATGATGCCTTGCGTGACAATGGAATCCAAGTTGCGGCATGCCGTAGCGTGGAACGCAACTCCAAGACGTTGCAAGAGGGTCATAGATGGAGATATTGCGAACCTGTTCTTGTCCAACTGAAGCAAGTTGTTCTGGGGATCTGAATGCGCAGAGTGACCACTCGTAGCCCGAACTGCCCATGGCTTCACCCAGCCGTTGCATTGGTTCAGGTACCTCTGGCCATGTCGGCAATGGTCGTTGCTCTGGATCTCTGCGATCTGGTCCCGAACTGATACCAACATGTTCGAACCTGCTGACCCAAGAACTTCCGTGCCGGGGTCCTTCACTCTCACACCCAGAAACTGCAACCGAATCTTGGCCTTGTTGCGTTTCGTGGCTGCAATCATGTTCCCCTGGAACAATAGCTGAAGTCTTTCATTGTACACTCTCTTCTTCTGTTGGTCATCGGTCCTTGAGACCCCTTCGGTGATGCGTCTGCTTTCATGGGTCCATAGTGGCTCATGCCTCACCAAGTCTTCGATCAGCACCCACCCTCCTTCATCGCATTTGATGACACTGTTGAATGCCACCTGGCACCGGTTGTCAAGCCATTCCGAGCCTGGGCGCCTGGCGATTCTGTGGCGCAAGTCAGACTGGATGCAAGATAGCGCCCAATCCGCATTTAACCTGCGCTGACGGGTGATGTTGCGAAGGACAACTTCGTTCACGATGTCCCACCGATTGTTGATGAAGCTTGCACCTTTGGTTGGGATCAGGTCGAGAATTCCGCACCGGATTGGCCTTCCGCCGCCGATGGATTCATAGCCTGGATTGGTGTAGCTGTTGGTGTTCTCGTCGTACACATAGCTAGGACGGTCTCCCCGTTGGGGTAGGCGTCGGTCGCGATGGTCCGAAAGCTGCTCAATGATGTCCACCACTCGCTGGCTATTCTCTGGTCCCGAATCCTGCAGTGGTACGCCACAAGCATCATTTAGGCCCCGACGATTCTCCACATCCGTGCAGAGATTGTGTTTGTTCTCATAAAGGATCAAGACCACATCACCCCGTACGGCTTCGCCTCCGCGTCGCGGTCGGGCTTTGGCCTTGGGTCGTCGGTCCGAGGATGCAACACTCACATGATCTGTGGTGTCAACATCCATTGGTTCAGCCTCTTGTGAAGGTATTCGACGTGGATATCGAAGAAGACTTTCCTTGATGATCTGGACGCTTCGAAGTACCAGGTCCCGGGTTGCAGCATTCTCTGTGCAATTTGACAGAGTGTGTAGGTCACTGCCACAAGCAACACAAAATGTGATGCGATCGCTTCCGACTGACATATCGCCCTGAGCGAGTACGCCAACATAGTCCTGAAGCTGCGTGACAACTCCTTCACGAATTGCATGTCTGGGATCAGGGCCTTCTGCACCCTGCTCTTCTTCAGGTTGCGCATCCACATCCACATCTTGTGCAGGTATTGGTGGAGCAACTGAGAACCCTGGATCGTCCGTGCCGTTGTCAGCGGCCTGTGTCTCGTCGGTTCTCGTAATCTCTACAGGGTAGATATCACCATCGACGATCACTGTGAAATCAATCACGAGGTCAGCGGACATGTTGTTGACGATCTCAGCGACTGCTTCATTCTTCTTGGGCGGTGTCCTCTTGCGCGGGGAGTCAACCGTGATCAGCTCGATGGCTTCGGCCGACGCGTAGCGGAAGAATGACCTTTCGATTCCTCTCGCGCACGCATTTGCTCCCTCAAGGCCACCCCAATTCATGAAATGACTTGGGTGTCTCATTGCAATCGTAAGAAGCCCGAGCGCCAGCTCCACCGTGTCACCCAGGAGCTCTTCCTTGGGCAAGACTGACCCTCGGTAGCATTATTGGCGCTCTTCTGGAGTCAAAAGCATCCTCATGAAGCCAGCATAAGCGCAGTTCCCGGCGTCGTAGTAGCAGATGTAGCATGTCTTGCCTTCGGAGTCGTATCCTCTGTCCCACGCCAACTGTTTGGCCTTTCCCCATGCCGCGTACTCGATGGCCTGACTGGCTGTGATTCGGAGACCACCATAGTGAGAAACCGTCTTGCCGATGTCTTCATAGACCATTTCTGCACAGACTTTGAGGAACTCCTTGATGTCCACACGAGGATCCACGAATTGAAGCCTCAGGTCATAAAGGTGCTTTGCGCAAGCCAAGGTGTACTTCTGGGACGCGATCAAGTCATTGAAGGAGCTGATTTGATGCTGCATCTTCAAAGCTGAAGTATGCGCGCACCCGATGCAGTGCCCAGGATACCCGTTTCCGGTGGGTTTGAAGAAGGCTTGTGCGTAGCACTCAGCCAACTTCATTCCTTCACATCCTTGGCAATAGAACGTTCTCCCTTTGACATAACCAGTGTTCGGGGTCGCATAGGTGTCGATCCTGAACCAGTAGTGCCTGTTGTCGTAGTAAGCCTCGGGAACGGTCATGGCGATGTCAAAATCCTGCCAGGTGACTGTGGACGACTCAGCGACCGTGTCACCCTGGGCACCCGACCTGATCTGTTGCTGCTGTTCCCCCGTAAACCATGTCTGCGAGATCTTGGTGGTCGTCTTGACTTCACTCTTGTCCTCCCAAATCTCGACAAGCGACGGGTGAGCAACTAAGTCGGTTCTGACTGTCTCGTCCCATGAGCGAACTTTCGATGCCTCAACAAAGCACGTAGATACCATCTTCTCGCAAAACAGCTGCTTCTCATAGATAGCTAGGCCCAATTTGAACCTGACCCGATTGTCTGGTGGTGGTACCTTCTCAACTGACAAAGTGTGCACGCCGGACGACGCATGTTTCGCCTGACTGTACATTCTTGACCAAAACGAAGATCCATGAATCACCACACATGCTCGGGCCCGCAACTCCAGTTCAATGTACATTCCCAGCGCGTGGAAACCAGTGAACATAGAAGCTTTCTGTCGAAGGTAATTGCTGGCTGCTCCTACGAACCGTAAGTCGTGGTTGATGTTGACAATTGGAGGGCGCGTGGTACGCTTCCCTGCCGCAATGATGGGGTCAACGTACGTGGCTTTGAGCTGCCGCTGCAAATCAGCACGAATCGCTGCTCCGTCTCCGACCTCACTCATCGGAAATGAAATGTTCTCGATGAGGATCGCTTGGAGAGACAGATGGTAGTGCAGTGTGACGGTTGCAAGCTGCTCTTCAGTCAAGCCATCCAATGTCTCATTCACAGATTCCAACGATCCCTTCGTGACTTGGAAGTTGTAGTTGGCACCTGCGGTGATCGACGGGCTCACAGTGTAGATCTCACTCCATCCATGCATGACGAGATTCTCCCTCACTGTATGCGATGACCCTCTGGTCCTTGCGACCATGTCAAAGTCTTGGACGAGGATCGTGCATTGAGAGCGCATAGTCGCGGCATCAGGCTTGCCACCCATACCCAAACTATTGCGAAATCCGTTCAGCGTGTTCATGGTATTGATCCTTGCTTCTGCCGGAATTTCATCGTTGTCGACAAGATCGCCGTCTGCCTCGATCAACACAGCCGAGGTAAGCATTGGAGGAGAAGGAAGATGCACGCACGACACCAATGCCAATGCATGGTATAGCCGCGAGTACATCCGTAACCACATTTTCGTGCTCAGCTTCACGTAGACCTTCAGGTTGAGACCCTTGTCGTCACTTTGAGAGACGGAACGAATCCTTGCCAAGTAGGTCACCAGTCTTCTGACGTAATGCTGAATTGGTGTGGTCCCCACGTCGTGGTTGGCCACGAACTTTGGCGTCTCATCAATGGTAGGTGGGTACTCGTCTTGATCACGGGTCGTCGCCAGCAAGCTTGAGCGACAGCCCTTTTCATCGATGTTGACGTAATGGTACCAACTTTCCTGAGCGCCAGCGGGGATTGGAGCTTCCTCCCATGTCGGTTGCGATGGTTCCTCTTCCGGTTGCGAAGTCGGTGGTTGTGGAGGAGGTGCCGCAGAAGATGATGACGCCGATGCCGTTGCCTCGTCCGTCCTTGCCCTCTTTGGTCCGTGGCTAGGGAGTGGCTCGAGGCTCGGTAGCGGATCCTTGTGGTTGTCCCGGCGTTCTTCCATGCTCAGGGTGCACGATTCCTTCCGGTTCGAGGTTGCTTGCCGTAGGCATCGCCACCCTCCCCGTTGAATACACCCAGCTAGGATGCCGTTGAAGATTGGGCGGAAATAGGCCATCATCTTGTAGAAGCGGTCTTGGTGCCTCCATCTGTTGGAATTCTGCTTCCCATATGCTCAACGTGGCGCGTTTGGTAGAGCAGTCGACCACATATCCAGATTCAACTCCGCATTGATTCCAGGTGTAGCTACGGAACGCATCCGGCAATTGGAAACCGTTCCTGTCTTGATCTGCACATACAGCATCCACGTGGTGCTTGAGGAAAGCGTACGTGGTGTAGTCGGAATCAGGGAGCACATCATTTGACCATCTGTAATGCGGGTGTCCAGTGTCTGGATCAACCCATGATACGTAGGAATGAAGCACGTGGAGACAGACACTGAACGCCTGGAGCGAGTTCATCGCAAAGGCGAGCGGGTGTCCCATGCCTTGAGGCATTGTGCGCATCATCATGGCCAGCTGGTGAACGTTGAGTGGCGTGGCGCCATCGTTGTTCGCAGCACATTCCTGGTTGTAGGTCCGTAGTCCATATCCAGTGTGTTTCGCGAACATGTACATCAGCTTGCACACCCTACATAACGTAGGCTCCGCCAACAGGTCTGATTGGTCAGGTGCTCTACCCGACATTGGCAACTTGTGGTAGTAGTCCTGATTCACCGTATACCATTGTTGTATTCTCGTGTCTGTCACAGTCTGGTAGGGCGTCTCCACGGAGTTGATGAGAACAGCGAGGTTGTAGTAGCCATCCGCAGTGACGATGTTCCTTGTAGCAGTGTTCAAGTCGAACCGAACTTGCTTTCGTTCTTGTTCCAGTTCAACCACAGCCAACTTTGCATCATCGCGGATCACTTCCTCATCCACCATGAACCTGGTGATGGCATTGTACTTTCCCTCGTGGTCAGCAACAATGTGTTTGAGACCTCCGCCAAACTTAGTGACCATGGCGAGTATCTCCCCATAGGGTTTGTCCATGTACTCCTCAGGAGCGGCAAGCAAGCAAGCTTTGAGGATTTCTCGGACTCGAATGGAAAGATCCCCTCCTGACGACAGATTTGCACACGTGAACAGCAAGACCAACGGAGGTGCTTTGAAAGCTGCCCATGTGCGAATGAGATCATTGTCGACCACTTTGTCTTTCGTAATCTTCGGCGGGAGCGAGACGCTCTGCGACGCATCCCCAGAATACATCTCCAGGAATTTGTGGAACTTCAGAAACGTTCGCATCATCCCACCAGACGGGAAAACTTCTTCGTGGTCCACTCCATCGAAGGCCAGCTCGTAGGCATTGTAGCTTTCAGCCATGGCTCGGGTTTCGGTCCTTCCTCCGTAGGAGGGAAGTCCCTACACCCTACTCGACTTCACGGTTCCGGGTTCTCCGTAAGAGGCACCCTTCCCCGATCCGTCTGGTCAGACCTTAGTTGTTCCTTAGTTGGGGCTGTCTAATAGCCCCTTCATCAGCGTCTACACACTGACGTTGCTGCCATGCAATGTCCTCAGATTCATGTGCAACATGATTGACACTGACATGAGCTCGAACAAGGCTGCGAACATTCCTCGCAATTGACCGCCATGAGACATCAATGCGCTGCGACAAACTGTTCTTCGAATCATGGTCCAAGCAATCATTCGGTCTCATCACCAAACGGTCCGCTTCAGGCATGTTAGAGAACATGATCCTGCGTCCACCACCATCGCCATCAGCACCAACATGATCATCAACCTTAACCTTCGTCACCTTGCCACTTGAAACAAGAGCATGCAACTCTGGCCAAGACCAACATGAACATGAAGAAGGCATGTCAAGCGAAAAATAGACGTCGGAAAATTCCGCACACTTCTTCAGCAGGCGTTTGAGAGATTTCAAGACACTTCTGAAAACCTTGTACTTCCCACCAGAACGTTTTTCACCCCCCACGCAAGCCCCTTCACTACTTCCAGGACCAGCACCTGATCGCAAAAGCGATGCCACAAATAGCACAGGTGTGCGCAGGTCGTTCCGGCACGCATCCTTCATTGTACCGATAAGGCTATCCTCATCGGCCTTGGAGCTGATCAGCTCCTTGCAAGTTATGCGAGAGCAACCTTTAGTGGACTTAGGTACGGCGTAGCCGTTACCCAAGCCACAAAGGTCAACAATCATGCGGTCTGGCTTCCGTCCACCAGCCTTCGACGGCATGGCTACCAACCTCCCATCGCCAGTTGCCTGAAATTTCAAGGCTTTAAGCAATCTTCTGGAGATTTGGCTAGTCAACTCGCATTTATCAGATCGATCCTTAGCGTCCGAATCAGTCATGTGCAAATGTTTGGACGAGCACACATCAGACGACTTAGGATGCAGCGCGACGTTTGCGGCAATGTACTCCCATTCATCCTTGCAGTAGCCGAGCTCAACGGCGGTTCCAGGAGACACAGGATCTCGAAAGATATAACGTTGCCCGTGAGTGCATCCTTGGATCTTGATGCTCTTCCACATGGCATCTTCCTGAAGTCCCCTATACTGCTTGGTTTCCTGGACTGGTACTCGAGGAGGCACTTCGATGATGATTTGGAACCCCCATGACGCCGCTCTGCGCGCAATTCTTTGGACGACCTCCCCCCATGGGTAGTCTGTCCGCAATTTGCCCTTTTCGGGGTTGTCAGCGATTTTCCGACTCAGCCACGAATTCTTGCCCAACACCCCTGCACCAATGAAGATTACGGAGTTAGGGTTGTCTTTCCTTGCTTGTACCACATCAAAGATGTAGGCGCACATGGCGTCGTCAACTTCTCGCCCCATACTCAGAACATTTACTTGCAGCCCGGGGTCGTAGTGAGAATCGGGAGCATGCTGGGCGATGCAATCCTTGCCTGGAGCATACTCGTTCCACCAGTTCTCCTCATCGACTCCTATCAATGTCCATACCGTCACTGCCTTTGGAGCATCTTTGATAGTGATACGGTACTTCCACCGGCTGTAAGGATTCTTGTAAGCATGGACCAACCTTCCATCGTGGTCGAGGAATTGGATCACCAGACCCTCCTTGGGCTTGTTTTCGGCGAAATTGACCACGTGAGGCACAATTGCTCCATCATATCCTTGATATTCCCTTTTCTGTTCCGCCGCATCATGCCATACATCTTCGTACACCGACGACCATTGGTCATAACCAAATTGAGAGGCTTGACTTTTGGACTGGCCGTTGAAACAAAATCCCTGGTGTAATGTAAAGCCCTGGTACCCCCCATGGATGGCACGCGCCAGTGTGACAACCACCGCTCGCCATTTGGCGGGCAGGGCGCGCACATAAGACTGGCCTAGAGGCGGTTCAGGAATAGGCAAAAACGGCGGCGCAAGGACGTCCGCAATGGCAGCGGGGCGCAAATGCCCCCGCACGGGATGGTACTGAAACACAGCACGTTCCACGTAGCGGTCGAACTTGCCCGGTGTGTCAAGGATAGCAGCACGATCCTCCATCTGGTGCCACTGCCCTTCACGAAGAATCCAAGTCGACCGAAGGTAACGACCAGGCGGCAACGCAGAAGGCGGCCCCCGCAACATGCGCGGGAACTTGACAACCAAGATGGGGTCCACACTGTCATGCTCTTGCAAGCCTTCCTTACTCGACAATCCGGCGCGATACAACACCTGAGGGAGGATCGGCGTCTGCGTGTAAGGAAAACAAGGCACCTCGCTCTTGAACGAGTAGTGCTGCTGACCCTTCTCATCCGTACTTTGGGAATGAGTAGGTCGCATCAGATCCATAATCTCTTGGGAGCCAATGAGATCCGGCGGAAAGATGTTGATGAGCTGACACGCATGTGTCCAGGATACAGAATCCTTGAACGACTTGGTGTGTATGTCCGCGGACATCTTGGCAGTGACCTCGTAGGCAAGAGAAACGTAACCTTCCTGAAAGATAGAATGCATCCATCCAATGCAGATGCCGTGGGTACGTTCCAAGTGACGCATAGTCGGATTCTTGCCCGTGCGAATCACCCCGATCATGGTCTGGTTGTCGTCGTAGAAGACGAAGTTGGGGTCTTGCCCCCCAAGCTGCTGCCACAACGTGATAGCAGGCAATCCAAGACGTGACATGGCAAAGTCGGCCGCGACAATCTCGGCCTCAGGTGTGGAATGACTCAAGCATCCCTGCCTTTTGCTAAGTCCCGCCAAGGGAAATCTTGTATGAGAACCTTGAATGTGCAAGTGAGCACCGGAGGTAGATTTCAAACTTTCTCCACAACCTGCATAGTCCGCATCTGCAAACAGCCCGATGGACGAGTCCTCCAAGGAGTTCCCGACCCATCCAATCATCATGTGATGTTTGGACTGGTGCACATAGGCCATGAGATGATGAAGAAGAGCATCCTCCTTCTTGGTCCATTTCGTGATCTTGCGTGCGAGATTGTTGATACTGCGCAGAAGATCAAAGCGGCAAATGCGCGCGGCATAAAGCAATTTCATGAGAATGCTGGCTGCCTGCGGAGCAAGTGCGCCGCGATTAGCCTCGTTGATTTCCTCTTCCTCGGGCGCCTTGGGAATAGGTGGAGGCGGAACGAGCCGACCATCCTTATCAACAGGCATGGTGTGTCCACACCACGTGCATCGATGGCTTTTACCTGACTGTGCCGGAGCACGAGCTGGGTGATTCTTAGTCTCCTCAGCCGGACTCGGCGATGGTACCGTCTTGAATTTTGTCGGATCGAACCCAGTCACGTCGCAGTACTTCTTGACTGTCATGTCCAGGTACGTCTCCATGTCGTAGGTAACGGTCTGCACCTTCGTTTTGTCATGCAACGTTGCCTCGCCCTTGGAGATGCGACAACCCAGATACAAGCCCAGCGGCGTTTCTTCTTCCAATCGAAGTTCTTGGCGCAACATATCCCAACCCTTGGGTAGATTCTCTTTGGGTCCTGCCATCTTGAGATCATCCACGTAGATGACAAGTAAGAGCTTCATTTGCGGGTGGAAATACAATGATGGCCATTCATCGCCAATCGGCTTGAACCCTACTTTCTGTACCGCGGTGTGGCAATGTTGTTCCCACATGGTTCCTGCGTCAGGATGTCCATATAGAGCTTTGATCAGGCGACATACCGGCCTACGGAATTTGTGCCGTTTCGCAGATGGATGCCAGGCTTCATCAGGCAGTTCAACCCAACACGGAGTGCCCGACAATCTAGCCTGAATGTATGCTTGGATAGCATCCGCCATCTGGACATCGTTGCCAGGAAGACATCCGTAATAATCTGCCCATCGTGAGGCGTCAAACGTAGCCGGGGAATTCCCCAAATCCTGAAACAATGCGGCTTCCATATTCTGGTCTTTGACCTGATCACCGAGTAGTACACCTCGCCCCTTGAACTTCCTGGCAGGATCGTCCTCTTTGAGCTGATAATTCTTCTCGTAGATCAGTCCGTGTACTCGCGCCATATGTACTTTCTCACCTTTCTTCTTTGCCTCGGCGACGACGTCGTCATATTCACGCGTAGTTGAGAAGTCAAACACTTCTTGGTCCCACAATCCCTTCCATTCTTTCATGAAAGCTTCCATGGCCTTGGGATTGTTGATCATCTCTTTGCGTGTGACGGGTCGAGTGACCATGGCATTGAAGCACGATCCTCCTGCATGATTCTTTTCCCGATGTACGTTTCTGTGAGAAGTCGTACACGGCATAGAAGGAATCCAGTTATCATCCATGACCATATGCGCCGGAACGGCCGGCACAACATCTGCCAAGAATTGTTCTTGCGTATATTGATCTACATAGGACTGTGCCCATGACCAACCATCGTCGTCGTCAACGGTCACGTTGAGTTGCAGATCAATTTCTTCACACGGAACAATTTTGGGAAAGATCATGTTGTCCAAAGCCTTTGTGACTATCTTCTTTCCTATCACAGCCTTCTTCCGGTCTTTCTTGGCAGCTCGAGCTTTGTCTCGCTTTTCTTTCTTGTATGCTGCCTTCTTCTCCGCTTCGCTCATCTTCTTCCATGCTTCCGGAGAATAAGAATGGATAGGTCGCCGTGTAGGAAGAGTTCGTCGACCATCACTTCGGATCTTGTACGGAACTCCCCTTTTGTCGATCTTGCAAGCTTCACCGTCATCGGTAAGATATACAATGCCGTCTCCTTTCTTCCCCGTACTCCAATGTTCAATCTCCTCGGGAGCCAACTTCTTTTCTTTCAAGATCTTGATAATCTCTCCAGGTTCTTCGATGTCTCCTTCGGGGATGAGTCTACCGGTTGGACCGACTTCGCGGGGCGATCGTCGATCTTTCCCAGTGACCTTTGGTTCAGAAGGAGGCGGTGCTGCACGTAGACCTAGCTCTTCATCTAGTTCTTCGAGTCTTTTGTCTCCTATGGCATCAATAGCTTCATGCTCTGCTGACTTGAAGACTTCGCCGAGCGGCTCCGCCTCAATGTCAGATGGATCTATGTCCTGTAAGTCAGGATCTTCTCCGGGATCCGGTGGAGGAAGAAGTCCGCTTGGATCATCGTCATCCCCGTCGTCACCATCTCCTCCAGGCGGACCGTCGCCACCGTCATCGACGTCTTTTATCTCCTTACCAGCGAGGTCGACGTTGTCCCTGAGTCCTTCAATGGTTGAGTTCATCCTTTCGTACTCGGCTTTCAGGGGAAACGTTATCTCCTCTGGGAAGTAGATAACTTCTGTCTCGTACGGTCTCATCAACTTCCTGGGAACAGATGCGTCCATCGACAAGTTCGCGTTGGCAAATTCCTTCATATCCCAAACACGATACTTCTTGGACCATCCTTGACCAGCAGTGATGATGTATCCGGCGAAAATGCCTGGAATCCCCTTTGGATCGAACTTGTTGCCGTATGTCTTCGGCCTTGTGTCCGTCGGCTTGAAGAAGACTTTGGCACCAAAGGGTATGGCTTTTCCCTCGAAGTCCTTTCCAGTCATTCGCTTCCATGCTGAATCACCGTCGCCCTCCACGTCTTCAACGTTGAGGTTCTGCATCACGCAATTAAGCGCAAAGGACCAGTATTGAGCGGGTAATCCGGCGTGTAGCATGGATGCTGCAACTGTGTTGATCACTTCTTGATTTGATCGTTCAGCGAGTGAATTGTTACTGGGTTTCCCTGGAAGGGAATGATCGATCACGATCTTCAACTGTGCCATAGCTGAATCGAACTCTGGTGCTTCATCGCTGTACGCCATATGAATCTTGCGTCTTCCCATGAGGCGTCTGATGGCCATGACGACTTCGTCAGTGCTCCTTGAAGCCGTGGGAATCGCTGCAATCATTTTGGTGGCGATGTCCCTGATGACTAGAACTTCACGTGCTCCGTCATCGAGTCCAATACCTGCTTCGGCGGCCTTGCGCATGTCAAGGAAGTCGAACGTCACAAGATCTCCCCAGTGTTTGATCACACGTTGAAATGCACCTCGTTGCGTTCGCAAGTGCTTCATCTTCGCGCGTATGCACGATTCGCAATATGGATTGCGGTAGCGATGAGTACACAGATGTGCCAATGTCTTCGCTTCGGCTTTCAGTGTTCCGACTCTGGCCTTGCGGCTCGGCGCACCGTCGCCTTCCACATCAATGATCACCTCATCGTCACCATCCAATGGAATTTCACCCACTCCTTTTCCTTCGTCGTCGTCCGGAGGGCGTCCGGCCTCGGACTCTGGTACTTCTTCTATAGGAGGTTCTTGGGGTTCAGGATCAGGAGGTCGTTCATGATCATCACCTTCTTCTTCTGCTTCGATCTCGCTCGGTGCAGCTTCAGCGGCAGCTGCGACGCTGACGTCAACATTGCCTGCTGTCAACGCACCTTTGAAGATTTCGGTGATGGCTTTGGCCTCCGGATCATCATGAACCAATGACTTAGAACTCCCAGCACGGACGTACGGGATGTCACCGTTCACGAACAGAGATATTCTCTTGCCCTGCGGGTTGATCATGAATGGTTCCCTTCCGGGAGGCCACACAAACCCGTAGTTGAAGTTCATACATCTCTTGCCTATGGAAAGCACCGACGGCGTGTCGTCCAACACATAAGCGTTGATCGGTTCCTCGAACGACTCAGTCTGGAAGTTCGACACGAGATCGGTATCGGTGATTCCATTGGCTGTCTGAAATGATATGGGCTCTGGAGTCACGAGTGTCTCGAGACTGTGCTTCTCGATCTTCTTCTGAGATATGAGGTCATGACCACATCCAGTGTCCATGAGAAACTTGATCTTCTTCTTAAGGATGACTGGTTGAACCATGCATTTGAATAAGCCTTGATTGATGATCCGTTTGCTGTGTGCAGCGTCGAGCTCGCGTTCAACGATGGAATCCTCACCGTCATAGAACGAAACTTCTTCCACCCGAGACGTTCCTGGGATTCGTACGAATGAGACTCGATCTCCGCGTTGATCATCACCATCGTCAACCATGTCTCTCATGATCTGTGCCCTCAATCTCGCTTTGTGCTTGGCGAACTCCAAGCTCACAGCGCGATCCTCATCATTGACAAACGCTTCCATGTCGACGTACTTCACCTTCCGCTTTTTGTCTTTCTTCGATCGTCTCGGACACGAAGAAATGAACTTCACGTCATTGGCAAATGTCACATTGCGCTTTGTCACTTTTCGGGTCGACGTAGTCGTTCCCGAGGGTTCGTCATCTGTTGAACAATCCGAATCAGCGTCGCTGTCAACGGATGGACAATCTGACTCCTCCTCATCTTGTTTTGAAGATCGCTTCCATATAGCCGGAGCTGATGGATTCCACCTTCGACACAATCTGATGGCGGGTGCTGCAGGGAGTGCCTTGGCCTTGGCATTCGGCTTCGCTGGAGCTGCCTTCGCTTCGGATTTGGCTTTAGCTTTTGCCTTTGGTTCCGGAGCTGGGGTAGCTGCTGCCTCATGCTTGAAAGGACAATTCTCTCTTGAGCACGAGCCTGTGTTCTTGAACGAGTAGCAAATCCTGTTTCCTCCTCCTCCAGATGGACTTGGAGTTCTCGTCCTCGGTGTGAAGGGTCGTTCTGGAGTCTTCTTCGAGTGACTGAACGGACACTTGTCGCCATTTCGACACCCTGCATCTGTGAAATGGAACTTGCAGCGGATTTGCTTCTTGCTTTTGTCACCTCTGTTGTCCGCTGACTCACTCCTCGTCTTCTTCTTGGGCTTCGGCTTGGTCTTCGCATGACTCTTCGCTTTGCTTTGAGGTAGTACAGGTGTTGCTTTGTCCGGCTTGGTCGGCGAAGCCTTGACCTTTGCGGATGGAGCTGCGGTAGGCGTAGGTTTCTCAGGTACCTTGGCCGGTGCAGCCAGCAAATCCTTGCCCTCAAGCATCTGGCGCAAGCCAATTTGAGTCTGAGTGAGATTTGACTGTTCTCGTTTCCGCATGATGGTACGATCAATGATCTTCATCAGGTTGTCGTACGATCGATCTTCATGATTGTAGGGCAGGTGTTCATAGTGCATGCCCAAGTCCATTTTCATTGCGGGCGAGTCCTTGATCTTGCTGTACAAGCAATCACGGAGAGCTGTTTTGGATGGAATGTCCTCTGGTCTCATCCGTCCCAGAACTTCCAACCACGTCTGCTTGAACGTATGAAGCTTGTTGTCGCCTTGGTACTGGAGCTTCACCAAATACTCAAGAGTGATGATCATGTCAAGACGATCATGCGTTCGAAAACTTTCGTACATCATCGCAATGACTTGTCGTCCTTTGATGATCTTCACGTCAGGCCTGCTGATGTAATCGTTGGCCTTCCGGTTCACCTCGAGGTACAGGTCAGCTGATTTGTCACCACCGGCACGTAGCATTGCTACCATGGCGATCCCCAACTTGACGTCGATGCTCTTGAACTTCTTGTGTCCTGAATCATTCAATGCTTCGACATCAGGGAATGGGTTGAACGCTGGTGCCAGCCATAACATCCAGTCCTCATGATGTGGGTCGGCTGATGCCCCTAAGACATTTGCCGTGCACACAGATCGCCAGTTGTTGAGATGAGTAAGAGTAGGCCATGGAGGAACGGTCACTTTGTCGGCTTCCCTCCTGGAAATTCTCACCTCTGTAACTTCAGGATCCGCATCTCCATCAGGATCACGCGCATGCGAACCAGGATCCGATTCGGGTTTGCCCCCTCCACCTTTCTTCTTGTCATCATCATCGTCAGGCGGATCCGGAGGATCATACCCCGTACCGGTACCTTCATCATGCTCTTCCTCTCCATTCTCGTCGCCAGCTTCGTCACCGTCATCGTCTCCATTGTTTTCTTGAATCGTTTCAGCGAATAATCTCCACTCATCACGATCAGCTCTGAGACGTTGTTCGGCTTTCTGAGCCTTGAGTACTTCACTACGCAGATCAGCAATCTTCTCCTCGTACTGTTCCGCGATCTCTTTCTCGATCTGACGCCTCCTTGCCTCATGGATGGAATCGTTAAAGGTGACAGGGGAACCAATGAGGTCGTTGCCCTTAGTGGATGCGGTGACGCCGTCGATGCCAACAGGTCTTGAGGAGCTGGCCGATGCTGTGGACTTCGATCCCAACATCCCGCGATCCCCCAAGAGTTCGCGTAGCTGTCGATCACGCACGGCTGCCGCATCACTTTTCCCATGAAATCCGCTTGGTATGCCAAACAACGTGGCTGCACTAGGCGTGGAACGCGCAAGCGCTGGGCTGCTAATACCTGGCACGTGGTGCTCGGGCATTGCATCCGCCACGATTGGCATTGAACTGCGGCCAGTGAAGAAGTTTCCACCGGTGAATGGAATTCCGTCCATCACAAGGTTCTTGTCCTTGTCCGATTCCGAGAATGCGAACTTCTCTTTGGCGACTGGACTAACTTGACTTGGGGACCGTATTTCAGGGGATCGTACCTCATCTCCTACGGAAAATGCAGGCATTACATCCTTTCCTACGTGCTCCCAGCCAGACTCAGTAGTCCTCGAAGACATGGGCATGCTCGAAGGTCGCGTCGCTTCCCTTTGAGTAGAGTTTCGCGCTGCCTCCAATTCGCTGCGTGTCCTCGCTTGAAGATCTTCTTGCGCTTTGAGCGTTTTCCTGAGTTCACTCAGCTCGTCGTGCAAGGTAGGCAATGATCGCCTTGCATGATCTTCATTCTGATGAAGTCGTTCCTCTGCTTCTTGCATCCTCTTCACAGCCATTCTGCGGTACTCTTCCTCTTCACCAAGACGTTCACGAAGCCGAAATCGTTCTTGTTCAATGGCTGCGCTGTTTCCAGCTAGCCCTTGGATCTCGTTCACGGCCCGCAACTCCTGGTTCTTGACCAAGTGGAATCGTTCCTGCATTGCTTGTAAGGCTTGTTCCGAACTTGCTGTGTTTGACCGGAGGACCAAGTTCTCTCTGGCGTGTTCATGAAGTTCATGAGTCAGACGCTCGTACTCACGTGCCATAAGCTCACCATCACCTTGCGCTCTTGCCTCCAACTGCACAAAGTTGGTGGCTGCCTCCGTGCGGAACACGTGTAGCTGTTGAGCTAAATCCTCGGCAACGGCATGTGCTTGACGTTGTTGAGCAGAGTTCTGTTCATCCATGCGAAACAAAGCTGTTTCATAGTCTCGCTTCATCTCCTGATTGACATTGTTGATGTGCCTCATGGCTAAACAAGCATGATCACGTTGTCGTTCCAATTCTTCAATGCGAATTCCCGATCCTTCATCTTCTTGTTGCATCTCCTTGATCTTGTCCATCAGGGTCTGCACGATTCCTTCGTACTCTTGCACCTGACTGCGATAGTACATTTGCTGTGCAAGGTTCGACGCTTCGAACTGTTGCGAAATCGTCAGCTCCTGGTAGGCATTCGGACCGTCAGCTATTGCAGGCGTGGCCACGGATGATGCATCACCACGTGCAGGAATCGTATCCAGAGTCATGTCCAGATCATCAGAATCGCGTGGTTGATTGGTAACCATCCGATTCCAAGTCATGGACTTGTCACGCCCACGGGTAGCCGAAGTCCTCGATCGTGCTGAAGAGCTTCTCGAAGATGATGGTCTTGACTTCTTCTCCAAGGTCTTGACTCCTTTGTCCTTAGCCCTGGACGTAGTCCGAGGTGCCTGAAAACCAGACGCTTCGGCCCGTCGTTCTGAAGCCTTGCCCGTCCTCGAACCTGTGGATGTCGGACGTGAAGGCGTAGATGCTCTTGGTAGACTCTTTGCTTTCCCCTTGGGAACTGCCTTTGCAATGGCAAGCGCAGAAGATTGACCTTTGTCATCTTCCGTGGAGCTATCAACGGATTGCACCACTGTGTCATCAGCTGTTGACTCACCAACGGCTGGCGCTGCCACATCGGCACCGAAAGTCATTGTCGTATCTTGACTTGATCCTGAGTTCATTGTGGTCGTAGTAGATCAAGTAGTCGTTGCTGTAGAAAGGCAGAGCCGCGTACGGCTGATAACCTGCGTGGGGGATTGATCTCGACTTGGTTGCTGCTCTCCCCACCAGAGCTGTAATGAATGTAGGTGTGGCTGGCTAGCACTCTCCACAGACTGGACCCTGTCTCTCCCTCTTACTCCCACACGTGCGATCCTATGCAGGCAGAACCGGCGGCCGTTCCTTTTGCACTCACTGCCGGCGGCGGTTCGTCTGTGCAACGGGATAGCTCTGATTGCTCAGGATAGAAGACACATATAGCACTTAGCTATGGGCATTGACTTGAGCCAAACGTTGCGTTGGCGGTCACATAGAAAGGTAAAGACGAGGGATGCGTAGCATGCCCCCTAGAGTCGAGGGACGCGTAGCGTGCCCCCTTCTCCTGCACTTTACACGGTCTTGCTCACAGCTCTTATAGTGACACCTTAGAACTTGACAAGGCATCGCAGTCCGTTCGCAGTTTAACTCCAACTCCAACTCTGGGCCCATGGAGTATTATGCCTAATTCTCGAACGGGGTTTCAAGTCCCTTCTCAAGCCCCCTTGAAGCCCCGTTGAGAAGCCCCGCCTCTCAAGCCCCCAGCTTTGAAGGAGACAAAACCACACGAAGTCGTTTTGGGTAGTTAAAGCAAAAAAACATACATCTTCGAGAGCTGCCAACATGTTCCACCACAAGAAAACGAAACCACACGACATCGCTTTGGGGGGGGCAATAAGCGATGAAAAGAAGAAACAATTTCAATGAACACACACGAAAGAAAAAGTCGGACGTGCGTGCGTGCAACCACGAAACAAGAGAGAACCACACGAAATCGCTTTGAGGTGTAAAAAGCGAAAAAATATGAAGAGTTCTGACCCCCGTCTTGGAAAAAATGCTTCATTTCGATTATTCTTATTTCTTTGCTTTCAACCCTCTTGGAGCGTTTTCGTGTGGCTCTCTCCTTCCTACGTGGAAAAGACGTTTTTCTGTGGGTTTTCGCGGCTTCAAAGAGAGAGAAAGGGCGCTAACAGTCAGAGTTCGCGCCAGAATTGGTTCGAATTCTCTCCAACCCAACTCTGAGTTGGGATTGGAGTTGAATTGACCTCTAACTTCAACCTGAAGTTGGGCTTCGAGTTAAACTCCAACTCTAACCTTTTCGAAATTAGGGTTTGGGTTAACTCGAGCCTGAGCTCTGGCAAAGTTAGGGTTGGAGTTCGGGTTCACCCGAACCCACAAGCTCAAATTCAAGTTGTCTCGCTCGGGCGCAGCCTCGATGTTGAAACCTAGATTCAATCCCAACTGCAATCCACCCCATTCGAAGTGCTCGAATTAGAAGACCTCTTCTCAAGTCGTGCCTTGTCAAATCGCCTGTGAAGCCCCCTTTTGAAAAGCCTCTTGAAGCCTCCTTGAGAAGTCCAGTCCACAGCAATCTCTGCATGAACACGTCACAAACGCAAGAGCCTCTACTGCTAATCGATCCCATGGTGTAGCCGGACGTAACGATTGCGTGCCCTCTTCCTCAAATCTGCAAAGTTCATTTTTCCTATGCCCTTGAAGCCTATTTCAACTCTTTAACCTTTTTGCCCGCCCTCTTTTCACGCAGAGATGCGGTGACACGTTGGAATCTAAGTTGCAAACCTGGAAGCATCTAATACTGTGTCGCCATCACAATTTCTACCGCCAAACTGCACCATCCTCATATACTCAGCATTGAGAGCAGTTGTAACAGCTGATGGGAGCGAAAATAGACATTGAAGCTTCTTGGCATTAGAAGAACAGCTGCGTAATCCTGCTCACACTTCTCGGACATTCGTTGCCACTTCTCAATTTCCTGCTTGACTACTACACTCTATCTTCAGCCTCCAACTATTGGACGTTCGTTGTGAATGTAATCAAAAACAGCTTCTCTCCGTATCAATGTTGACGAAATCCATATTTGTTTTCCAAGCATCTTTATCAGGCAGCTGTACTTTTTTTTGGCGTGTGCGGGCCTCGTCGGCTGCAGCAGCAGCAGCACTCGGTCCTGAGAAAACACACAAACGAACAAACACACAGACACTGAACAGCGGTGAAACGAGGTGTGCTGCCGTCTAAGACCTATGTCAGGAAATCTCGCTCGCTGCGGCGTGCGGACTTGGTCATCGGCCGTTCAGCGAAGAAAAACGTCTCTCAGCGCGCCAAAGCAACAATGGGCCGCCATCCAGATCAACGGGTGGACCTCCAGACAAGGCTCCGGCTGCCGTTCTAGTCTTGTCAGGCAACGGTCACCCCCGAAGTTGTCTGTTGTCCTGGTGCACCTCTACGCTGCTGCCGGTCATGGGCCGATGGCTTGTGGGCCGCGGAAGTGGTGGACCTCTGCTTTGTTGATCACGCTTGCACCACTCTGATGATCCTTTGTCGTGTGTGTGTGTGTGTGTGTTCAATTTCCTCTATTCATTCTTATTTTCTTTTGCTTTTGTCCTCGAAAGCGATATCGTGTGGCTTCTCCTTCCTTCGTGTTGGAAAACTTTGTTTGATAGTTTTTTCGATGACACAGTTTGATTTCTTTCATTCGTTTTCAGCCCCTAAAGCGATTTCGTGCTTATTCTTCTTTTTGTGTGTTTGAGAAGATGTTGGTTTGAAGATAGTAGTATGGTTAAGTTAGTTTTTGGGCAGTTTGCGTTGCAAAAATTCAAACTGTAGCGCTCTTTGTTGTGTTCTTTGAAAAAAGACTAGAGGCCCAGAGAAAGATCCACTGGGGTCCGAAAAAAGACACAGGGTCAGTTACGAGATGTTTCGAGGCCGAAAAAAAAACTGCTAAAGCTGAAAAAAAGATGGAGGTCGGAAACAGACATGCCGGGGTCGAAATCAAGATAGACCATGCGCGCGGTCTGGAAAAAAAATTCGGGGCGAAATGGACCACGAACCCAGCCAACGATCAAAGGGTTCACTTTCACCAGACCTGGCATGTGGACGATGCTGACCTAACGCGACTGCCCTGCCTGGCTGCCCTGCTTGCATGCATTTTTGGCGGTGTTGGCCAGCCCGCCAGGGCAACTGCGTGGACCGGACCGCAGCTGCGTAAGAAAGATTGGGGCCAGTTGGCAGGGGCTTTTTCCCAGTCTTCGATGCGACCCTCCCTTCCTTACATTGAACCTCCAGGACGAAGCCGAGTTTCACCTTCTATGGCCTCAGACGGTTTAGAACCAGGTTAGGCACCCGACCGTCTTTTTGCGGCGTTTGAGCACCAACATGCGGTGAGATCATCGTCCAAAGTTGCTGACAGAGCAATGCGCCTCCACACTGACTCCAAATTGAGTCTGTCTGGGCCATTCGTGGCAATTACTCAGCTCTGGTAGTTTTGTGAGTTTTAGCCGTAGGCAACACCAACTTAACGGGGCATCGTCCAAGCACGCGCCGTGCCGAAACCGTCAGCATTACACGAATAGAGCCTGTATGTAAAGACATGGCAATGAAGACTCATCTCTCAGCCGTCGGCAGCGTCATGGCCAGGCACTCTCCAGCAACGTCAGGTTTACGGCCTCTGCCAGCGAGCAGAAACGGGCGATGCTAGGTGGGCGGCATCCAACGCCCACTGATTCACGTCGTCCTGCCACGCGACAGACTTCAAACTGCGTGACAGCTGTCGAGCTTGTCCACATCTGCCGGGTCCTCATTGACTACAGTCTGCGAAGATGCAGCCCTGCCGTCAACACAAGTGCATCCGCCTCTTCCCTGTTAAGCGGCTCTGCAACGTGTTTCGGAGGGTCTAGTCTATGACCTTTCATGGGCTGGCGCAGGTTGCGGCAGGACCTTCTGCGAGCACAAAGGAAGGTTCGCGAGCCGTACGGAAGCTCGTCAACCTCCACACGATGCGCAGCATGCCTGCTGCGAAAGTCGTCCATGGTAAGGATGTGCACTGGCTCGCCAATGTGGACACGAGCCCAAACTCGTCCGTTGTACCCCAGCCAGGCGCTGCCTGGGGTTGTGGGGCCAGATCGAACTTCTGCGGTCTCAGTGCCCGCTAGGATCAACTGTAGCCACGCGTGCTTGATGTGCAGAGCTGACGAGGGCATCTCTGGAAGCTCGGGCGCCATGCTCGTTGGGGAGGTCGCCCGGGCTGCAACGGCTACAGAAGTCTAGCTTGAATACCGCACCTGCCGAGGTCCCCTCCCCCCCGGAGTTTAAATCAGGTTTGAACCTGGGTTTGAACCTGGGTTCCCTCCCCCCGGGGGGGGGGAACAACAACAACAACCCAGGGAACCCAGGGAAGAAACCTGGGTTTAACCTGGGTTTGAACCTGGGTTAAACCTGGGTTCGAACCTGGGTTCAACCCCGGGTTAAACCCAGGTTTAAACCCAGGTTATAACCCAGGTTTGAACCCAGGTTTGAAACCCAGGTTCTAACCCAGGTTTGGAACCCGGGTTTAATGAACCCAGGTTTAACCCAGGTTAAAACCCAGGTTCAAACCCAGGTTAAACCCAGGTTCCAAACCCAGCTTTGAATCCCAGGTTCTAACCCAGGTTTGGAACCCGGGTTTAAAAACCCAGGTTTAAACCCAGGTTATAACCCAGGTTTGAACCCAGGTTAAACCCAGGTTCCAAACCCAGGCTTGAAACCCAGGTTCTAACCCAGATTTGGAACCCGGGTTTAAAAACCCAGGTTTAAACCCAGGTTATAACCCAGGTTTGAACCCAGGTTTGAAACCCAGGTTCTAAAACCCAACCCAGGTTTGAAACCCAGGTTCTAACCCAGATTTGGAACCCGGGTTTAAAAACCCAGGTTTAAACCCAGGTTATAACCCAGGCTTGAACCCAGGTTTGAAACCTAGGTTCTAACCCAGGTTTGGAACCCAAGTTTGAAGCACCCAGGTTTAACCCAGGTTAAAACCCAAGTTAAACCCAGGAGGGGCTTCAAGGCAGGCCTAGGATTGGTTTGAAGAAAGGCTTAAAGGAGGCCTGAGGAAGAGACCTGAAGGAGGACCTTCTTCGACACGAAAGGAGACGCCCATACGAAATGGCTTAAGGGGTTTAAAACGAATAAAAGAGAAGCAGAAACATGAAAATTCACACCAAGGCCGCATAAAATCGTTCAGCGGGACCCGCTCTTAAAAGCTCAATGGGGGGGGGGCTGCGCCCCCCCCAACCTCCCCGCTTTTTGTAAATTGCAAACTCCCGTCTTTGAAGCCACCTAAACCTAAACCGCAAAAACCTTCAACTCCAAACCCATACAAAGCGAAAAATTAACAAAAAGAACAAGGTTCAAAAGCAAAGGATAAATACCCACGAAATCGCTTTGGGGGGGGCTTCCGCAAATAAAACAGAATCGAAGACATGAAAATAGAAGACACACAAAGATTGCATGAAATCGTTCGGGCTGGCTCTTAAAAGCTCAATGGAGGCAGAGGACATTCCACACGAAATCGCTTGAGAGGCTTAAAAGGAAAATACATGTTCACGAAATCGCTTTGGGAGCTTTAAACGCAATAATAACCTGCTCTTTTTGTGGGTTGCACTCTCCGCATTTTTTGGCGTGAGCGGGCCTCGTCGACTACAGCTGTAGCACACAAACAGACAAACCAACAAACAAACGAAAACAGCGGTGAAACACGGCGGCTAATTAACAGAGGTCGATGACTAGCTGCGGCGCACAGGCTTTGCCGGTGTTGGCCGTTCAGCACAAGCTACGATGCCTCAGCGACGACCGATCTACAACAACCGTGGGCCGTCGCCCAAGCTATCGGTGGAGCGCAAGTCAAAGCTCCGGCCGCCGTTCTAGTTCCGTCGAACAACGGACAGCCCCGAGGTCTTGTTGTGTCACGATCGTGCACGGAAAATCCACAAGTCCACAGCCGACAACCATTGGCGGGTGCCAGAAAAAAACCTTCGACGTGTGTCGAATGTCATGAACAGTGGAATTGACCGAACGGACCCAATTCCTTACCGGGCACGCTCCGAAGTCGAAGGGGGCCATTGATCCAGTTGGCGTTGCATCTGTCGCTGCCACTGGTCGGGAAATAAAATTTCCGGAGAAGGAACAGCAGTTGATATTCGCTCTTATCATACAATTGCTTGAAGCGGAAAAAACCGCACTGGAGCGTCGACGTCAGGCTTCATGAAGATGCGGCATGAGCTCCTCGGTAATGAACGGAAGCTCTATGAAAGTTTGAGCCGCTGCTCTCCAGTCGTCCTGCCCCAAGGGTGGCCCAAAGCGCCACAGGCGTGCTGGGAAGTGGAAATAATCCATTTTCTGAGAGCCGCGCAACCAGAACAGCACAACATGACTGAGCTCCCAACCGGAAGTGGTAGCAGCTGTGCGAAGGCGACACGAAGCGGAAAACAGCCCACTGGATTGGAAGCGCACGGCTGTGCTTGCAAACCCAAAAAGAAATATGCCTTTGTAGACACCTGGGTATGAAAACATCTGAGGATCGAAATCTCCGCGTCCAGCTGGGAGAAGCCATCATGCGGGCAGCGATTGCGATTCGGAGCTGGCCTACAGCCTTGATTCCAATCTCTACGAACCGCAAGCCGTTGTGAAGCTGAAGAAGAGAATTTTCTAAGAACACCAGCTGTATCCTCATTCGCAGAAACGTCGAACTACACACAGTCAACTCATCATCATGCGGAAGCGTCTCCAAAGTCACGTGATTGATGAGGATTCCTCATTCAGAAGGTGATCTCTTGTTGCCGTCGGGTGACTCCAATTTCCTCGATTGGACACGTTGCAGTTTCGCAGAAGACCAAGGAACATCTTGAAATTCACAGAGTAAAGGGCCATATGCCCTTCCATCCCGATTGCGAACATTGTCTGAAGTCCCGAGGTGTCACCCAACACAGGAAAGTCTGAGATTGTTGCAGATTTTGTGATTCTTCTGCAAAGATGATCAGCGTGGCTGAGCGCCAGACAAGTGCTCTTTCAAGCCTCGTCCTTCGTGAAGCCTTTTCTTATTGGGGCTGTGATAATAACCGAGAACATTGCAGAAAACAGAGGTCTTCTTTTGAAGTTTTGGGTTGTCGTCCTCACAGGCAAGCATTGTGCTTTTGACAGATTCCGAAGAAGCGGTAGTCGTTTGTTGCAGGTGCGTCGGATAAGCACATTTTTACGCAAGGCTGCGCCACAGGCTCATGAACAGCTTGGTGGTGCGGAAGGACAGTCCGGATTCTTGAAAAAGCGCTAGCTACCTTGCAGAGTGACTTTCAGTCGCTTGGTTGCGTTTTGTCGTTTCGGAGACTTGCTGCAGCTTGCACTTTCTTACCTGTTCATGAGTGTGAATGCGAATGGCAAGCTTTTGGCGGTGAACGCAAGCCTCTCGGCTCAGAAAAGGTCAGGCTAGTACAGTTGCCTTTTTTCCTTTCTTGCCATGGCATTTGTTCCCGGTCCCAAGTCCGGGAGGGAGTATTAGATTTACAGCTTTCTAACATCTCCCAGAGGTGAGGGTTGTCGGTATTGCGAAGCCGAGAGGAGCCGTACCGTACTCAACATGAGTGCTGCGAAACAGCCTAGTGGTTCGACCAAGCATCAGCCCGTTCCTAAAGGGAAGGGTAAACGCTCTTATCAAAGGGGCAGCACGTAAAGCTCTGCTTGAAGGTAGTGCGGTCTACAAGGGAAAGACGATGTCGTCAACAGAGCTTGGAGTTGCTCCGGCACATGTAAAGCTCACCAATCCCGGCAGAAGGACTCGGCCTTCGAAATTTACAGAAGATAAGAATCTCAGCTATCTATCCTGGAATGCAGGATCTCTCACAACAGCAGTTTGGGAAGAGTTACTCTCCGTACTGCAAAGTGCCGCATTTCAGGATGTGAAGCTGGTGGCAATTCAGGAAACACACTGGAGGGGCTCTTGGCAATTCAGCAAGTCAGGCTGGCACGTGATCAGCTCTGGTTCCACAGGGGAGAAGGGAGCCGGGGTCCTCATAATGGTGCACTCCACGCTGTGCAAGTCACAGGATCTTCGCTACAACGAGGTTGTTCCAGGAAGAGTTCTCCAGGTCCGGGTGCCGAGCAACGGCATCTCACTGGACGTCTTCAGCTGCTATCAATACGTTTGGCGCTCTAAGGAGACAGTCGCTCAGAATAAGGAAACCCGGAAGCAGACCCTTCACTCCCTAAGTAAGTCCATCCGAGCTGTTCCCAATCGCAACACTCTCCTTGTGCTAGGAGATTTTAACTCCTCGCTCAAAACCGACAACAAACACGTAGGGCCATGCACGATCCAGCTTGCAGACTCGGGCATCGCGGATCTAAGGATCTCCAGACCCTACTGTCGGAGCACCAGCTAGTCGCAACCAACACTTGGGGAGTGCATAGACCAGCCACCCACGAACAAGGCAACTCTGTTTCACAGATTGACTTCTCGTTTGTCAGGATTGCACAGCCCCAAGGCCCCGCCAGGTTTTGCCGGCCACTAAGGACCTTCCCAGTTGCATCCTGGAGGGACGGTAGTAGGCATTTCCCCCTTCTTGGTAAACCGAGGCACAGCAGGAGATACTCCGCCCAAGCCTCAAAACCCTATGACCAGCAGGCAATGGAGGACTGCTACAGACACCAAAATACAGGCATTTGCCAGGGAGGTAGACTCCCTCCTTCAGGATCATCCCCAAACCTGGCAGGGTCTCCATCAAGCAATGAACTCAGCCCTCGCGACTCACTTTCCCAAGAGAAAGGAAGCAGCACAAAGATCAGATCTCAGCATCTGGGAAGAGCGCTCTGTGTCTCCCACTAGCAGTCAAGGTCTTAGCAGAGTTCTTGCCCGAGCTGCAGGTCCGTATGGTGTTCCGATGCTGGTGCTCGTTCTCCCAGCAAAGTGCACAGGCGAGGGTAGCAAAGTGTCACAAGCAGGAGCGGCGGCGGCAGGAAATAGATGAACAACTCCAGCAGGCAGAGCTTAAGTCCAAGCAGGACGGGAGTCTTTCCCTTTACAAGGTAATCAAGCGCTTCAGGTCGGGGAGGCCCCAGGAAAGAGTTCAGCTTCGTGATTCTGAGGGTCGCTTCCTTACTGCCAAGGAAGAAAGAAGACAATTAGAGGAATATTCCCTAGACCTGTTTGGAGCAGGGGATGACTTCCCGCTTTCAGGGATACAAGGCAGCCTGCACATCACTGAGCAAGAAGTGCAAGAACAGCTTGGCACAATAAAGCTGGGCAAGGCAGTTCCTAAAGAGAGTCCTCCCGTAGTAGCCTGGCGCTCCCTAGGTCTCCAAGCAATCCGGCTAATCTCGGACACCCTTAATAGGGAAGTCACTGCAGGAAGGCTCTCGGACAGTGTCACCTCGTCACAGATCTCCTGGCTCCCAAAGCCTCCCAAGAAGCCAGACAAACCAACCTCATTTCGTCCGATCGGGGTGATAGCACCTGAGGGTAAGGTCCTAGCCGGACTCGTGAGGAAGAGACTCAAGTCTACCCTCCAGCTAGCAATGACCGGTGTCTCTCAGTTCGGCTTTGTCCCAGGCAGGGGCACAGAGGAGGCTATCTGCAAGGCCCTCACACATGTGGACCAGGCCAGGTTCAGACAGGCCCTCACCACTAGGGCTGCAGGTAAGGCTTACCAGGTAAGGGACAACAGGGGCTCAAGCTCAGAGGCAGTCTCACCATGAGCGTGGACATGAGCAAAGCTTTTGACACTGTAAACAGGCTGCGATTAAGAGAGGCCCTGGAAGCCGAACAAGCAGATCCTCTTCTGATAGAGGTGGTAGGCCATCTCCACATCAAAGCCTTGTAAAGATGACAGCCAGCGATCAGAGCTTTGAGATAGCCACACGCAGGGGAATCAAGCAGGGATGTAAGCTAGCACCCTCTTTATTCGCCTTTGCATCAGGGCTTCTCTTTAGGAAGCTCTCTGGGAAAATCAGCCCAGCAGAACTAGTGAAGCTCCTCACAATGTACGCAGATGATAGCTTGATCCAGTCGCATTTCGACTCTGAGGCCGGCCTCATGACAGCACTAGGGTACTGCGACCTGCTTCTGGATCAGCTGGTAGAGCTTGGGTTCAAGGTCAATCCGTCCAAGTCAGCAATTCTGCTACAGCTGCAAGGGGGCTCAGCCTCGACCATTAGGAAGAAACTCTTTCGCCAGGTCGAGGGAGAGAAGTATGTTGAACTCCCTTCGGGCAGGCTGATATCGCTGCGCTATCAGGTCCCATACTTGGGGGTCATTCTTTCTTATCACGACTATGAAATGAAGACTCTCAAACATCGGCTGTCATCCAGTAAGCTTGCAATGTCAGAAGTAGCCCATGCAGTTCGGAACCACCGAGTCTTATCAGACAGACGTCGTCTGTCGATTTGGACAATAACTGCGTGGGCCTCTGCTCTGTATGCACTCCACGTGGTGGGGATGACACAGCAGGGATTGCAAAAGCTCCATTCACACATGATGTACCAACTCAGATTCGTCCTGCGGAGTTACTCCCAGGAAACGAAGGAATCAAACCAGGAGTTACTCCGGAGATTACGGATTCCTCACGTGAAGGAGCAGCTGCAAAAGAGAATGACCCAGTTTATAAATTATAAAGAGACAGCAACACTCCGATCCCCAGCTTCTCCCACACTATAAGTTGCGTGCTGAGGCAGTTAGCCACGCACTGGAAGGCCTCTCCACGGACTTCTCCTCGCACCATGTGGAGGATAGGCTTCTGACCTGCGGTGAATGTGGAGCATGTCTCTCTGTCGCCGGAGCACTCCGTCGCCACCTGCAGAAGGCTCACCCAGATTCTCAGCAGTGCCTGAAAGGACCCAAATTTGATCCTATTTTGCATTCAATGCCAGGGTCAGCAACTTGCATCGCCTGTCGAGCAACATTCCGAACAGTGTTTTATCTGCGCAAACATGTAGAAGCATCTACCTGCCCTAGGGTAGAGCTTTTGCTTAGACAGCAGGAAGAGCTACCCTTAGAAGCACAGAACCGGATCTCACTCGTAGAAAGTCTACAGTCTGATGCCCAGGACAATCCAGAGGGCGCCGCTCGAAATCCGGCGTTCCATGATTACCTGATGGAACACTGCGCACTCTGTGGTCAGGTCCTCGTAGGCCAGAAAGGAGCCAAACAGCATTTAAACAAGCAGCATCCTGAGGTGATGGCCAAGCTGGAGAAAACTCTCCAACCAAGACTCAATCAATTCAAGGTCTTCTTCCACAAAGGAGATAGCTGTCGATACTGCAAACTTCGTGTGGATGCCCCGGGTAGACATGCTCAGCAGTGCGTTCCATTACTGCAGGTGCACGTACTGCAGGAGGTAGCGCGCCAGCAGCTCAGCAAGCAGCCCCGCGAATATACTCGAGCAAAGTCCACGGCATCGGCGAAGACAGTCACAAAGAAGCCTTCAGATTCAACGCCAGGAATTCCTCACCCCGTGTTTAGACTGGAAGGCTTTCTCCTGCTAGCCAATACTCGCAACCACTGCTATGCCAACTCAGGTCTGCAGTGTCTCCACTGGCTATCAGATCCTTCAGAGGCGACTTTCCAAGAGGCATCCCGGATCAGTCAGCTTGCGAGAATAACCCCTGAACACAGAGTCTTCTCGGAGCTCACCATGGGCTGGCTCTTTGACGGAGGCCAGCACGACTCTGCTGAGTTCCTGCAGCAAGTGTTTCGGAATCTCTCTGCATCAAGATTTGGACAGTGGGAAACTAGAGCCTCAGTACCGGAAGGCGTGATAGTGGACGAAGAAGGGGGCTCTCCCATTCATCTTGCCACGGCGATCAAGACCAACCTACAGGACATGCTAGTGGCATGGTCGTCTCAGGAGCGCTCATGTGCTCTCATAGAAGCTGCACAGCAGGTGTGCTTAGCCTTGCCGAGATTCGCAGGTGAAGCTAAGGATCACACTCGCATCACAATCCCACAGCAAGTCCAGATCCCTGTCTTCCTGGACCACACATCCCGAGTTTCGTTCTGCACCAACACAGTAGAGGCAGTGATCATTCACCTAGGAATGGAGTCCACTAGTGGCCATTACCGTGCAGCTGTTCGCACAGCAGATGCCTGGTATGTTGGTGATGACTCCCACCCCCCTAGTCCCTGTACCCTCGAAGATCCCCTGCTTCAAGAAAATAGCTACGTCATCTTCCTAGCTTGCAGCGCCGTCTCTCACGAGCCCCAGGACGTAGCCAATCTCCCGAGTAATGTCTCTGCAAGAGCTCTTCCAGCGAGCATCGATGGATGAGAGCTCTGCCCCTAAACGGGGAGACGCAGGTCCGTCAGGTGGAGATTCTCCCCCTGAAGCGACAGCGTGGTGGAGGCAGAGGACAACAGCGAGGGGGCAAAAGCAGGGGACGAGGAAGCGGAGGCTGAGGGAATGGAGCAGCCAGAAACCAAAATGGGAACAGTGGCAACACTCAGCAGGGACAAGATCGTCTCATGGCAGCCTCTTCCTGAGCCAGACGCCTTGCGGAGATGCTGCCTTAGGAGGAGACTCTCCCCAACAATCGGAGGAGTTTCTCCCCTTGCCATGTGTGTACAGCTGGTGGAGTTTCTCCCCAGCAGCTGAGTGCAAAATGATCTGCTGCCAATCAGCCAGTGATACATTGCAACCAAGCCGGTTAGCTTTCAAGCTAGTGCCGAAATCATAACTCCGCATAAGACTCTGAAGACACATTCGCTTCCCACTTCACAGCTTGCAGCCCTGAGGGGCGGAGCGTGTGCAAGTGCAGCGCTGAGGCACGGCTTGCCGTGAAGAGTGACCGCGCAAGTAGTAAGCAGGGCACTAGGTCGATCCCTCGCAAAGCGTGGACGATAAGTTTCACCACAGACAGTCCTCCCCCGCTGCGTGTGAATGAATGGCGGTGAACGCTTTCCAAAGGAGGTTGCAGTGGGTCGAAGGTTGCCAGATACCCCTTTTGCGTTGTTTGGGTCCAAGGTGCTTGCTGAGGTCTCTGAGTCTGTGAAGGCTTTGTGCCCGAATATGTCGCGTTTTGAGGCGGCAGCGTTTCTTCATCCGCAATTTGGGTCGCTTGGGAGCTTGGTGTATGCGCATGTGCGTGTGGGCCAGGTCTTGACGCCAAAGGTGTTTGTTGCCAAGTCGATCAAGCTTGTGTTTCCGATTGAGCCTGTCTTCGAGTCGGGGATGTTTGAAGTTTTGCGTCGTCGTGGTGAGGTTGGGCCTGAGAGGCCAGATCATCCAGTTGCGCCTCGGATTCTTCCGAGTTCCCAGGGTGCCTCTTTGAAGTGTCCTGTTTCCGGTCCCCCAAAGGAGTTTTTTGAGAGTATGGGTTCTCAGGTGATTGCCGAGCGTGTTCCAACATGGCTCTTCTCATGGTCGGGCTTGCTGTTTGAGATATGAAGCGTGGTTGCGGTCACAAGTTGCAGCATGGACGTTGAAGTGCCTGTGGCTTCGGATGCAGAGGCTATGCGTGAAGCTCTTTCTGAGTTGGCCGAGGATGAGTCGAGGCAAGACCGAGCTGTGGAGGAGGCTCAGGGTTCTCCTGTGCCTCCCCCGGCCAGTGGGGACGTTGCTTCGTCTGAGGCCCCAGCGAGGATTGTGAGCGAGGCGGCCCCCAGTGGTCGTGTTTTCACGCGTGGTTGTCCTGCGTGCGAGTCTGGCATGAATGCTCCTGGCATTCGTCGCAATGCTGATTGCAAGCGAAGGAACCAACGTCTCAGTGTTAGCTTTTCTGCTTCTGGGGAGCCCGATGATGACGAAGCTTCATCCAGGCGTCTGCCTGAAAATCTTGAAGGAGCTTCTGCTCCTGAGTCTGAGGGCATTGGGGCTCATGATGAGGACACTGAGATGCCGTTTGCCGATCCAGTGTTGACTGGAAGTGAAGGCGGAGGCAGCCTAGAGGCTGAAGAAGTGCTTCGTGGAAGCAGTGCTGTGAAACGCTCCTCTGAAGTCCCGTTGGAAGATCTGGAGCGTGAGATCAGGCAGGACCAAGAAAGGGTTGCTTCAGTTATGGTTACCTTCCACAATTGCGAAACAGGGAATGATGTTCACATGCCTCTTGCGAGTTTTGTTGAGCAGGCGTTCCAGGTTTCCAACTATGTCCCTTTGCTTTCAGGGCTTGTGGATTCGGTTCAGTTCGCCCCGAACTCTACGAGTGTTGTTTTGCCGTTTGGGAAAAGGTCGCACTTGAGACTTTGGAAGCCTAGTTCCGCTGTTGATGACTCTACCTTGGGTGAGCTTTCAGGGGATCAGGTCATGGAGGGCATGGTCAAAGAAGTCAACAATTTGAGTCACATGGAAACTGGGGATCTGTTGACTGCTTCAGAACTTCAGAGTCTTGAGAAGAGGTTTCCAGGTACCTTGAAGGTCATCCCTAGTCGTTGGGTCACGACACAGAAAACACCAACTACTGTGCGAGCTAGGATTGTCATCAAGGATATTGCTGGCAAGAACTCAGAGTCTGCAAGGGCTTTGGGCATTTCAAGTCCAACTCCTAGTGCCGATGCTTTGTTCACGGTTCTTGGGGTTGCAGGTTGCAGAGATTGCGTGATTGCGAGCGCTGATGTATCTCACGCTTTCATG
Organism: Symbiodinium sp. CCMP2592; assembly: GCA_905221615.1. NCBI lineage: Eukaryota > Dinophyceae > Suessiales > Symbiodiniaceae > Symbiodinium > Symbiodinium sp. CCMP2592. Next base: position 99,738 of record CAJNDT010000817.1, on the reverse strand, counting down.
GCTACGCATTTGGGGGAAAGGGATGTGGTTATGAGGTTTCCTCTGTCAGTGTCTTCGGTTTCAGGGGATCCTTTGTATCTTCACCTCAACAAAGCCCTCAATGGGCTACGGAAGGCTTCGCAAGAATGGATTTACTTCGTAGGGGAGACTGTGAAGGTTTTGGGGCTTCAAAGTTGCAGTTTAGAGCCGTGTCTGTTTTCAGGCATGCTTGAGTCAGGTCCCTGTTTGCTGTTGGTCTATGTGGATGGTTTTCTGTGCATTGCGCCAACAAAGGAGGATGTAGATCACATCTTTGGAGTGATTGAGGAGAAAGTTGAACTCAAGAGAACCGGGTTGATCAATTCTTCCAGGGATGGCGGTGGCACTTTGCGGTTCATTGGTAGGGTTATCTCCAGGAGAAAGGGGGAGTCCTCTAGCATCCATCATGCGTGCGTGAATGGGTTTTATTTTCCGCCGAAAGTGTAGACAAAGTTTGTCGAAAAAGGAAAACAGTGTTTTCACTTGTGTGTGAGTTACACTAGACAAACTTTGCCGTGCAGCTTTCGGCTTGGAGTTGGATCTGTGATCCAAAAGTTTTTATAGAGTATCTTGTAGTGCTCCGCAGCAGTGGGGGTCGTCAGCGACGACCTTCCACTCCCTTTGATATAACTGTCAGTGCCAGTTATGGTTGACCAAGCAGCACGCATTTATGCGGCTGAGTCGCCAGAGGCGCCGTACCCTAGGAGGGACGGTCAGGAAAACAAGTTGGCAGCGCCACAATGCCTGCAACGCGTGCGACAGTGTCGCTCTTGTCTTCGGTTTTTGCAGTGCAATCCGATATTCGTGCTAGAGCAGGCCATGCGTGAAGAAATGGCCCAACAGGAGATAAGTTATCTCCTCTGGGCCCTCAGTTGCGCCATGCGGGTAGATCCCGCGGTCGTCAGCGACGACCACGAAGCCCTCAATCGAGCAGGGGAAGGGGAATCCAAAGTTTGGCCCCCCTTCTACCCTTTTGTGCAGATGCAGGGGGAACAACCGGACACTTCAGGCAGTGCCTATCCTATGCACCGGTACACTATGTCGCAGCGCGACGTGCCTATGCGGCCAGCGGCCACACCGGGCTGGCCGTACACCGCCCTTTTCGACTGGCCCCCCAGTGGGGAGGAAGACAATGTACCCAAGCTCCAGTGGAGACTCAATTGGGTGGATGCCCTAGAGGGCCACGTGGCTGCTAAGGTTGAAGCCAGCGGCTTCCAATGGCACCCAGAGGGTAAGGGCAAAGGCAAGGGTGGTTGGGTCAAGATTCTCCCTTCGGAGAAGAAAAAGAAAAAGACTCACAAGACTGCCAGCGGCAGTACTGACCCTACCGCCTCGTCCAGCACTGCTCTGCCGACAGCGTCGGCATCAGCCTCGGACCCTCCCTTGCCGCCGCCAGCGGCCGCCCCTGCTAAGCCTGTTTCGGCCACAACAGGCAGCCCACCCTCCGCCGAAGCTGCCGGCGTCGCACCGCCAGCGGCGGAGCCTGTCATTGAGGTCATTGACACTGACAGTGATCAGAACTCGGGAGACTCCGAGGTTTCTTTGGCTAGCAGCCAGGCCGCAACGGCAGTGCCGTTCGCGCCAAACGCAAACACTGTGGTCGTGTCCAGACCGCAGCGTCGCAATCGCCAGCGGGGCTGGCAGTTTCAGCCCGGCGAGGACCCCCAGAACAATGACTGGCGTAACCTCGGGTCAGCGACCGACAGCAGGTACTAGTAGCGCACGCCAAGCGGGTCTCGCCGCACCTGCACGTCACAGGCGTGCACGAATGGCCCTACTGGGCAACCCCAGACTCTCAGAGAGATGGGAGAAATACCCAGAGAGGCGTGGCGACCTCATGTGTTGCATGCCTTGCGCGCAGCAGGGCTGCATTTCTCAGGGCATGGCGATTTGTGGGCGGCACTGCTCAGTGGGCAGGAGCCCCCACAATCATCATGAATGCGAAAACTGCTATCGCGGTGGCCGGGGTCAGCGACCCAGAAACCGCGGCGTCAGGGGCGGCCGCCGTTAGGTGCTCAGAGCAGCGCGTAGCTGCTGGCCTCTCAGAGAGTCGCCCCCTGTTGGTGCAGTGCACCTCTTTTTGGTACGTACCGCCGACAGTTCGGTAGCCTCCACAGGGCTGGCGTCTCCGAGGTAGTTGGAACGTCGCCCACAGAGGCGGGCCGACAGCATGCTTTCAATGGCGGCAAAAGATCGCCGCTAGTGTGCTTCAGTCGTGTGTCACGCGAGCCTGGTAGGTCTCTTCAGCTGTGTCAGCTCTTTAAACCGTGTCGGTTCTCAAGCAGTGCTTTCTTTCCGCAGCCTTTTCAGCTTAGTAAGTCCCCCCGTGCCCAAAACTCCCCCGCTTTCAGCGGAAGCCTCATTCTGCCATCAGAGATGGCGAATCCTTCAAATGAGCAGCTGCTGCAGGCGCTCAGCGCAGTGCCGGAGGCCCAGAGGGCCGCCCTCTACGAAGCAGCCGTCTCCCTATCAGAGATAGGGGACGTGGTGGTGAACGCGGCGGAGGCAGCGGAACTCGCCGGTTGGACGAAGCCCGCCAGTGGCGGCACAGAAGCCAACGCAGTCGCGCTGCAGCGAGTCTCGGCTACGAGCCCCCAGTGGTGCCGGCCAACACCGAGCCACCTGTGGCGGCTCGTGGTGTTTGGAGGAGCCCAGCGGGCGGCGGGATGAAGATGAAGATGACCGAGGCTCCCGCTCGGAAGAGTCGGAGTCAGAGAGCGACTCCCCGCCGCCGCCAGCGCAGCGGCCTCCTCCTCTTGAAAGCAAAGTTGCCCGCAAGTCCTCGAGCCCGGCAGTGCCGGCTCCCGCGAAGACCCAAGCGCCAGCGGCCCTTGGCGTTGCAGCCGCTCCGCGCCATCTCAAGCGGCCCCCCCCACCGCCAGTGGCACGTCGTGGGGAGAGCTCTCGCCCGCGTCCCTGCCAGCAGGCCCCGCGCAACAACCCTGCCGCCGTCGCAGGCACCCGGGCCAGCGGCCCGGCAACAGATGATCACCCTGATCAAGATGATCAGGAGGAGCAGCCGCCAGAGGCGGAGCTGAAGCGTGTCTTCGCATGTTCAGTCTGCGACAACATGCAGATGAACATCTGGAATGATCCTTCGTCAGAGTTCGTGTGCAGTGCATGCGGCGAGCTTCACGCTTTCAAGGCAGCAGTGCATGCCTATGAACAGCCCAGCGCCAGTGGCCGCAGTAAGGCCTGGCAGTGTCCAGAATGCGGCGTGATGCATTGCACACGCTGCGCCAAGCGCTATACTCCTGCCCAGGCACTGTCCCGCGGACAGACGGCAAGCTCGAGTACAAGGGCGAGCGCCGCCCTACTAGGGGGCCGCCCGAGTCCCTTCGGTTGACCTTGGAGCGCGAGGCAGCCGAGGCCCGTGAGCGCGAGCACCGCGAAAGGGAGGCCCGCCGCAGAGACGGCAAGGGCAAGGGCAAAGGCAAGGACCAGCGGTCCCGCCGTGACGATGAGGACCGGGACCAGTGGTCCCGTGGTCGCTGGTAGAGACGCCAGCGGCGTGCACCAGCGCCCTCCGAACAGTGTTCGGATACAGTTTTGAAGGGCCAGTGGTCCTTTCGTCTGCGCCAGTTTCACACAGGTGCAGAGCACAGTGTGCCGGCACAGTCCGGCCACACGAGCCTCCCGCTGCTCACCGGCCTGTCTGCGGATCGCAGAAGGCAGGTGCAGCGCACCTTCACAAACGGGCTCAGCCCAGGGACTCGCACCGCGAGGTTGAAAAAAGAACACCGCAGGTTGCGCGTGCACACAGACCTTGTGGGGCTGCAGTTTGTTTTTCCTAGTAGGATTCAATTCAGTTTCCCACGACCTGGTAAGTCCTCTGGATGTTGCACCTCGGTGCAGTGCCACCAGCGTGGCCGTGAATACTCCAGTGCGTGATCGCCGCAGCCTTTTAAGCCTCACTTCCCTCCCAGCCTCTCTCTCCCTCCTCTCCTCCCTCAGGACTGCCCGGGGAGGCAGCGCGTCGCTTGAGTGGTGCCTTACAGAGTCAGTGTGCTTGTATATGTGTGCTCTGGTAGCCCCTTCCTTGCACGTTGCCTCTACAACAGCCGTTGGCTTGAGCAGTGCTCCTCTTCCTTGTGTCAAGGATGCTGCCCAGGGGCAGCGCCCCGGAGGGCGACTTCAACGACCAGGTTAGTAACCTCTGGTCGTCAATACCACGCAGAGCTGGTGCTCGTCAGCCGTGGGAATCAGCCTCATGGTTTGCGCATAACGCGAGCTGGCCCTGGGACCTGTCAGTGACACGCCCCGCTTCTGTGGGCCCCGTGCCAGTGCTGCACGAGTCCAGCTTGATGCTCAAGCGGAAAGCTTCCGCCAGCATCCAGCCGCTAGTAGCGGAAGAGATGGCTTTCGCACTTAATAGTGTGCTCCCGTCGTACAGCGTACGAAGGCGACCGCCGCGATAGCGCTGTTTTCAAGCTCACGGCGTTGGTCAAAGCATGGCCAGACGCCTTCGAGATCGTCTCACAGTGTGCCGACGAGATCGGTCGCGTCGACCTGGACGAGCTCGACTTCAGCATTGAGGCAGCGCTCAGCTACAAGGCTACCAACACAGTCGTGCGCCGCCTTAACTCTCTCAGCAATTTTGTCCAGTGGGCAAACATGCAATCCCCAGTGGTGGAGCCCTTCCCAGTGTCTGAGCGCGCCACTTGGCGCTACATCCAGTGGATGATGCGCAATGGGAAAGGGGCTATTAGCTAGCAGCCCCTCTAGCTTGATTCAGAGCCTGAACTGGTGCTCGGGAGTCCTGGGCCTGTCCTTCGAGTCGGAGGTGACCAGCTCCCGTATCGTGGGCCTTTGCAAGAGCACGGAGGCCAGTGCGCCTCCGCCGAGACGGGCTCCTGCCCTTAAGGCCTCAGAGGTGGCCGCTCTGGAGCGCATCGCGCTGTCTGGGTCCATCTGGGGGCTTGTTGTTCATGCTTTTTGCATGCGCCCGCGCCAGCGACGCGGCTCGGGTTGTCTCTTTCTCCGTCGAGCTCCCAGAGGACCCCTGCGCCACAGTGTGGATGCAGGCGAGCGTGCAGAAGGCGAAAACCGCCGTCGGGGCTAGAAGCCGCCTGCTGCTACCGCTGGTAGCCCCGGTGGTTTTCTTCGAAGAGTCGTGGGTGAGCCAGTGGCTCGCCAATCGAGAAAAACTGGGTCTGAGCTCCAGCGGAGAAATCCCGCTCGGGTCAGTGATCCCTGCCTTTACATCAGATGGTGATCTAGCCGATCGCCCGATGAACTCTCAAGAAATAACGTCCTGGCTACGCAGCGCGTTGTCCAACGCCCGATGCGAAGGCGCAGAGCGCCTCAGCAGTCACAGTCTCAAGGCGACGTGCCTCACCTGGGCCTCGCAAGCCGGCGTGAACCTGGACCTGCGCAGACTCCTCGCCCACCACGTGCACGACAGTGCTCGGAGCACTGAGACGTACAGCCGCAACGTGCTCATTCCCGCAGCGCGGGCTCTGGAAGAGGTTCTTATCGCCATCAGAGATGGCGACTTTCTTCCCGACCAGCCCCTCGGGAAACAGTTCGCGCTGCCTAGCAGTCAGCTTAACCTCAGGCGAGAGAACCTTAGCAAGGCTTCTCACAAGGAAAACCTCCTCGGGCTCAGCACCCCCAGTGGGGGTGGAAGCCCTAAAGGTCTCGCAACAACAGGAGCTCAGCGACACGGAAGACAGTGCCAGTGACACTGACCGAGAAGACGAGTTCGTCGCCGAGCCCGAGGTCGAGGAGAACCCTCGCCTTCAACGGGAGGTGCAGTGCACTCTCCCAGAATGGGCCTCTTCGTGGTGTCATCTTGCCAGTGGCAAGCTGCACTCGAGCCGCGGCGAGAACGCCAAGAGGCTTCTCTGCGGTCGCTGCTTGAATGAAAAGTATATGAGCTGCGAAGTTCGCAGCCTCGTGCCAGGCCGACCGCACTGCAAGACTTGCTGGAGCAGCAAGTCTTTCGATGCAGAGTGAAAAAGAGAGCGAAAGCATCAGCCAGTCTGTCCTAGTAGGGTCTTGCAGTCTGCACAGTGTCGCTGTCTCTCTCTCTTTTCATCTTTACCTGCCCTGCAGGACGATGGCGAACCTCGTCGACAGTGTCGCGGAATTTTCGAGCAGAGCTCAACAACCTAGGAGACGCCGAGTCGGCGAAGCTCTTTGCGGCAGACATCCGCACCTTCGGAACGTTAGCGTACAGCGTCGCTGACCAACCAGACCGCATCAGCGATGCGAAGTTTGAAGAACTTCTCAAGAAGGTCTTCTCGGCGGCAGAGCCGTCTCTGGGCACAAAGGCCGCAGCGCGGCGCCTGGCCTTCGAAAGCCTGACCTTCAGCATCCAGGATCTGAAGATGAGAGTCGAGGGTGACAGCGTCACCCCCAAGAGCTTGCCCATGCACGAGCGCGAGGAGCGCCGGGCCGCGCAAGTCGCGCACCTCAGGGGCGTCGTCATCGAAGGTGACTACGACCCCGCGCACAGCCTTGTCGACAAAGCCGCGCTCATGCTGCAGGACGGCATCGTTCGTTACATCCCACCGTCGCAGTGCGTCAGTCGGGATGCTGAGATCGCCTCAGTGAGGCGTGACAAGGACTTCCTCTCCCTAGAGTCTGGGGAGATCACAGTCAAGAAAAAGGAGCACAGCGTGCACGTGGAGATCGGCAATGAGCTAAAGCTCACGCAGGCCCTGATGCGCAGGGGCCTCGCGCTCGACAGAGTCGGCGTGTTGGACTTTACGATCCACGAGAGACTCGTGCGACAGTTCTTTTCCGTCCTGAACCGGCCAGCGCCGCCGGGGATGGAACGCGGCAACAGTTGGCACGTAGTACGCGCCGACAAAGAACTGTGGACGCTGCTCGCCCGAGAGTGTCGCAAGGGTTGCAAACCGGACAAGGATGGTAAGAGGCCACTAGATTCTCTAGTAGAGAACATGTGGTCCGATCCTATCGTTACGCTGCACCTCCTCCCCTCGCCAGTGGCGGACCGGGGTCGCAAGGGCAAGGGCCGCGGCTTTACGCGCGGCGAGGAAGACCGCAGTCGTAGCACGACCGGCAAAGGCAAGAAAGGCGGCAAGAAAGGCCGCGGAAAGGGCAAGGGCAAGCGGCACGAGAGCGCAGAGCGCTCCAGGCCGCCGAGCATGCCAAAAGAGCTTCGCCACTTGAACAGCGTTTCTAAGTCGGGCAAGCGCTTGTGTTACGGTTTCAACCTGCAGTGCGGGTGCGACCTTGAGACCTCCGGCTCCCCCAAGCAGTGCGACAGGGGGTTGCACCAGTGCATGAGGTGTGGCAGCTCCGAACACGGAGCCGCTGAATGCCCCAAGGACGCAGGGGCCGCCTGACTAGGCCCCTCTGCCCCAAGCGCGGCAGAGCCGCAGCAGCCCTTGGCCACTGAGCCCGCAGCTCCTCCCCCAGCAGCGCTGCGCCAGCCTGCTACCGCGACATGCGCAGGGCAGAGCCCTGACCCTCCCACCGCGGCACTGTCGTTGCACCTGCCTGCAAAAAGTAAGCCAGGAAGTGCCACCGCAGCGCCGCCGCCTCGAGCAGAGCTCGCGGCAGACGCCGGCCCCCCAACGCTCTTGTTGTCTGAACAGCACAGCGTGCCGGCAGACAATGCCCTGGGCACTGTTTCCCCTGAGACTGCTCCGCGAGCAGCTCCCCGTCCACCACTTTTCGTGGAAGTTTTCTGCGGCCTCGGTCGCCTTAGTAAGGCGGCCGTCGAGAAAGGTTTCTCGAACGTTGCAGTCGATCACAAGACCAAGGCCAGAGGCATCAAGGTCTTGCAGCTCGACCTTTGTACGCAGCTAGGTCGAAACTTGCTGAGAGCAGTGCTCTCACACCAAGACTTGCGATGGGTCCACTGGGCCCCGCCGTGCGGCACCTTTAGCAGATCCCCTCGTATGTTCCAGGATGCTTACCATGATATGCCAGGTTGGACCACAGCTCATTCTGCCTCTGATGTACACTTTTGCAGCCTGCACACCGCAATGACCCGGGGAAGGCTCGACCTGTCCTCACGTGTACCCTCCGAAAGCTTCTGCTGTCTAGCAACAGATGCATGTCAAGGTCTGTGGCTGCCTGTGATCGCGGACCCTGGCCCACACCCTGTGCTTGCTCGCCCTACTGTCCTGCTGTCCATTGCTCACTGCCCAGGTCTGTGGCAAGCCGATTCTATCAGCCGACACCAGCAGGCTCGACTGCTCCAGCATTCACAATGGTCAGATGCGGCTCGTGGTGTGCAAGCCCTTGCACCTATACGTTCCGACTTGCATGTTGCTGTTTGCATTTGGGATTACAGCGGTTGCTATGGCCAGTATGTACACAATCAGGCCCTACAACGATATTGTCGATTCCTGCATTCTGTGATATATGACATTTCGGAACACAGATGGTGGTGCTGGCCATACTTATTCCGTGTAGCCTTAACGAGCAGAGTTGAACCATTTTGCGTGGTGCTTGCAAGCATGGGGAGAGATTCTCGCAGCGCCCCGAAGCCTCATGACTCTGCCGACACGGTGGAACCTTTGGCGAAGCGGGCTAAGGTCAGAGATGCACTGCCAAGACGTCGACCCATGCAGGACTCCGACCAGCATAATCAGACTCCCTCTTCGCCGATGACTCGCACCACTGCTGGTGCCTCTGCCAGTGCATCAGCTGGTGAGCTCAGGCCACGTGAACCTTTGCCACGACATCGGCAGCTGCAAGCCAAGTCAAAGACAAGCAAACCCGCCGATAGCCCAGGGAATGCAGCCGTGGCACGTACACCAAACAATGACCCGACAGCTCGTGGACCAGTTGCATCCAGTATAGTGGTCAGTGAATTCTCGGACGGGGTCCTTATTAAACAAACCGGACTTCGGGCTCGAAGCCCATCCTCCACTCCCGGGACAGGAAGCTCAAGAAGACCTCCTACGCCACCAAGGTGTCTACGTGAAACTGCTCATGGTATATCGGTCAGTACTCAGACAAGGCGACCCAAAATGGTGAACAAGGCGGTGCAGGTGGGCAAATGCGGTCTCAAAGCCCAGTCCAAAGCTCGTCCCCGAAGGCCAGATACAAATGCTACAGACAACCCGGAGGAGGCTCCTGCTCCTGGTCCAAAGGACACTCGTGCCGAACATGATGATCTTCGCCGTCAAGCCGCTGATGCAGTGCTGACTTCAGCCCCCTGGAAAAGACGCCAAAAGGCCAGAGCAGGTGCCCGCGAGCCTGCCAAGGATGGTGTTTCCGAGGGATCAGCTCGAACGACCACAACCTCAGCAAACCCTGTGGCCAGTATGACTCCTCTTCCGACTACGACAACCTCGCGCCAGGGTGAAGCCACTGGGAAGAATGCTGCTGCATCGAGTACTCCGAGCAAGCCCCTGAGCAAGGTCCCATACACAGCTGCTGGTGCCGACCCACAGGAGGAAATCATGGAGCTCCGCTTCGATCAACTTCAAGAGATGCAAAGATCCGCAGCCAGCAGGAGAAACAGTGTTATACAGCGTGCGCGCATACAGCAGCAGCAGAATGCATCTTCGAGTACAGATGTTGCGGATGCTTCGCTATCACATGCACCTACGACGGTCTCAAATGCCTCCTCTGCATATATGAAAAAGCGTCCACCGTATGCAACCCTCAGCTGTCTCGCATGCTTTATTCTGTGCGGCTACATTGCACCTGTGACAGGTCTGTACATGGTCCTCCTTGTATTGGTGGACCTTTGCTGGCATCGTGCCAGCCCGGTCAGCTCCCCTGGCAATCGTTGCTCGATGTCTGCGTGGTGCCTACAAAATGCAGTGTCCTCTTATCCACATCTTTCTGTCAGGCCCGGTGATCTTATGGATGGTTATATACCTGCTGCAAGAGTTCTGGTCTCAGATTCACTCCTGCCTTGCAGAGATTTGTTCGTACCTGCTACAACAGCCACTACGATCACAATGGCGGAACGTATGCGATCAGGCCCCTGCTGTTGCCACAGTGCTTTTGTGTGGTACATTTGTTGCCTGGCATGCTACCCGACACACCTGTCAATGGAGTACATATTTTGTGCAAACTGCCTTCTCTTGGATGCGATACCTGCACCCTTGGTGCTGCTATGCATGTGGATGCCTCTATTCATACACGAGAGTCTACATCAGGTTACTCGGTACCACTACACTCCGACACACCCCCCCACCAGTTCGCTATTGCCGCCCCGGTCCCAAGTCCGGGGGCCCCTGGGGACTATGGATGCTCATCCTACTGTCTCAACTTCTTAGAGTCTCAGGGGTAGAAGCGAGGGTTGGAGCACCTTCGGTGGGTGCTCCGGGAGCCGCGCAAACGGTGCTCCCCGGTCGCCATCAGGCGAAGCTACACCGACAACGCAAAGAACAAGGAGACTTTATCGTCAAACGTAGTTTTCTCAGAGCACAACGTCGATTGCAACAGCATGGGACCACATGGTATCGCAATCGCTTATACACACACCACGATGAGCTAAAACCTATCCCGCTCCGATCCGGTCCACAGCCGAATGATCCCAATCAGGCTCGGTATGCCCGGCCTCGCACTGCTGTGCCAAGCCTGCCATCCTGGCCACTTCAGCAGCCCGCACAATCTGTTACTCCCATACAGTCCAGTGATGTTGGCGTGGTTACTCTTAATGTTGGCGGCTTGAGCAAGGAAGGATATGACGAATTGGCACAATGGTTGAATCAACCTTCTACACTTCGCAATGTTCAGATTGTATTCTTGCAGGAGACCTGGAGAAGTGCATCTGAATTCTCCACGCAGCATTGGCACTGGATCCGGTCAGGTGCCGGTCAAACTGCCAAGGCCAATAATGGCAGTGGTGTAGCTGTACTGATCAACAACAAGCTTGCCTCATCGTCACACATTCGCTACCAAGAATGGCTCCCAGGCCGTCTCCTCGAGGTTCGCATTACGGAGGACAAGCGACGTCCTCTTCTGCACAGACCCATCACCCTTGTGTGCGCGTATCAACACTCCAGAATCTCTCACAGTCCTGAGGTGTACGCTAAACGGCTCAGGTTCTGGGAGAAGCTCCAAAAATGCCTGGATGCAGTGCCGACCCGGCACACCCTGATCTTTGGTGGTGATATCAATACTGGTATCTCCCCGATGTCGAGGCTCGTCGGCAAAGGTGCTCAAGTCAGTACCAACCCTGCTCAGGACCAATCCGAATGGCAGGACATTGTACACCAGCACCGTCTTTGTCTTCTGAACACCTGGGGATCGCCGGCCAAAACTGCTACATATGTGGGTGCGGAATATTCTACACTGATTGACTTCCTGGGTGTTAGAGAGAGTGATTCCGGGCATCGCGCCAAACTATCCAGACCACAATCACAGATTCACTTGTTTTCTTGGCGGTCTGGGGCCCGACACCTGCCTGTGTATTCGGTTATCACTCTCAAGAATCCGTATCATCAAGCAGTGACATCCTCGACACAGTCCCACACAGCCCGTATGGACCATCTAGGCATGGCTCACACACTGCTGCACGATCCTCAGCAAGTAGAGCAATTGCGCAGTGTTGTCAGAAACCGGCTGACTTGTGCTTTACAGGACCAGCCCGTGGATGCAATTATGCACCCTATGCACATTGACGCCATCCTGCGACACGGATCCCAGGAACTCTTCCCGGGCACACGCCTCGGCTCTCGTCCGACGGAAGTATGGGATAACGAACAGACTAAGCTCTCGCTGAAACATGTTTGGCAGGCACGTGCGCAGCTTCGCCGACATACCCTTGGGCCTCCACTTCGTGTTGCCTTTCATCTATGGCGTGCTCATTGGCGACTTGTCAAAGCCCGCAAAGCGCTGCATTCGCAGTCCAACAAAGCGCGACGTGATAAATGGGACCAACAGCTTACCGAGGCGGAGGAGGCCTATCACAAGCATGACTCTCATTCTTTCTTTGCTATTGTGCGTAGACTTGCACCACGTCGTCCACGACAGCGCATTATGATGCGTAACAAGGATGGAACACTATGCACACCACAGGAAGAAATTGGGCTGATTCATGACTACTGGCGCGGTGTATTTGATGTTCCGACACTCCCTAAATGCTCCGGCTATCTGTGGCATGGCCTCAACATTACCACAAAGGAGGTGGAAATGGCCATCAGCAAATTATCAATGCGTAAAGCCTCGGCCCCAACCTCGGCTCCGCTCTGCAGCTGGCGTGCTTGTGCTCCTGACATTGCTCCTCTTATACAGGAATATTTGGCACAGCATTGGGGTGAAGGAGAACATGCAGGTGACGAGGACATTGCTAGGTCCTGGCTTGTCTTTCTGGGCAAGCCCAATAAACCCAGCAGCAAGCCCGAAAACCTTCGACCTATTGCTCTACAACCGGCTCCTGCCAAAATCATGGCCCTCCTTTTACGCTGGCGACTGCAACCGTATGTGGAGCAGCTGCTCCACCAATGTCCACAGTATGCATACACCAGAGGAAGAACCACTACGGATGCAATATCCCGTATTGCCCAACACTGTGATTCTGTTCGAGCCAAAGTCAAACAGCAGACACTTTCACTCCATGAACGACGACAGGGCGCTGTACGAACCGTATGCACCGGTGGTGCTCAGCTGACTGTTGATTGCTCCAAAGCTTTTGACAGTTTACCTCGTTGCACTATGATGACCATGTTAACATGGGCTGGTGTACCACCCGACTTGGCCACTGCTATCATACAGGTCCATCAGGCTGGCACTTATCGTCATGGAAACGTGGACGACCCTGAATCCTGGATGGATATTGACAGTGCTCAAGGCGTGCGGCAAGGCTGTATGCTTGCCCCATGTTTGTGGCTATTGTTCGTAACATACCTCTTCCATCACCTGGACACGACAATGGGAGGAGCTGATTCATGGACATGCCAGCACTCCACTGCCTTCGCCGATGATCTTCACTTCAAGTGGGATCTTGACGATCCCAAAGCCCTGGATCGGATGAAGATGGAGGTCGCCACGGTACTCTCAGTGCTCAAGTCCTTTGGTCTTCAGATCAGCGCAGAAAAATCCACCATGTTGATCGAGATCCGCGGAACAGCAGCTGATGTTTGGTTGTCCAAGAACGTCTACAAAGATGCTGAGAACAACAAACACTTTCGTTATGACACGTTTGCCAAGCTCTCTATCCCGCTTGGTACCCAATTCAAGTATCTTGGGGTCATATTATCCTATCGCAACTACGAGCTGGCCAGTGTCAAACATCGTGTACAACAGGCTGCCATACACCATTCCCGTCTTCGTCGCATTCTGCAAGGACGCGGGGGCATCAGCCGGCATCAACGACTTCGACTCTGGCGCATCTGCATTCAGACAAGCCAGCTCTACGGACTCGAGGCCACAGGTGTCACGGAGGCAGGGATCAAATTACTACATGTTCAAATGCTTCGTCACCTAAGGGCCATTACAGGTCGACCCAGGCATCTTGATCGCAGCACTGATCAGGAATTGTTGGACAGTCTCAAAATGGCATCGGTCAGGCAGATGCTATCTCAACGACTTCAGTCGGCAAATACCCGTCTTTGCTCCAACACTGATCTGCCATGCTACGACAAAGACAATATACTGCGACGTATTCAGGCCTTACAAGCAGGTATTGACCGACCGATCTGCACACAGCGGGTCTCTACCGCCTTGACTACACCTGTACAGCAGACTCCGCATGATGATGTTACGCCGCAGGAGCAGAAAGTGCGACTCCAGGAACTACCCGCTGACACCAAGCAATTTCGATGTCAGGTATGCGGTCAGTCTTTTCCGTCTTTACATTTGGTGAAGACCCATGAAGGAAAAGCCCACAAGATCTTGGCACCGAAACGGGAGCTGCCCCAGGATCGCTCCGTCTACTCCATCAACGGACTTCCGCAATGCCGTTTTTGTGGCTACAAATTCACGAAATGGAGTGGCCTCCAAAGACACATACAGCGGAACGGCTGCCCGATTCTTCGCCATGAAGATCCCGCCACCTTTGCCGCAACCGCGCCCGCGACTACAAACAAGGCTGAAGATCCTCTTCGTACTACACAACATGCATGGGTGGCCGACTCGACCATTGCCACCACCATGCCTTCAACTGGAGATCAACCTCTGGTCCAAGATGCGCAGCTACAGCAGGATGCCAGCAAGTACACGTGGACCAAGGTGCTTCACATGTGGCGTACAAAACATGACTTCAAGAATGTGTGTGTGTTCTGTGGTCAATGGGCAGTGGATGCCAGTGCTCTCAAACAGCATTATGCCAAGCAGCATCAGGCATTAACCAATCCGTGGATCGCAGCATATCGGGCCGAGTGTAAGCAGCTAGCTAAAGTTGCCGTATCTAAGTGCCGCTTCTGTGGTACCACCACCACGGATGCTCGTCAGCATGCCCACAAATGCATACATGTTTTTCAGGCCTACATGCTTACCAGCCACGTCTCAGGTCGAAATGGAGGACATGCCGGACTTCGATGCCGAAAGCCAGATCCAGAGCCTCCTCGGGGGCCTCTCCTCAGTCGTGGATCTCAAACCACTTCTGAATCCAACGCCAACACCGGCGCGCAATCAGTCCCATCTGACCAACAAGCGTCCGAGGGCGGAACAGTGGACTCGAGGCACCGGGAGCAAGGGCGGCGGCAAGGGCAAAGGAGTGGCCTCCAACGGTACTTTATCACAGGAGGATCTTCAACAGCTCCTCAGGCAGATCGTCGTCCTTCTCCTACGCCAAGGCGACCAACTCAATCGGCTACAGACGGATACCGGATACTATTTGGTCTTTCAAGTCCCGGGCGACGCCACCATGGTACCAGTTTTGATTGCGGGAGCGCTCGAATGGCGCAATCAGAAGAAGGCCGACCCGACCAAGCTCACCATGTCTCTCCGCATAGCCCTCATCGGACTCTTCCTCAAGGAGCTTCAGATGCGTCTGGAAAAGATCCGGGCCAACGACCAACTTCAGGAGAAGCTCAAAGAGCAAGGCCTGATGACGGACGAAGGTGCTTGGACATATCGCCAATGGTGTCCAAAGAACAAAGCACTTCAACTACAGCTCAGCAGGGATCCGATCAAGTGGGACGTCCTGATGACACACATCACGAATGCTCTCCAAGGACTGAACAATCAGGACCACATCACACGTTTTCAGGCGACCAAAGCCCTGGAAGAAGGACAGATGGGTCCCACCCTTCCATTCCTTCTGGACATCTCGCTCAAGCCGAGTGCGTGCCGTCTACACCAGAGCATGAGGGCATTGGTGGACTGCTCGGCCATGGAAGCAGTCGGCGCACGTATTCGACCCCAACGAGCCAAGCGATCTCAACTCCAGGATCAGCTCCAGGAGTGGCTGCGAGGCAGGTTCTATCATGTCGGTTGCACAATCCACACAATATCTGTTATGCCAACTCTTTCTTCATTGCCCTTGCATGGCTATTTGGTGAGGTCTCGATCTCTGAACATGCCCAGGCTCTATTTCAGATCTTGTGTTTTATCTGCCAGCACGGTCTCAAATTGCTGTGTCTGCCTGATCACACGGCTTTTCAGGCATTGATTCAGGAATGGCCACATTTTGACCGACAGCAGGATGTGGCAGAGTTTGCGCAACATGTCCTCGATCGTACATGGCCGGTTCAGAATGTGCTTCCAATGAGTACTTGGCAGTCTCGTGACGAATCAGGATTCTCAACCGATGAAGGTCAGCACCTCATTATGCTTCCGATGCCCTCTCGCGGTTCAAACTCTGAGATTCAGCTGTCAGGGCTGATACAAGCCTGGGCTCAGCAGTCTCCTGCACCAGGGCTGTGGCCACTGCCTCGGTTTGTGTGCCTGCAGCTTCTTCGCTTTTACACGGTTGGTGCCAGAGTTCGCAAAGACCAAAGAGCAGTAACGATTCCGCTTCAGGTACGCTTACCAGTATTTCAAACCGAGATTGGACCGCGACCAGCTTGGCGTATGTATAGACTCCGAGCCCTCATTGGGCATCACGGCTCCACTCCGCGCTCAGGTCACTACAGAACGCTGCTGATTCACTGGGAGTCCACCCAGGAAGATCCCCAGTTGTATTACACAGATGATTCCTGTATGGCGCGTCGCCCCACAAATGCACAACTCCGTGTGTTGATGACTGAAGTCTACTTGATCTTCCTGGAGTGCGTGGGGTATGTCAGCTCACTGTAGATGCGGTAAAACAACCACTCGGGTGCTGCACTGTACATGCTTGCATGCTTTGCATTATATCAGTGCCCTCTTGATTCGCCGCCCTTTTCCGGCTTTTCATGCATATGCCAGCTTTGAGCGTGTGTGCAGGTCATTATGCTTATCTTTTCTACATGGCGACTCACACTTTGGTGGGAACACCGACGGATTCAGCTGCAGTTCCAAGCCTAGATGCTGCCTGTATGCCCTACAATTTACTACATGACGTGCCTTTCGGTATTTATCAGTCCAGACAGCGTGCCCAGTGGATGGATGCCAGAGGCACCTACAATTCACTTGATGATGTACCACACTGTCTTCAGAACCGATGCACGACATCCAGTTTTCAGGCACGTATGGCATCCAGCAGTGGTTCACATGGCACACCTGCGCAGCTATTGGTCCTGGTTCCGGCAACATCTGATTCTCTGGATGATGTACCACATTGTCTTCGAGACCGAGGAAGTGAACCTATCTCATGTATCACGATGGATATGCTACATACCTGGGCCGATCAGCCTGCATCTCAACTTCTTACTCCCCACCACCTTGCTCAATTTTTGCATCGATGGGGTTTTTCAGCCGTGGATATTGTTGAATGGGGCATTTATTACTACTTTGAGCAAGCTCCATGTACAGATGCAGAGTGGAAACAGGTGCTTCTTCAGCAGCTCCACCGCAATGTTTATCAGCTTTCCATGTCTGGTGCCATATGCTATTTCAAACAGCTGCTAGTGGGTGCCCATCGGGAGGACTTTTATGAGGAGCTTTACACGGTGGCATGTCGTCGCATTCAGCTGGATGATCCTACTACTACTATGACCACTGTTCTTCACTGGCTATATATACTGGCCACGTATGGTACCTTGGTCTGATGCCTCTACAGCTGTTTCTTTGACTGCATGGCCTTTACAGTCTGGTGGGACATGCTATCTATCAGCTTCCCATCCACTGCTCTTCAATCTTCTGTATGGTACCTCTGATTTCGATGGTGTTGCTTCATCAACGGTCTATTTACAGCATGGGACTTCTTTGTACATGTACATACGGTCGAGTAGTCCAGTCCGTCTGGTTTGACCAATGCCATGTGTACAAAGGTCTAGTAGTCCAGTTCGTCTGGTTAGACCACGGTGTATATACGATCGAGTAGTCCAGTTCGTCTGGTTAGATCGATGCCATGTGTACAAAGGTCTAGTAGTCCAGTGCGTCTGGTCAGACCGATGTGTATATACGATCGAGTAGTCCAGCACGTCTGGTTAGATCGATGACTTGTGCTCTGTCTCACCTTTGTTAATGCTGACGTTGGTTTTTAAAACCACTCCTGCAGTGTTTGCCCACATGTGGCTAGCCCGGTGGGATTCACTGCTTTTGCTCACTCTGAGCCGATGCCACTGTGCATTGTAGCGTAGCGCGAGACTGCTGGACAGTTTGCGTCATACAAAGTACAAAAGGTACACCTTTAGCAGAGCTAGAGAGATCCCCAGGCCGGGAGCGCCGGGCCCTTTGCGCAGCGAATCGCGCCCAGCGGGTCTTAAAGGCCTCAGCGGAGCAGACGCCGCACGAGTTCGCAGCGCGAACAGCCTAGTTGCCTTCATGGCACAGTGTTGCCACTCCCTGTCTCAGCGAGGCGTTTGCTGGTCCATAGAAAATCCAGCTCGTAGTCTCCTCTGGAGGATGCCCTGCCTCAGAGAGGCCTTGCAGTCAGCCCACAGAGTGGAGTTTGACGCTTGCATGTTTGGCAGCATGCGCCGCAAGCGTACTGCAATCCTCTCGAACCTGGATTGGTTCTCCGGTTTAAGCAGGGACTGCGACGGAGGCCACAAGCATCTGCCCTGGGTCAGAGCCTCAGTGGATGGTTCCACAGTGTGGTCTACCTCTTTGGAAAGTGCTTACACCACTCAGTTGAGTTCAGTATGGGTCTCCCTCGCAGCAGACCAATGCGCAGCAGAACTTCAAGCAGCGCCACTCAGCCGCAAGCGTCTGCGACGCCTGCGCTACGAGCCAGACTTCAGTGACAAAGTCACTCTTCAAGGCCCCGCAGCGCGGTGCTTTCGAGGCTGGAAGACCCCGCAGAAGCTACCACAGTCTTGGTCTTGCTTCCCAAAAGGCTCTAGGCTCATCCAGTGGATCGAAGCCTCTCAGAAAGCAATCATCGCCATCCCGCTGCAGCCACTGCACTGGGTGCGCAGAGCGCATCTCATAGATCACCCAGCCAGGGACATTGAGGCAGTGCCTTTGTCTCTCAAGCGCGCCATCTCTGCCGAAGTGCATCAAGACACTGTCCTGCTGGCCAAGCGCCGCACACTGGCATCGATGCAGATCTCGAAGACTTGCACAGAGTGTCAAGCCCTCGAGGCCGAGGTACGCTCCTCGATTGACGCTCAGGTGAACAGCGTCACCAAGCCTAAGCAGACAGTGGCTTTAGAAAAGCTTCTGAGTGAAATCGACTTCCCAGACAAGTCAGTGGCCAAGCAGGTGCGGGAAGGTTTTCCCCTGCTTGGCTGGATACAGCCCAGTGGGCTGTGGCCAGTGCAGATTCTGCCTCCTTCTCTAGATGAGAAATCGATACTGGAAAACGCCCATAGTATAGGTATGCGCGGCATTCGCCGCGCGCTTCGCCCCTCGCAGGACGGGGTTTCGGATAAGGTCTGGGAAAGCACAATAGAGGAAAGCCAGCAGGGCTGGCTTTCTTTGGAAGACTTTTCGCCAGCAAAACTGCACGAGACGATAGTATCGTCTCGCTTCGGCGTTGTGCAAAAGGGCAAAGTGCGCCCTATTGATAACTTTAAGAGCAGCTTTATCAACAAAGCCTCTCGGCTCAATCCTGTTTCTGCTGCGAGTGGTGGGTGGGGCGGGGTAGCTGTAGCTTCGCATGGTTTTCAGCAGCCGTCGGTGCCTCTGTTCACTGCGCTTGGTGCAACTTTTCATGGTTTTCCTTTACACGTTTTTCACGATTTCCTTATTTGGCATGCATCATGACAATTTTATTCAGCAGAGCACTACAACAGCAGCAGCTTTACATGGATGTGATGTGGCCGCGGCGGTCCCAAGTCCGTCGGCTGTGACGTCTGGGTCTCAACAGGGAGCTCTGGACAGCAGAGGCGAGGGTTCGGAGGCGAAGCACACGTCTCTGAGGAGCAGCATACATCATGATGAAGACGTGGCGACCGGTGCTGCGAAATTTTGTGCTACAGGCCAACATAGCTACAGTTTTTCCCGGAAGAGATCATACAAACGAGCAGTAGCGCGAGCAGGTCGGGATGGCTTTGCTCGCTACCGTGGTCGTATCATGCAGGCTCACGAGCTTCAAGCCCAGTACCGCCCAACGGCGCAGCAGTCTCCTTCAGCAAAACCAGCCACATCCGGTGCAAGCTCCCAGGCATCAGCGGCGATCAAGCTTTTGACTTGGAATTGCGGCGGGTTTTCCACGTGCAAGGACGAATTTTACACATGGCTCAAAACATGTTCATGTGACGTGGTCTGCTTGCAGGAGACCTGGATGAGGGAAAGCTCGGAGTTTGTTGCGGGCGAGTGGACATGTATTCAGAGCGGCGTGGGCACTTCGGTGTCCAGAGCACAGGCAGGAGTCATGATCATGCTCAAGAGGTCGATCTTTGACAGCGGCGCCATTCGCTACAATCATGTGGTTGCAGGTAGAGTTCTACATGTTCGGGCGCAGAGCAAGCACGGCTGGGTGGACATCGTAGGCACATACATGCATGCATGGGGGAGTAGAGAGAGCGACACCGAGATCGTGAAGAAGCGCTCAAAGGTGTGGATGGCATTACGCACCACTCTTGGTCAGATTCCTCGAGGTAGCCAGCTTTTTCTCTGTGGCGATTTCAACACGATCACCCAGCCCACCCCTCCTTGCATAGGTGCAGGCACGTGCGATGGCGAGAAGGAGGACTCCTTGGACTCAGCCGACATGCTGGGCATCTTGCAGGACTTTGGACTGCAGGCTGTGAACACTTTCGGCAAGCATGGTAGCTACACCCATGTACTTACGCAGCGCGATAAGCAGTACCGCTCCTTCCTGGACTATGTCGTGGTCAGGCGGCGAGGCGCTACACTCAGGACAGCCTCTCGCATCATTGGTGACTGTCCTGTGGCTCGCTGGCGTGGAGGTGGACGGCATCTACCTGTGGCAGTCACTTTGCACTTCAGGCGTTTCCAGTTCGTGAAGCCTCGGCCTCAACCACCCTGGCCGCAATGGAAGTGTGCTTTGCTCACTGCCAGGATTGCTCAAAATGGCCCGGATGTGCAAGCCTTCCAGGCACAGGTGGAACATGAGCTGAGCCAAGTTTCTGTCTACACACCGGAGCAAGTGAACAGCATCATCCTGAAGGCCGGCCGGCAAAACTTTTCCATCGAGCGCCAAAGCAGTTTGCAGCCGCCCTGGGAGCATCACCAACATGTTGGCACCATTAAGCACATGTGGTTGCAGCGCAGACTTGCTAACCAGCAGTTTCGACTATGTGTCTCAGGTCTCCGTGCGTGCTTTCGTGCTTGGAGGTGCCATTCTCGCTTTCAGCAAATGCATAAAATTGTGGCCCGCAACAGCAGACTCCTCCGGCGGTACCGTTTCAACGAACTTCTTCGTCGGGCCGAGGCTGCTGATTACCACAACCGCGTGGATCAACTTTTCTTCTTGTTGCGCAGGCATGCCCCCAAACAGCCACGCACGCGAGCACAACTTCGATCGAGCACGGGTGCACTGCTGATGCCGCAAGCCGAGGCTAAGGCCCTAGCCACGTACTGGAAAGAGGTTACCACAGCTGCTATCCCGAGCCAGGCACCGGACCCGCTTCCCTTTGACATCCGGCCGGAGGCGATTCAGTCTGCTCTCGAGGCCCTGCCGGCCAACAAAGCCGCACCCGCCCATTATGCTCCACATGTTCTATGGAGTTGTGCTGCGCCCTCTGTGGCACAGGTGCTGGAGAGAGGGCTGATGCAGACATGGCGACAAGCAGCGGCCACGGTTCCTGTCGCATGGGCCGATGCATGGCTCACCTTTCTTCAAAAGCCCAACAAGGCAGGGAATGCCCCTCAACATCTTCGACCAATCGCTCTTCTGGATCCGGTCGGAAAGGCAGTGACGGGTATCCTTCGCAGCCAGCTCGACACTTACATTATCCCGCGCATGGAGGAGCAGCATCAGTATGGCTTTCTTCCCAACAGGTCGGTGCAGCAGGCCCTGGGGCATGCTTTCATGCACTGCCGGGCTGTTCGTAGCATGTGCCAGGCTCAACAACGCTCCTTGTACGAGCAGAAAGCCGGGAACAAGTCGTTGGGATTGGCAGGGGGGATGTTCCTAAGTATCGACCTGACCCAGGCCTTTGACAGGGTCGACCGGGGATTGCTGGAGGCCTCTTTGATCCACATCGGTGTCCCGGCTGAGCTTCGCCATTTACTCCTGCAGTGGGTCCATGCTGCCCATTATGTCGTACAGCGTGAAGGTCACACTCAGCGCTTTGGCACAACACAAGGAATCAGGCAGGGATGCCGACTTTCACCATCATTGTGGAACTGTGTGGTCATCTACCTAACACATCTCCTAGAGCAAAAATTTGGCTCCGGGTGGTGCAGGCAACACCTGGTGGGCTATGCCGACGATAACCTCTTCAAGTGGACTTTTCGCGCCAAGGCCGAGGCTGCTCAGGCCATTGCCGAAGCAGGGGACATTGTTGATCTTTTCGAGGGCCACGGGCTACAAGTGAGCAAAGACAAGACAGCCATTCTTCTTCGGCTGGCCGGCTCCCAAGCAACGGCCCTGCGCAACAAAATCACCACGAAGGTGGAGGGCAAATGTCACCTGAAGTTGGGCCCGGAACTCACCCTGCCCATCAAGTCTCAACACGTCTACCTCGGCGCCATTATTTCCTTTGCCAGGTTTGAAGAGTACACAGCAGCCCATAGACGCCAGGCCGGAATTGCCACATACCATCGCCTGCGACAACATCTGCACTCTAAGCGTGCCTGGCCCTTGCATAAAAGGATCCGCTTGTGGAAAGCCTACATTTTGCCAACCGTCTTCTACGCGCTGACGGCTTCAGGTCTCACAGACAAGAGTGCATCCATGATCAGGGTCGAGTTGATCAAACAGCTAAGGGCCATCGCGGGGAGCCCCCGCCATCTCACACTGGAGCCCGACGCTCAATTTCTCGAAAGGCTCGGCCTGGAATCTCCGTTGCAGATGCTTATGCGCAGGCAGGCCCGAGTTCTGGAAAAGACCCGCGAGCTCCAAGGCAAACTCCCACCACACGATGTCAGACTTGATCCGGCACTGCGTGCACATGAGGAAAGTATTCTTCAGCAGTTCCAGACTTTCGTCCAGCCGGACTCCACTGCGGGTGCTGCTGACGACCTGCCCTGCCCTGACTGTGGCAAATGCTTTCCCACTGCAGCGTCCCTACGCCAGCACCGTGCCACTGCACACAGGCGCGGAGAGGACAAGCCGAGGGGTGATCGTTTTGATCGGCTGCTTCACGGCAAGGACGGCCTTCCGCAATGCATCAATTGCGGGCACAAATTCAGACTATGGGAGGAGCTGCAGCGGCATGTTGAGCTTGGCCGGTGCCAGGCTACAGCAAAAGCTGAGTATGAGGACGTCCACCCCCCGCTGATTGCCAAAGTTCTGGAGGATAAAATTGTTTTCCCGGAGGTCTTTCATCAGCTGCCGCCCCCGGACCTCAGGACCGAGCTCAACGAGAGGTGTGCACTGTGTCGCACATGGCTCCCCAATGAGAATTACATGAAGGTTCATTATGGGCGTGTCCATCCCGATGAGTGGCAGGCACATAGTGGTCGTGTACGTGTATGGTGCATGAACAACCTCCCGCCCGTTAAGGGCACATGCCGATGGTGTGGCCACAAGGACCAAGCAGGCAGGGATCATCGTGCAACATGCCCGGCTTTGTTTCAGCTGGCCATGACCTGGTTCGTTAATGGAGGCCCTCCGGAGGCCGCCGATGTGACCGACTTGGCCGGTACCCCTCACCCTTCCGCTGAGGATGTAAAACCTTTGCGTGGCACTTGTCAGGTTTGTCTTGCAGATATTTCCAAGCAGCGCTTCAAAACACACATGCAGAAACAGCACGGTGAGCTTTGGCAACGCATGCAACCCCGAGTGCAGCTCTTATGTGCAGAGTGGACGGGCTCAATCACCATTCCCTGCTCCCTGTGTGGGGCAAAAGGCATCAAGAAGGCCGATCACGCGCATACCTGTGTTCCTCTTCAGCAGTATGCCCTCAAACTTTGTATGGACAGGCATGCTGGACACCGAGATTCAGGAGGTGTTCGCCGGCTGCCTGCCGGCTCTGGCGAAAATCAGCACGGTGAACTTTCAGGATCCTTCGGAGTTCGGGGCGGCAGAGGACCAGGAGATGCCGAACCGAGGCAAGAGGACCCGACCGGACCCAGAGATGAGCAAGGACAAGGCCAGGCAGCCTCCGAAGGGCGGCAAGGGCAAGGGCGGCCGTCGCGACAACGACGGCCGAGGCCGGGGAAACAGCAGCTGGGGCAACTGGGAATACAACGGCTGGGATGCCAACGGCTGGGATGCCAACAGCTGGGGTGCCCCCATCAGGCATCCGCGACCGACCATGGAGCAGCTGGTGGAGGCCTTGTGCAGGCTGACCTTGAAACAGGAAGAGGAGCTGCAACTTATTCGGACGGAGAAGCAATTCCTGTTGCATCTAGAATCAGGGGCCCATGGCCTACTGGCTCCGCTATGGCAGGTGGCGCAGGTTTGGAAGACGGGCCGGGACAAAACCCCGCCGACGGTTACCTGCTCACTTCGGGTCGCCTTAATCAAAAGTCTACTGGCGGAATGGATCACCCGCCTCGACATGATGACCAAGGACGAGGCTACACTCAAGAAGATGGAGGCCCAGGGGTGGATCAAAGTGCAGGGCGAGACAGAGATCCACTGGACGTTTCAGCAATGGAATGCGGAGAGCCGCCGATTGGAACTGGATGCCACCCGCCCGCCAGTCGGGCACACTCAGATGGTGAAGATTGCGCGCGACCTGCAGCAGCTGGTGCTGACGGGGAAGGAGGAGCTCATTCACCGCTTCCACTCGACGCGGAAGCTCACCGAAACGGTGACGGGGGATACACTCCCCTTCATTTTGTCGGTGGCGATGAGGGGCACCCGGGCACAGCAAGCCCACGACCTGCTTCGCGACCTGACGGGCAGCGCGGCTCTTCGTCTGGTGGGGGTCCGGATCCGAGGCGAGCGCATGAACTTGCAGCCACTCGCCCAGCACATCGCAAAGTTGGCGGCAACTCTTCGGCGCTAAAGGTGGCAGGGATCCTCGCTACAGCTTTCAGTTTGCACGATCGACACGGTTACACGGTGGTGTGCATGCTTGCTTGGCTTATGGCAGGTGCTGACAAATATGATGTGGACTTCCTTACAGGTCGCCTAGCTCTCGCCGTCAAGTCGTTTCTTGCTTTGGGCCCATCGTTCAGGTTATCTTCTTCTTTGCCGTGGCGATCATGGCTCCAAGGCTGGGACTCGACAACGCCCACCATCACAGGCTGGCTGCAATACATCCTGCCGAAGGCTGCAGCTCAGTCCATGCAGGGACGATGGGAGGCCAGACAGGCTGCTACTGACGGCTCACACGTTTGCTACCAAGCTGGCGACACATGGCAGCCGATTTGCTTGCAGGCGGAAATCTCGGGGAACACATGTCATCTGGACCTGAGTGCACTTTTCTCAGAATGGCGTGCACATGAGGCTCGTTTCAGGCTCTTGATATTCTTTGTGTTGTTTCCCCAAGGTGGCTCTGCAGTACATCGGGTGAGTGGCGATTGATCAACCAGGGCAAAGCACCGACAACAGTTCATGTCCCATGTTTCCATGCTGAGAGTGTTGCAACTTACAACATACCGTATCAGCTCATGTCTGTGGTCGTGCACGGTGCAACTGGTGATCCTTTCGGTGCTCGTTACTGGGCGAGCTCAAAGAAGACTGGATGGCATGCGCATACCAATGGTAAGATTGCCAAACCTGTCAAACTCAGTGATACAACCCTTTATGCTCGTGATTGTGATGCAGTCTTTCTTTGCAGAGTCGAGGAGAGTGCCATTGGGGGCACTGCATGATGCGATATGGCTTTTCATTCATTTCATTCCATGTTTCTGAGTGCTGAACCCACTGAACACCGGTAGAAACCGTTAGCTGTACAGTGTACTGTATTGCCATGTCGTTTGCCTTTAGGGATCCTTGACTTAGTACTTTTTGTTCTACTGTAGCATACGCGTTGCTGAGCTTGCGGGCCGGACGTGTATGGTGCACTCGCTCTTGTGCTGTCGGCACGGGGTGCCCTCTGCATCTGAAAGATGCCTTGCGCATAACAACTACCATGCGCATGCTGGGCCTACGCTAGGCGTTCTACTCGAGACTGCTGCGAGAGAAGGAAAAAGCTTTATCAACAGCTGCTGCGGGACTACAGAGAAGGTCCAAGTCGACAGCATCGACGAGCTCCTCGCCGTGTGCCTCGAGTGGCTGCGCCAGGGTGTGCCCGCAGAGCAGGCCCACCGCATCGTAGGTAGGACCTGGGACCTCAAGAGTGCCTACAAGCAGCTTGCAGTGCAGGCTGCACACAAGAAATTTGCGTGCATCGTCATGGTGGACCCACAGAGTGGGAAGGTTAAAATCGCCCACCTGCATAGCATGCCTTTCGGCGCAGTGGCCGCCGTGCATGCTTTCCTCCGCTGCAGCGAAGCGCTGAAAGCCATCGGCCGCGAAAAGCTTGCTCTGGTGATGACGAGCTTCTTTGATGATTTCACAGTTCTCACGCGCAGCGCACACTCGAAGCTCGTCACCTTGGCAGTGTCCAACCTCTTTAACAAGCTGGGCTGGCAAGTGGCCACAGACCCAAGAAGAACGCCGACTTCAGCGAAGTCTTCGACGTGCTGGGCGTGCGAGTCGACTTGTCCAAACAGCACCTTGGAGAAATCTCCGTCAGCAACAAGCCGACCCGGGCAGCAGAGCTGGGTATGGTCCTCAGCGAGGCCCTCACGCGTGGGAGCATGTCACCTTTGGAAGCGCAGAGCCTGCGCGGCCGGCTCATCTTCGCGGAGCAGCAGGCCTGGGGCCGCAACACCCGCATGGCAGTGATCTGCGTCGGCGACGTCCTCGGGGACGGACCAGAGCAAGTCCCCCTCACAGAGCAGCAGTGCCTAGCCATGGCCTTCCTACTGCAACGAGTTGTGCACGGACCGCCCAGGACAGTGTCCATCCATGCGCGCAGAAAGGTGCACCTGTATATCGACGGGGCCTGCGAGTGGGAGACCCCGAGACTAGTGCCCAAGTGTGGCCTCGGAGCAGTGCTCATTGGAGAAGGCATCGCCTTCACCTGGGGCTTGCAGATTAGCAGCCATGTGGCAGCGAAGCACATAGCAGGCAGCGACCTGTTCGTCTGGATAGACAATGACGCAGCGCGTACCTCTCTGCACAAAGCCTTCACACGGAAAGTCGAAGGCGCAGCGATAGTTTCGCAAGCAGTGGACTTCGAAGAGTTCCTGCAATGCAGGGCTGCTTTCTTTAGAGTCCCGACAGACAGCAACATCGCTGATGGCCCCAGCAGAGACTGGTGGGAAGAGACCCAGAGGCTTGGCGCAGCGCGCCAATACCTTCCGCCCAACGCAGTGCCGTTGGCTTTGTCACTCGGCGCGGACTGAATGGGGGGTGAGTAAGGCTTCGAGTGCCTTCAAGGGGGGTGAACCAGTCGTTCGCCTTACCGTCGACCAGCGGTCGAATTTTTCCGTCAAGATGCCAGTGGCATCGTTTCTTCAGTGCCCGAAGATCGGGCCCGAACTGACCCCCCATGTCCGCTAGGAGAAAAAGAGAGAGTGCTTTGCACAGGGTTCCTCTGCAGCGCAGTTAGGGTTTCCCAAACGCGCGCAAACGGAAGTTCGTTGGAAAATAAGCATCCATCATGCGTGCGTGAATGGGTTTTATTTTCCGCCGAAAGTGTAGACAAAGTTTGTCGTGAAAGGAAAACAGTGTTTTCACTTGTGTGTGAGTTACACTAGACAAACTTTGCCGTGCAGCTTTCGGCTTGGAGTTGGATCTGTGATCCAAAAGTTTTTATCCCACCCGCCACACCCTGTATAGTATGCGGGGTCTGGGACACCGCACAAGCAGCAGAGCTGCCAGGGGCAGCGCCCCTATGCTATCTCGAGCAGAGAAGCGTCAGCACAGAGTGCGCTTCTGTACATATGCCGTAGGCCGTCATGACTACAGCGTAGCAACTGGTAGCTGCAGTGACCCAGTAGGTCAGTAAACGTTTCACCTTATCGTCCCGTTGTACGGGTTACTCCCTTGTAGGGGGGGGTGAACCAGTCGTTCGCCTTACCATCGACCAGCGGTCGAATTTTTCCGTCAAGATGCCGGTGGCATCGTTTCTTCAGTGCCCGAAGATCGGGCCCGAACTGACCCCCCATGTCCGCTAGGAGAAAAAGAGAGAGTGCTTTGCACAGGGTTCCTCTGCAGCGCAGTTAGGGTTTCC
Source organism: Symbiodinium sp. CCMP2592 (assembly GCA_905221615.1). NCBI lineage: Eukaryota > Dinophyceae > Suessiales > Symbiodiniaceae > Symbiodinium > Symbiodinium sp. CCMP2592. The sequence goes on along the minus strand of CAJNDT010000817.1, from coordinate 72,052 downwards.
CAAACGCGCGCAAACGGAAGTTTCGTTGGAAAATAATCACAGTGTCTTTGCCAGAAGATTATTTGGATGAGACCTTCAAGGCTTATGGTCTTTCGGGAAAAGGTTCCTCAAGTCCCCCAGATGTAGCGGTTCATGTTGAGAAGCAAGATGGGGTTCCATTGTCTCCTGAGGCGTATGCCAGGTTCAGGTCTGCGTTGGGGAAAGTAGCTTGGATGACGCAGACTCGCCAGGACTTGCGTGCTTATGTGTCAATCTTGGCAACACAGCAAGCTACACCCACAAATCATACTGAGCATGGTCTCCGAGCCTTGCTTCGATTTCTGAAGAACGACATGTGCGTGGTTGTGCGATTGCCTGCTGCGAGTGATGTGTTGGTTCCCTCGCAATATTACCAAGGAAAGAGACACCTTGTGTGTTTCTCTGACGCGTCGCATGCGCCTTTGAGGTGCACGAAGCGCCGTGGAATCAGTGGAGGAGTGTTGACACTTGATGGCTGCGTGATAAAGACTTTGTGTCGCCACCAACAGCTTGTGTCGCTGTCGTCGATGGAGTCAGAGCTGTTTGCGTTGCAGTCGGTTGCTCAAGAAATGTCGAGTCTTGGAAAGTTCATGGCAAGAGTTTTCATGTCGTTTCGAGAAAGCGAGGAAGCTGAATTGCCTGGGGTACTTTACAGTGACTCAGAAAGCGCTTTGAAGCTGCTTCGAAATTTGGACACACCCAGGCAAAGCAGACATCTTGAGATAAGAGTCGAGTGGCTTAAAGCTCGTGTCGCGGCGGGTTCTTTGGTCCTTGCTTTTAAGAAGGGAATCGAAAACCCGTCAGACCTCTTGACTAAGTGTTTGGGGTCCTCGGTTTTCGGGATACATCGCGAAGCGTTGGGCTTTGAGTCACTGTCGGGACCACTTGCGTCTTTATGTGGTCCTGTGAAGAGATTGGTGATGGTTGAAGTGTGCTGTCGACCGCAGTCGAGTGTTCAAGATGCATGTCGCAAAGTCGGGATGAGTTACATTGGAATGACTGAGAACATGCAGAGTGACAGCGTGTTCAAAGATGTGCGTCGATATCTTCTGAACTTTGCGTGTGACTGCGTGTTTGTGCATGTGTCCACGCCTTGCTCTTCTGGATCTTACTTGCGTCGGTTTTCTGGCGGGAGCTCGTCGAAGTCGGATTGGGAATGGTTTGAGGTGTTTCCTTGTGTGTTGAAGTACTTGAAGCTTGGGAAGCACTCGAGCTTTGAGCTGCCATGGAACAATGAGATTTGGCAACATGACTTGTGCCAGAAGGTGCTGAAGAAGGCAGGCCACACGTTCGATGTGCCGGTGAAGTTGTGCATGACTGGTCTTTGTTCGAAAGGGGGTGAACCTATAGGCAAAGTCTTGGGTTTTACTTCGACTTCTGAAAGGTTTGTGTCTGCCCTGAAGTGTTTTTCCAGCTGCAAGTGTGCTGAGCATGCAAATCTGTGGCAGGTTGGGTGGACCGAAGCAGGGTTTTTACACTCCGAAACTCGCTGATGCGATTGTTCGAGGTGCGATCAAAACGTTGCAGTGATGCTTTTGGGGGGTTTGGGCCGGGCTGTTGGCTGGGTTCGGATTCTCCTCTTGACGCCGGTTTCTTTGCGGACGTTGAGGTTTGCAGACAAAGCTCCGTACTGGTGCTAGTTGTTTTGTTTTTGCGTGTGAAACCTAGGTGCGAACTCGTGCTGCCATGGTTCTCACGGCCGATGAGCGCAGGGAGCTGCGCCGTTTGCTGGATAAGATGGATTCTGCAGATGGCTTGGCTTCGACTGCCAATACTTCAATGACCGATGGGACCAAGCGTCTCAGAGATGTGGGTGGATATCCAGAGGATGGGTCTACTGCATCAGGTTCTGCTTGCGGTGCCCAGCTGCCGATTTCAAAGGGAAGTGCAAAGGGTGTCGTGAGCACGCCCAAGTGTTATGAAGACCTCGTCGATGCCTTCGAGGGGGAAGAGTTTGGGGAGAGTGGCAATGTGATTGTCGTGAGCTATACGGGTACTGAGGTCACCTCGGTGCCACTTCCAAGTGATCTCTCTTTGGAGGATTGGGGTCGGACAATCTGCGATCTGCCAAAGGTCCAGAAGAATAAGACTTGGTTTAAGAAGTCCTATGCGGCCTTGGTCAAGCTATCCAAGGAGGATAGCGACCTTGCAAGCTATCTCAATTGGGTCAAGGAGAAATTTGGTCGCAGTTACGATCCGACGACCCCATCCAGTCAAGCCTCGGACCTTGCGGGGTATTTGAGGATTGGTTTTTCAAAGCAGAAGGGATTCCAGCGCAAATTGGCGGAGGAGTGAAATCCTTGCTGGATTGCGGAAGAGTTCTTTATCAATTTGGGAGCATGGGTACACGTATGAGCGGTGAGAGCTGTGGTATTCTCAAGGATGCCTATGTGTATATTCACTGTTAGAAGTCTGTTGGGCTTCGCTTTGGGTGATATCCTGTCTGGCATGAGAGAAGAGCTGGCTATCTGGCGCGAGATTTTTCAATACCTATGTCTTCGTCGCTTCGCATGGGTTGCAGCGTGGCTACATGGTTGGCAATGTCTCAATGTGTGCTTGGTGTCGAGAAGTGCTTGTTTTGGACAGCAGCGAGGATGAGAGATGGTACACACATCGAAAGGGGGTGTGAAAAGTTGTGCCTTGGCTCAAGGCTGTGAGTGCTCAAACCTGCAGTGCCGTCGTGGCCGCCCAGCCTCGAGTCCGTAGCTAGTGCTTTGGCTCCGTAACAGGCTCAAACCCAACCATTGCTTTTCCTGCCCCTGTGGGCTCGGCGCGTGGGAGGGGTAGTGGCAGTTCCGACCGTCGGTCGACGGCAGTAGTTTAGCGCAATAGCACATCCTTGGCGTCCTTGCACTACTCCTGCTGTACACTTCACCAGGTTCTTGGTCGCTGGAAGCTTTGCTTGGACGAAGACAGTTGTCGAGGTGCCCTGACCTTGCCTTCGTGCTGCACCTTCGGCTCCTCGCCTTTGTGGCTGAGGCACTAGTCCGTTTTTCCTCCCTTCACTGAGGTGGACGGTGTCTTCAAAGGTGAGGTTTCTCTTGAGCTGGTTGAACTGGTCTTCTCCTGCCCCAGACGCAGGGCCCTTTGTGGATCTGACCGTGGAGAGCGGCAGATTTGCCTTCGCAAGCTGTGCCGGGAGCACCAGTGTTCTTAGGGCAACCACTTTTTAGTCGTAAGCGTCCCTCGAGGTGCTACAGGCTTTCCTTCGGGTTCCCTCGGGACGAGACAGTGGTTCCTCCGAGTCTCCTGCAGTGCCATACTGCAAGCCCCTTCCCTCCCTCGCCTACTGGGTTGAGGTGGCGTTGTGCTGCCTCCCGCCGTTGGGGTTTAGGATAGGTTAGGGAGGACTCTTTCTTGCTTGGCGCCTCCGTGCCGCCGGGCTCCCACTCAGCTTTTCTGGTCTGTGATGCAGTGTCGTCTCTCCCCTGGCGTAACTCTCGCAGCTTTTGCGACACTTCGCCTATACTGCTGGCCTGGAGCTGTTTTGGCTTTTGTTGCTTCAGGCAAAAAATTGCTCGCTTTTGCCTGTTTTGCGGAGAAGGTCCCGCTGCAACTCAAGGGGTTCTTTTGTTATTCACTTCGTTTGGTGCCAGTCGTGCGTCGCGTGTTATGGCCTTCACATGAGCATGGGCGCCAGGGCCAGGACCCTCACTCAGCCTGCTTTTGCCCGGCGGGATTCGGGTGCGAGCTCTGTATACCCCGCCGCCCAAGGTTTTATCCTTGCACGCCTGAGTTTGGTGTTGGCAGTCATACTGTTCTCCGTGGGCTGAGCAGTCCCTGGCTTTCCTCCCTGCAGCACCTTTGGCTTCCTGGCCCCGTTCTTTCTGTTACCTGCCTTGGGTTTTGGGTTGCAGGCCCTGTTCCTCCCTCCTGGGTTTCTCAGGGGCAGGTCTCTTTTCTGCCCGTCCTCTTCCATTGCGGCTGAGTGGCACAGCGTTGTTCCCTGCGCTTGAGAATTGAAGGGAAAGCGTCGTTCCCTGCGCCTCGTTGAGGGGAATGCGTGGGCCCCGCGCTTAAGTCCAAATTGAGGGGCTGCAGCTCTGTTGCTGTGGCTGCAGATGGGCAGTTGGCAGCTCGTCTCGGCTTGCTTGCGCTTGCAGATGAGCCTTCAGGTTTGGTTGTTTTCTTTAGGCCCTTTTGACCCTTCCGTTTCCTCCCTCGGGCCAAGGGAGTTGCGCACCTTCGGTCTCTTTTCGGCCAGCAATGCCCACTCAACCTGCCTGTGTACTTGGTGGACCGTGGTGTTGTGCAGCCCAGTGGCAGTGTTGCTGAGGTAGCCCCTGTCCCTCGCCCCTGGGCCCAGCCCTCCTCGCTTCTGGCTCAGGTTCACCTCGTACTTTCACTTCTCCCCGCCGTTCTCTTTCCTAAGGGCGTTTGGTTGCGCTTGGTGGGGTTTAGGATACTCTTTACGAGCCCCTGGAGGTTCCTCTCCAGCCGCTCCCTCAGGGTCCCCTCTCTTGAGGTTGGCTTCGCCCAGGCTAATGGCAGCTGCTCTGGCTCCTCACCTCTGGGTTGAGGCTCCTCACCTTCCAGGTTGAGGTTCGTCACTTTCTGAGGCTTTCGAGCCGGGGCACAAAGTTTTCACCCCCTCTGAGGCTACAGAAGCCAGGACCCCGTTTTTACCCTGGGACCTGCCGAAGGCATCCCAAAGGTGGTACTGAAACCCTGTACAGAGGTAGGGCCTCCGCCCCTCGCCTTACTGGCCGAGGTTGCCGTAGCCCTTCACCCAATAGGGGTCTGAGGTACTCACCCTTCTGCATGGAATTCACGTGTTGAGACCTCGTCTACGACGGCCTCCGCGCTCGGCGAAGAGAAAAGTTGTGCCTGGCGCCGCGCCAAAAAAGCTCGTAGCGCCCTGTGCGCTTCCTTCGGTGCGGGGGTTTTTCTCTAAAGGTTCCTCTTCCCCTGGGCCCCTGGCTTCCCCTCCTGCCTCTGCTGCTGCCCCTGTGGTTCCCCCCGTGCCTTGTTCTTGGGGTTCTCTTCAGGGTTCTGCGCCTGCTACTGCCCTCACTTCGGTTGAGGTTCCAGAACCAAAGGCCTCTTCTCCCCTCGAAGGCTCCAGGTCCCCTTCGGAGGTTTCCCAAGCCCAGGCTCCTGCAAGCCTTGGTTCCTCACTTGAGGCCCCGGCTCTAAAGGCTCCAGGCCCTGCTCTCAAAAGCACCCCTGCCTCCAAGCCTAAACCCAGGCCCCGGCCCAAGCCTAAGCCCAAGCCTCCTCCTCCTTGCCCCTCGGTCACCATGTTCTTCCGTTAGCTTCGGCTCAAGGAGGGCGACCATGGCGCCCAAGGGACGCCACTTCCGTGAGCAGCAGGAGCGATGGGACCAGACAGGGATCTGGCACAGCACAAGTTCCCTGTCAAGACGCAAGCTGCGTCCTGATAAGGCCGCTCGCGCCAAAGCCAAAGCGCGTCAGGAGCAGGACCGCGAGAGGATCCAGGCGAAGCCGCCTCCGACCCCTCCGCCTGCTCCTCGCCGAAGGGCTGAGGTTGACGACGACGAGCCAGCCTCTTGTGACGACGCGAACGACGGCTAGCAAGTCGTCTGGCTCTGCCGGCCCCTCGCCCCCGGTGGCTGAGGTTGCAAGTTGCAATGGAGGTGGAGGCAGACGAGTCCTCTTCCTCGTCTTCTTCCTCCCAGCCCGCCCCAGTGGCGGCGACCAGGCCGGCCAGTAGCCCAACCTCCCCACCCCCCGGCCAGGCCTGCCCCCCCCCGCCCCCCCCCGCCTAAGCGCAAGGATCCGGACGTCTTGTACCTCGAGATCGAAGCCAGGCGGGGAGGGGAGGGCACGTGGCTTCGCCTCACGCTCCACCCGCTCGCGTCGCTGCAATTTCTCCTCGGAGAAGTGGAGCGGCTGGCAAGCATGCCATGTAAAAGCGCCAGAGTGTGGCCGAACGGTGGCTTTTTAGGAAGCCATAGATCCATAGGATCTCAGCTTCCACAAGGCGTGCGATGGTTGTTGGTGGACGGGCACGAGGTCGCGGACCACGACCGGCCGCACCACCTCCCTTGGCGGCTGAGGTTTCCCAGCCAGCGGTGGCAACCGCCCCGTCCCCATCAGCCTCCTCGCCCTCGGCTGAGGTTTCCCTCCCTTGTGCAGCTTCCCCGGCCATACGTGGGTCTTCCCCGCTCCCGGAGCCAACTGGCCCCCCGACGAGCTTTTACCCCCCTAACCGAGGACCTCCCACACCGGCGGAGCCCCCAGCTACTACAGGTGTTGCTTCCTCAGTTCCGGCTGGTGCTCGGCCCGCTCTGCCGCCGAGGCCAGTCCTAAGGCCTTTTTCAAGGACCTTCCCTCGCCTTCGGCTGAGGTCGCAGCCCCTGCCCCAACCTCACTCCAGCAGCAGGCCGGTGGCCCTGCCACGCCCTTGGCACTCGCAGAGGCTAAGCCTTCAGGACCACCTGAACAGAGGGCCCCTGTCTCCAAAGCCTCAGGTTCCGCGGAGACCCCAAAGGTCATGCCCTCGCCTCTGGCTGAGGTTGCAATCTCAGCTTCAGATGGCTCCGAGCCTCAGGCTTCAGTACCCCCTGGCCCTCCGAACACTTCTGAAGGGCGAGTGGAGCCTGCCTCCCCTTCGGGGAAAGGGGCCACGATCGACACCGCTGCTACGGCAGCTGCACCCTCCAGCACCGGCCCGACTGCTGGAAGTGGGCCGCCAGACACCCTCGCCTCCCTGGCTGAGGTTTCGGGTCTCTGTGCGACCCAGCCGGATCCTGAAGAGCCGGGCCTCGATGGCCTCGCTTCCGTTGCCGAGCGGAGGGAGCCCAGTCCCTCCTTCCCGAACCCCGCACAGGTCTCGGGTGACGAAGCCACGGACTCCCCGAGCCCCTCCCCTCGCCGGGTGGCTCGAGGTCCGGCTCCAGCTGGGGCACGTGAGGAGCCGCCTCACGTCCAAATATTCAGTGAGGACTTCCTCCGCTGTTTTGCATGTGGGGTCGCCGCCTCCAATCAACAACTGATGGAGGCCCACGCCATGACATCGAGGCACGTCCGCCTCACCACTGCTTACGTGGCCAAGTGTCGGCGTGCAATGGCAGCTGCAAAAGCTGCCGAGGCTCCCCAGCCGTAGGCTCCAGTGCCATTCCCGGCACCTTTCTCCTAAGGCACACCTCTGGCTCCTTCCTCGCCTTTCGGCTGAGGTTCGACCCTGCAGCGGTGCCTGGGAGTGCCCAAGGCACCCCTTGGTTTCCTTCCTCGCCAGTCCGGCTGAGGTCTTTGGTAGGGCCTACCCCTCGTCTGAAAACGACTGAGGTTGGCGGGTGGGCCGCCCTCGCCCAAAGAGGCTGAGGTTCTTCTCACTTGCATGCGAATTCACGAAGAAAAGTTGTGCCTCCGTAGCCATTTTGGCTCAAGGCTGTGAGTGCTCAAACCTGCAGTGCCGTCGTGGCCGCCCAACCTCGAGTCCGTAGCTAGTGCTTTGGCTCCGAAACAGGCTCAAACCCAACCATTGCTTTTCCTGCCCCTGTGGGCTCGGCGCGTGGGAGGGGTAGTGGCAGTTCCGACCGACGGTCAAGGGCAGTAGTTTAGCGCAGTAGCACATCCTTGCCGTCCTTGCACTACTCCTGTTGTACACTTCACCAGGTTCTTGGTCGCTGGAAGCTTTGCTTGGACGAAGACAGTTGTCGAGGTGCCCTGACCTTGCCTTCGTGCTGCACCTTCGGCCCCTCGCCTTTGTGGCTGAGGCACTAGTCCGTTTTTCCTCCCTTCACTGAGGTGGACGGTGTCTTAAAGGTGAGGTTTCTCTTGAGCTGGTTGAACTGGTCTTCTCCTGCCCCAGACGCAGGGCCCCTTTGTGGATCTGACCGTGGAGAGCGGCAGATTTGCCTTGCAAGCTGTGCCAGGAGCACCAGTGTTCTTAGGGCAACCACTTTTTAGTTGTAAGAGTTCCTCGAGGTGCTACAGGCTTTCCTTCGGGTTCCCTCGGGACGAGACAGTGGTTGCTCCCAGTCTCCTGCAGTACCATATTGCAAGCCCCTTCCCTCCCTCGCCTACTGGGTTGAGGTGGCGTTGTGCTGCCTCCCGCCGTTGGGGTTTAGGATAGGTTAGGGAGGGCTCTTTCTTGCTTGGCGCGTCCGTGCCGCCGGGCTCCCACTCAGCTTTTCTGGCCTGTGATGCAGTGTCGTCTCTCCCCTGGCGTAACTCCCGCAGCTTTTGCGACACTTCGCCTATACTGCTGGCCTGGAGCTGTTTTGGCTTTTGTTGCTTTAGGTAGGATTTGCTCGCTCTTGCCTGTTTTGCGGAGAAGGTCCCGCTGCAACTTAAGGGGTTCTTTTGTTATGCATTTCGTTTGGTGCCAGACGTGCGTCGCGTGTTATGGCCCTTCACATGAGCATGAGCGCCAAGGCCAGGAGCCTCATTCAGCCTGCTTGCCCGGCGGGATTCGGGTGCGAGCTCTGTATACCCCGCCGCACAAGGTTTCATCCTTGCACGCCTGAGGTTGGTGTTGGCAGTCATACTGTTCTCCGTGGGCTGAGCAGTCCCTGGCTTTCCTCCCTGCAGCACCTTTGGCTTCCTGGCCCCTTTCTTTCTGTTTACCTGCCTTGGGTTTTGGGTTGCAGGCCCTGTTCCTCCCTCCTGAGTTTCTCAGGGGCAGGTCTCTTTTCTGCCCGTCCTCTTCCATTGCGGCTGAGTGGCACAGCGTTGTTCCCTGCGCTTGAGAATTGAAGGGAAAGCGTCGTTCCCTGCGCCTCGTTGAGGGGAATGCGTGGGCCCCGCGCTTAAGTCCAAATTGAGGGGCTGCAGCTCTGTTGCCGTGGCTGCAGATGGGCAGTTGGCAGCTCGTCTAGGCTTGCTTGCGCTTGCAGATGAGCCTCCAGGTTTGGTTGTTTTCTCTAGGCCCTTTAGGCCCTTCCGTTTCCTCCCTCGGGCCAAGGGAGTCGCGCACCTTCGGTCTCGCTTCGGCCAGCTCTGCCCACTCAACCTGCCTGTGTACTTGGTGGGCCGTGGTGATGTGCAGCCCAGTGGAGTGGCAGTGTAGCTGAGGTAGCCCCTGTCCCTCGCCCCTGGGCCCAGCGCTCCTCGCTTCTGGCTAAGGTTCACCTCGTACTTTCACTTCTCCCCGCCGTTCGCTTTCCTAAGGGCGTTTTTGGTGGCGATTGGTGGGGTTTAGGATACTCTTTACGAGCCCCTGGAGGTTCCTCTCCAGTCGCTCCCTCAGGGTCCCCTCTCTTGAGGTTGGCTTCGCCCAGGCAAAGGGCAGCTGCTCTGGCTCCTCACCTCTGGGTTGAGGCTCCTCACCTTCCAGGCTGAGGTTCGTCACTTTTCTGAGGCTCTTCGAGCCAGGGCACCAAGTTTTCACCCTTTTCTGAGGCTACAGAAGCCAGGACCCCGCTTTTACCCCGGGACTTGCCGAAGGCATCCCTAAGGTGGTACTGAAACCCTGTACAGAGGTAGGGCCTCCGCCCCTCGCCCAACTGTGGCCGAGGTTGCTGTAGCCCCTCACCCAAGAGGGGTCTGAGGTACTCACCCTTCTGCATGGAATTCACGTGTTGAGACCTCGTCTACGACGGCCTCCGCGCTCGACGAAGAAAAGTTGTGCCTCTGAGCTGCCTGTTGAGTGGTGGAGCCGCTCAGTGTGATGGGCTGCGATATGTATATCACCAGGCTGCTGACTGCAGTTTGGAGTGCAAGCCAATTTTCCTGCGATTCCTGGAATTTTCTGAGGTGCAATGGTTATCTGGATATATTCTGCATGGTTTTGGTGTTGCAGAGGTTTTCTCAAAGCACTGGAAAGTTTTTCACTGGGAGCTGCGGTTTTCATGGCATGGAACCTTGGTTTTCAGCTGCGAGAACAGTTTTCGACATGTGACATGAGTTGCTTGAGCTTTTGAGTGAGCTGAGTGAATGCTGTGAGCCGTTAGAATGGTTAGAGTCCGCATGAGTTCTCGAAGGCCTCAAGGTACCTTCTCGAACAGCAGTAGTGTATGCGTAAGCGTGGAGCTTGTACAGAAGCTGTGACGGCATGCTTTTGAAGCGAAGTTTTGTTTTGGACATGTGCTGAAGCACATGTGAATCCGGAGTGCCGCGCTTTATGTTTGGCTCAAGGCTGGAAAGCTTTGAGACTGAAGCTCGTTGAAAGATTGAGCCGATGATGAAACATGTTCTGAGGCTCAATAAAGCAAAGCTTTAGGTGACAGCAGTGCAGTGCAAGAACAGCTGAACACTTCGCTTGTTGCGCGAGCAAAAGTCTGTGCAGACCTTGACGGGTTGTTCAGGGTTTGAAAGTGTTACAGCAAGTCTGAATTGTCAATTTTCTGCTTCTATTTTTTGTTTAAGCTTCTTGGCAATCTTGATTTCTGGTGTTCACACATTGTTCGATGTTTTCGCTTCTACGTTGAATGAACTGGAAGGCTCACACGACCAGAATGATGGACGATGGAGTTGGAAGATCTGGAGCAAGCACACTCTCCACCTACACGCACCAAAAACCGAACCTTCAACTGTGCAAGCGAAAAATTGGAAAAAACAGTTTGTCTAAACATGTTGATTTCCATTGGGCTTTCAACAGCGAACATGCTGAACGATTTCATGCGGCCTTTGTGTGTCTCTAAGCTTTTATGTGCTTTTCATTTGCTTTTAATTCTCTGAAGCGATTTCGTGTGGCATCTGCTTTTGTGTTGAAGAAGGCGGCGAAGTTGGAGCATCAAGCAATCGGAGATGTTGTCATTCACAACATCACGAAGGAGATGTTGTCGCTGAACTTGAAGTTTTTCTTGCCATCTTTATCCTCGGTGTACATATTGTCACTTGTTACGCAAGCCTTGCCGAGTGTCATGAGTTGCTTCTTCTTGTAGAAGAGAACCATGTCCTTCTGGTCCTTCTGGCGAATGGTCATCTTGCCCATCTTCTCAAGCAAGCAGCGCCTCTTCAATGCCAAAGGTTTGATGTCCGTTGTCATACTGCTGAACCTGTGCTATCATCTGGGTTTGTGTCATAGTGTCAAAGGCATCCTTCTCACCGTCTCCAAAGGAGGCATTCAAGTCTGCCACCTTGTAGAGGAACTTGACGGCGACAAACTCCAGCTTCTTTTTTGCAATCTTTTTCAACGCCTCGTTTGACCCTGCCGGTTCATCACGTGCTGTCACCTCTGCATCATCGGTCACCACTTCCTCTTCTTCTCCCTCTTCTGACACCACATTTTCAGGGAGAGGCTTCTTCGTTTCACCCTTCTTTGGCATCGCTTCAAAATCTAGTGGGAAGCTGGAAAAACCGAAAGTGTGCTACAGATGAAAAATCAAGGCTCAAGAATTGTTGCATCACGCACTGACAGAATGTTTCTCTGCAAGACCTGCTTGAGGAAAAAAGCTTAATCGTGGCGGGGTCACCTCGTTGAATATGACAAAATCGTTGAAGCCGTGGCACACCTATAAGCCTAAAACCCTAAGCTTCAAGAACAAAAACCCCAGCAAAGCTTCATAGTAAAAGCTATTATGAATATTTGATATACCGTTAGAAGGTCAAGACCCCAGTAATCTAGGAATTATGATAATCCTTGAATAATGATGATGAGAAATGAATGAATGAGCTACTTGTAAAACTGCTAAATTATGCTAAATTTGTGAGGTTTTATGATATAACCCTAGAAACCCTTAGCATAAAACGAGTAAGGGACGATAATGATGAAGAATGAAGAAGATGATGATGAAAATTATGTGTGAAAATGTGTGATGAACAATGAAGATGCGCGGGGTCGACCCTAGAGGCCGGAAGCCTTGACCCCTCAATCCCTCTATTTACAATTTTTTGGGGCCACGAGGTTTGGAACGGGGATTTCACTGGAAAGATTCGAGGCGAATATACCCTGGGACGAGGCTGCAGGGGGTCTGGACCCGGAGGCCCTCAGATTTCGCCAAGATTTACATTATCCCAAATTTTGCGCCGCTTATTTTGTGCCGGTAATTTATTACATGAAATACATAAGGTAATTCAATTCCCGGACAGGGGTATTGGGAAGGGCGGTTTGGAGTCTGGAGTCACCGGAAGCATTTCATGGGGGCCGTGTGAACATGTCGGATCAAGACCTGTAACTCGCCATGGCAAACCCACATCCAGCCGGCAACCCGAATGTGGGGCAGGACGCTGCGATGATTATAAAAGTTCAGTAGGCTAATTCGATTGATCGACGAGTGAGTTTTGCTCGTCGGATTCAAGAGGAGCCGACCGATTCCGAATTGCGGGAGCTGAGTCGCAAATTCGAGGTCGCAGTGGCTTATACACGGGCGGTTTGGATGTTTTGTTGGGACCTGCGCCAGAGCCGTTGTTTGCTGCAGATGCCGCGCTTGCATGACAGGAACTACTTCGCCGCTGTGAGCAAACTCGAGCGAAGGTGTGTGGCTATTGAGGGTCAGCAGGGACGGAAAGGTACCTTGTTGCATGTAAAACAATATCCAAAGCAAAGTTACACAGTGCTTTCGAAGGAAGGTGACCACCAGGAGAAGCAATTTCCAGATACGTGGCGGTGTTTGATTTTCTGTGCGTACGCGTTTTGGCATCACGCCATATGTCATATAGGCATGAATACATCCTGAGCACCGAGGACTGGTATCGCGAACCTGACATCACCATCCCCTCCTGGCTGTCCACGGCAGCTTGTCTCGGGTTGTTGCGGCTTGTCATCAACGGGATCAAACAGCTGAAGTGCTCGAGGATTCGCCCTTTCAGCAGCCGCCCCCGCCGCAAGACCGCTTGGCGGCTGTCATCTCCACGGAGAACTGGCCAAATCGAGGCTCGAAGAGATGCCGAGTATAACTTGGCCGTTCCTGCTTGATTGATTTGCATCATCCTTTGACAGGTGGATTTAACTGGCAGGTTTGCCTGCCGACAGCCAGATGCTTGACAGCAAGCAAGTTGCTTTAGACATGCATTGCAACTGTAATGTACTGGGTTGCTTACAGCAGGTACAAGCATCACAAGTAGGTGGTGGTTTAGACTTGTGAGCTGAGTGAGGCAAGAATTGACAATGACGGCACATGCCTGAAGCCCAGCTTGTGCAAGCTCGAAAGTCACGTTGCGGCTTCGCTGCAGTTCTAAGATGCCGGACGAAGCTTTCGGGGTCAAGACTTTCCATGCTTTCGAGATTCCTCTGTGCAGTTTGGGTTTTGTTGCTTGCGTTTTGCATTGCCGTTTAAGGTCACCGACAGGCAGGTTCGTTCAGTGCTGCAGCTTCGTACAGCACATCCTGCAAGCAAAAGCCACTGTTGCCAGCATCACGGAGAGGTGAAAGGTGTGCCCGTACACGGATTAGAAAAATGTATGAGGGAATTGGGCATGAGCTGCAGCACGGAAGACCACATCTGTGATGCTGTCACAGCAGTACTCTAGTTTCCTGTATACTTTCGGGTGGCATCGGCTGCTGTGACCAGCCTGCCGGCAGGTTGTACGTGGAAGGTGGGGAGGTGGGCCTTTGCATTGCTTGGGTCGCTTGACGGCACTTCAGGGCAGTATCGGGCTTTCAATCCATCAAAGTGGTGCAGACTGTTTCAGGTCATGTTTTGGGCTACTTGCCACTTCGTCATGGCAGTCCCTGCCGGTGTGCTGGAACGCTGCCTTGTTCAATCAGAGCGGACCAAGCATTGGTTGATTCGTTCGATGGGGAACCTGCCGAAAATGCGAGTGTGCAAGCCAAGGTGTGATGGCCAATGACCCTCAGGCAAAATTCGAGCCACGAGAGTGTGCACAAAACCCAAGAAGAGCAGTCTTTCTGCAGGCGAAGCACGGTGGCCAGAGACAGCGCTCTGTGCACCCAGCTGTGCATCCAGAATATGGAGCCAGTATTCCACGGGCCGTCATTCTGCGAGGTCTATTTGAGGCGACTCTGCCGGCGCCAGCTTTACTGTCTGCTGAGCCTGGCCCGAGCCTCCGACGGTCCGAGCCCCGAGATGTCTCGACACAGTCCAAAGCTGAGATCGCTGCTGTTGGGCTGATGATCCGATCACAGGAGATGGTGGCCCTGAACACTGCTCTCTGCTCTCAATCGCCTGCCGCAGGACTTTCTGCTCGACTTCAGCTGGCTCCACCAGGCAGCCGCCAGGGATGCCGTGAATGTGTCGAAGAAATCGCAATAGCACCGGCAGGTTGTATTCAGTATGGCCTTTGGGCATTGGGCTGTAAGCCTCTTGGAGGTGCACCTGTTGCATTTTGTCCGGCAAGTTGCCTCGCGAGTGTTTCCAGTTCCTGGCTGGCGTAGAACTTGATTCCACGCAGTGGTTTGCGTATGACAGTCTGGATGCCTCAATCCCAGAAGTTGGTGCAGGATCTCAGTTGCAGCGGCTTTTTGGGTGGAGGACTGGACAGCAAGGCATCCTCAATCACTCTTGAAGCACGTGTTTCTCCTTGCACAGTTGCCCAGGGACGATACTGTTCTGCTGCAGTCGCAGTGCCACTGGATATTGAGGCTCTTCCAGGAATTCGAGATCCTTCGACAGTTCTTTTCCAGGCAAGATTGGCTTGTTCACCTTTGCATTGCCTCAGCTTTTTGCGTGGAACTTCAGGGCTTTCTGCTCCATCACTTGGCTGCTGCAGCGATGTATGCCGCGCTCCTTTGGCTCCACCGTCAGGGAACCTATCTGAGAGTCTCGGCATTCTCGCATGTACTGCTAATATGCATCGAGTGAACAGATCTCGAAGCATTCATGTGGTTTGTGCTCACTTTCAAGAGGTTTCAGCTTTCATTGACGGTTCTGCCGTCTCCATAGACGGTTGTGTTTTAAGGGTGGCCGCGTAAGTCCAAGTCGCCGTGCCCAGGGCCGGGCTGCATCGGAACACTCGCGCTCCTCTTCGAATTGCCGGTGCGGCAGGGTGAAAAGGTGAGCATCAGTGCCGCGACTCGCGGTGGCAGGTGCCGCTCTTGACTCGCCGAGAGCTCTCGCAGATGTCGGGGCACCAATCCACGTGGTCCAGGCCGACGGGTCCCGAGAGCCGAGAGCCGAGAGCCTGAAACGGTTCCGACTCTTTGAAAGGTGGATGTCTCAACGGAGCTCCGTCAGCGAGCACTGGCACGGGCACCCGGCCTTTTGCTCTCGGGCGGGAAGACACGATCATGCGAGGCGATTCACCTACATCTTCTTCGTGGCAGGGCGGGGGGCGCCAACCGCACTCTACGCACGCTTCTCAGGGACTGAGACTGGCTGAGACCGTTCCTGCACCGCTTGTATTCCACTGCCCCTTCAGCTTGTGCCTGGCTTCTGGTTATGAACACTCAGCGGCCCAGCGCGATTTGTGGGCACATAGATAGCACTGCAGCACAGCTGGCTTCACATAAGTTGTTCGCAGTCAATCATACCTCGAACCCTTGGAAGTCAAAAGCGCTTGTGAAGTACAAAGGTGGATTTCTTGCCCGCTTAGCCTTTGTAGACTTTGGTGCCTCTGAGGTTTACTCTTTGCTTTGGCGGCCAGCCTAAGCTATGGCTTTACGAGAGTCCCCCCATGTAGCTCTGGACTGCGTAGAGGTTCCAAGACGAGCTCTCGAAGCTGCAGCTGGCCGACTTGCCAGGAGCCTCAGGAGCCATCGGGCTGAAGCTGACATGCCGTCATGTGCTAGCGGCTGGCCTTTGTTCATAAGGTTGCTATACCACAGCGCCTCCATCTTCTTCAGTGTTTGGCATAGGCCTCAGGCAGTTCGTTTGCTCACAAGTTGAGGCATGTGCTGTGTTTGGAAGTCAGGAACTATTCCTTCCTGTCTGTGCTTGATGCATGGTCCCGCGCGGATATGGCGGCTGCCCCAAGCTCCGGAGCCTTTCCAAAGCCTTTCAAGCTGCCGGGCAGCCGGGCAGGCTGCAGCTGCACCTCCGGACCTGTTGGAGGATGCAGCCGCTTGGTTGCGCTTGTTCCTGCGCCCATCCTTTCTTCATCCTGTGCAGTTTGTCAAGGAGGCTCGCAGGATCCTACAGGGTCACAGGTGTGCTTCATGTCATGCCCACATTCAAGAAGGACGGAACGGAGCGTTGAACGCCGCGAAGTGCCGCCAAGTCCAGACTTCCAGAGCCCAGGCCGACCTCGAGCGATCGGATGCGGAGCCTTCGGAACCAGAGGCCGCCTTTGATGTCCAGACCAGACCCTTCTTTATCGAAGTGTTTCGCAAAGCCTTTCGCATGGTGATATCCTCTACTGTCCGCGGTGAGCCATAGGTCCTGAAAAAACTGTGCAGAAAAACTGTGAAGAACAACTCTTAAATTCCTCTTCTTGGATTTTTGGGCATGTCGTGCCGACCTTGAAATTGCTGCCAAACGCCATCCGAATTTTCTTACCTGTAATGCAGGCATCCGCTCAACCAAAGCGAGCAAATAGGGAATAGGCAAACTTGTTTGCGCTGCAACACATATGTGATGATACGGAATGGCTGCCGCCGTTGTCGTTGTTCGCAGATGTCCAGACGGTTCGTGTAGAGCTGTGAGTCGAAGGTTTGTCGATCTTCTGTGTGCCAAAAACAAAGCGACTTGAGACAAGTGCATCCACGTGCTACATCGTACGCCGTGGTGCTGGGTGACCTGGCGCTGTGAGTCGCAGTGCGTTGGGCTGTGTGTTATGCAGAGGCCTGTGCGCTTTATGAAGTCGACGAGGAGGCGCCATGCCCCACAGTGATACTTTGTCCGTCGTTCACAGATAGTGTTCGTGATGTGGCGACGTGGATTGGTGACTCGAAGCTGTTTGGCTCCTGTGTCGGCCTTTCGCAATTCAGCGCCATGCATCTTCGGTACAGCAGGACGTTTCTCCACTTGGTGGAGGCGCAGTTCAACCTCGTGTGAGCGCTTCAGCCGTGCCGGTAATGGACTCAAGGATGCCTCTCTGGATCAGGAAGGCTGGTGCTGTGAAGGGTGCAGAGTGTCAATAGGATCAGTAGGCTCTGTGTTCGTGGCACGGCAAGGGAGCTGCTGCAAGGTGAAGCAATACGTCGCTAGCCTCGCCGATTCGGCGACGCGCAGCTTCTCTGCCGATTTGGATCGTGCTTCGAGAGCAAGAGCCAGCCGGCTTCCGTTCTTGTTTATGAAGTGAAGTGTAGCTGCCTGCAGTGTAGAGGAGCTGCAAGTCTTTGTGCCTGATGTGGCAACTTTTGATTCTACTTGGCGATTTGAGCATCTGTGGGCTTCGGTCCTAAAGCTTGTGCTTGGCGCAGAGAATGTTGACATGCACGCAACCTCCCATGGTGACGATCCCTGCAACAGTATCGAGCGGAGAAGCGATTCCCTACACCGTGAGTGGCCCGGAATAGATGCAAACAAAAAACTGTGCGAAGTTATGAATTCTTTACAGTTGGCTCCTGGTGCCGTGTTGGAGGCTCCAGGTATGGCCTCTCGTGCAAGAGTTTTTGCACAGGAGCAAGGAGACATCTATGTTCAAGCTGTTCACGGTCAAGAAAAAGCTTGGCGCGTGGCATGTACTCGGGATCTGCATTTGGAAGTTGTGATGAGCTCAACATTCCCCATCGCTCTGCTCATCACGACAGCTCCACATGAAGGTTTTGTCGTCGAAGGGGGAGAACGGCTTTCTTTGGCGGGCGCACCCAGCTTCGTGCGTTGATGCTTACATCCACAGGTGGTCCGAGTTGCATCCGAGGCTCGCAATCGAAGGCGCTGTCTACGACCTCTCGTCTGCGCCTGTGTTTGTCTTTGGGTCACATGGCGCTTAGGATGTTTTGCTTTTGTGTCAGGCTTTGGAACGAACATCCGGGAGGTCTTTGCCGGCAGATGTGGCTCGACTGCAGAGAGAGAGTGCAAAGCAGGTCATGTCCGTCAGGCGTAGAAGTGCTGCGGCAAGTCGCAGGCTCGGCCCTCGGCGATGGAAACTCACGAAACATGAAGTCGCTCTTTGCTCTTTTGCCTTCGCAGAGGCAAGGATGCAACTGCAGAATGGCACCAGGCACAGCCACTTAGACTTAGCCTCGCTCGAAAGCTTCCCGTTAGAGCAGAGTTTGGCTCTGTGTGAAGGTTTGCCCGGCCACCCGCTCTTCACTCGCCACAGCTTACAGCATCTACAGGTCTCGAGCAACTAGAGTTCGGCTCTCTACAGCTAAGGCGTCTGTGTCAAGATACCAGGCCACTGCCACCGCCCATTGTGAGTCGCACCGCAGAGCGTGAGATTCAAGCTTGACAGGTTGGAGCTTTGAGATTACCTCCCCGAGAGTACCGTCGCTGTCTCGATGATAACAAGCCGAGTAGTAGCATGTTGCGCTCATCGTCAGAGAGTTACTCAGCGAAAGGCATTTACGAGCATCCAGTGGAGGAGGATGCCATGCGAAGGCTCGACAAGCACTGCATTCCAGCAATTTGGCATATTGTTTAGTCTGAGTATATCAAGGACTGTTTGCGTGTTGCTGACAGCCTTTTCCGACTCTCGCGTCCGGTGGGGTTGAACGCCACAAACGCGGCAGCATCCTATCGTGCACCCGGAAGCTTGGTGGCCATCCTCCGTCCTGCGATGTAAGAAACTATCGGCTGCAGTGCACGAAATCACTCCACATGCAGGACATCTGACATTTCGTGGCATACGGCTGTCGCAGTTTTAGCCTCGGGCCGGAACGCCCCGTCAGTGCGAGACGACTGACTCTGACAATGATGCGATGATGTGGAAGGACATATTGATCATGTTGCAAGGGTTCTTGCGTTGCTTGACGGACCGTCACCAGGCCCTGTAATCCCACTCTGCAACCTTGTGCTTGGACACTACGTGGGCTTGAGTGAAATTTGTGCCTGGTTTCGTCACGTGGGTGGAATCAGAATCAAGCCTGGGCATTGCGTTGCTTGCGCGGTCCTCGGAGGTTGCTGGCAGTCACGCACTTGGGATTCGAGATGCAGCGGAACGGCTGTCTTCGCGTTTCGTTTCAGCTTGGCCTCATGCCAGCACACGTTGCCTGATTTTGACCGAGTTTACCCTGCCGAGCTTGGTCTTTGGTGTGATCGGTCTGCAGGCGTGGCAAGTTCAGTTTGGGCGGGGGGGGCTTTGCTGTTCGCGTCACTCATGTTACGTGGCCAAGCTTCCTCGAAGGTTTTTCTGCAGCACATTCAAAGGTTTTTCGAGGAGACCGTGCCCCGGAAGGTCGAATGGGGGGCCGTGGATGGTCCGCTGGTCCGTCATCTGTCAGACTTTTGCAGGTTTCGAGCCCTGGCCCACTCTGTGGGCTTCTGGCTGCAGTCGGCGCCGGAAACTTGGAGCGCGCACCTGCAGCTCGAAGCTTGGTAACGGTAGATGAAATTCGAAGAGGCCGGCATTACGACTTCGGCTGGCGTAGCGAGTCTCCGTTCTTTCTTAGGTGCAATCAGCCCGCGTTTTGCCGACCTGCCAAGCCTCTCTTTCCCCTCTAAGCAGCACTCCCCAGCCACCAGGAGTTGCCCCCCTCTCTCCCCCCCGCCGTACCGGCATACAATCTCGAGTAGGAAGACCCCAGCTTGAGCCATAGTGTTTTATTCCATACACCAGATGCAGGGCCAACATGGATTGTTGTGGGATGTTGTGGCACTCCTAGAGTCGTAAAGCATTCGGTGCTGCGTCACTTCGTGAGCTGGTGTAGATGTGTAGGACTGCGGCAGTGCAGTTGCGCCGCTCAGGCTGCGGGCTTTGGTCTCGTTCTGCCCATAAGGCCGAGCCGGTGAGCACTAAAACCCTTCGGTAGGGGCACCCCCCCGGCTTTCCGAGGTGTCGCCTTGGTAGCTCTGGCTCTGGCTCTGGCTCTGGCTGGTGTTTGCCTGAGTTTTGAATTCTGGATTTCAGCGGCCCAGCCTCAGTGACTCAGGCGCGCTCATGCCATCGTGCAAGTCTCGGGTCTCGGTGGAACTTGTTGCCAGCTGAGAGTGCGAGCCGCATGGAAGGCGCTCTGCTTGGTTGGCCTGTACGGGGTGATTCCGGGCGCCGCCTCCTCCAGCTGGGCACTGCTCGGGGAAGCCGCACCCCAAGGTTCGGGCACTCAGGAGACAGCAGCAGCCAGTCGAACACGCAGGCTTCTTGAATGTTGTTGGATTCTGTCACTGCCGCTGGAGAGCTCCGGTTCCATGCTTTAAAGAAAGAGGTTCATCAAGCTCCAGACATGCAGGGCAATCGGCTTCGGGCGATGTCGGACTCGACGCAGCTGCCCTGTGCCATCATCCGCTTCACTTCACCGGTTCGAGCAGAAATATGGCATACAACTGGTAACTTGTAGCAAGACTCCGAAAATTCGATCCTGCATGCTGGCAGAGCACCGAGATGTTAGGCTACCTTTCCTGATCGACGGCCCAAGCGACGGAAAGAAGAAAACCCTTCGCAAAGTTCTCTTTTGCACTTGGATTACGGAGAGTGGCAAGGCAGCCGATGTCTTAACCACGGGAGATCTTGTCTCGCACAGCATGACGTGTAGCAAGATGCAAAATGAGGTTCGTGAAATTAGCATCCTGAAAAAACTGCTGTAAGAGAAGGCCGCTCTGTTTTCGCTGGTTCAGCGATGACATGTCACGCGAGATGAAGCAATCGACACACAGCCTGGCAAAGGTCTCGAAAGAATCTCTGTGGCTCTTCTCGCTGTGGAGATCTTCTTGTCGCCAGTCTGCCCCCGAGAACAGCCCCTTTGAGTGCGGCGTGCGCTCTCGCAAAACAAGTTTTGGCACTTGTCGCGCGCACGCGCATGATTCAGGCCATCAGCCCACCGGTGCTTCCTGCATTTCTGTGCCTCCTCAGTTGGTACGATCGAGGCTCGGGCAGACATGGGTCTGTGAAACACCACTTCATGTGTTGCCAGGCCTGCATTCCTCCCACTTCTTCGATGAAGGTTCAAAACTTCTGATCAGCCTTTCCATGTTTCGCAGCAGAAGATAGCTGGATCCTCCGCTGTGTGACAGGCGTCTACGTCCCATGGCGCTGGTGTATGGCCTGTGTGGGCTTCATCGTGCTCGCTGCGTTTGCGCCTTTGAGGTTACAATGGAGTCCAAGGGGTCCAAATCAGCTCTGTCGAGGCGGCTAGCGGCAAACCACGGCGCGGCCGTAAGGAGGGCCCTGACCCTCATGGCACTCTACGCCCCTGCCGCAGCCGCAAACTCGGTTCTCACTGTTGGATGGGGACGGCCCAAGAGGTCAAACATTGGCTCTCATTGGTTGCTTGCGGCTGTCGACAACTTCAGTTCTTGGCCGTGGTTTTGGGGCATTGCAAGGGCTCGACGGTCGACGAGGTTAGGGCTCAGGCGCGGCACCGTATCTCAACTCGTTCCCGTCGATGGCGATCCACAGAGGGAGCAAAGCTGAGAGAGGAGTTCCTGGTCATCATCAGACCAAAACGAGAACAAGAAACAACCGGTAGAAGCGTTCCGCTGGGTGATTAGAGGTCTTTCGTTCTGTGTTGGGGCCTGGGGAACTCGAACTCGAGGCTTGCACTGACCTCATCTCGGAATCTTCCGCTGATCCTTGTCTCACCAGCGACTGATCCCCCGCAGATCCGGCCTTTGGATTCCAGCCTGACTGCTTACGTGAGCCCGCCTGTCCAGACCGGACCCACTCGCGCTTAGGGCCCAGTACCACGGACAACACCTGGCAATGCCAGCGTAAGCGGCGACTCGTCTCTGGGTCCAAGCCATGCGCTGATTGGCCATGTGACGAGTGCTGCGGAGTGTGCACGGGCATGGCCGTACTGGCAGCCCAAAGATATTTGCAAAGACAGTCGCATGTTTGCAAGCCGTTTCTATGATCGACCCCTGCTTGTACATGCTTGTACTGTTTACATTCTATGGGACTGGGTTCCACAGGGCGTAGCATCATTTACTGAATGGGAGTGGGCAAGGTGCTGGACTTACTTCGCTATTCCGCCAGGAAGACACGTGTACTCTGCACTCGCAAGCCCAGTCCGCAGCTCCCCATGCTCCATTCGTGTCTATTTTGCCACGTCTTACATGTGAGGGCTTTGCCGCCCAGATTTTCTTGGCTCCAACCTGGCTAAGTAAGCCGAACTTGCACAGCCGTGCCGTTGCCAATGATCTTTGGAGGGACAACGACTGAGGACACAGGAGTCTCTTCGCCAAATTGTCTTCAGTGCTCTTAAGTTAAGCTTCAACTAGGATGCAGGATTCACAATCGTAGCGCTCGGCAACAAGTGGAGCACAGCTCTCGGGTTCAGCCCAAATATCAAAGTTCAACACGAAGTCCCTGTCGTCAGCTTGACTGTTGAATCGAGTCAGCAGTGTCCAAACACCCAGGTTGGGGTCTACATTGTGCTGCAGCCAGACTCCAGTGAACTCTTGCAACTCTTTGCCACGCGCTCTGCTTGCGCATGCAGTTCGGTGAGTTGCATTGTTCTTACACGTATTTTCGCCTTGCGAGCTCTTGCAGAGCTGAAGCCGCACTGCTCAGGCATCACCTTTATCAGCCAGCGCGACTCTCGGTGGTTTTGTTGGGGATTTGCAAAGCTTTCACGAGACATTCTTCAGTTTGGGTGTGGTGCCCATGTTCTCAGCCACACCATCAATGGAGATTCAAACATGTATTGCCGTATCCGCGTCGCAGACAGCATCCACGCCATAGTTGGGCATTTTCCCTTTGGTTGGTCACAACAGATTTCGGACAGGACTCTCATTGCAGCATGATAAAGGTCCATCAGCATGAATCTGCTGGCTTGCATCGCAGATTTCACGGACCTCTGTCGTTTGAGCATCATGGACTTTCGAGACCAGCTTCTGTGACATCGAGCATCATTGTATCATCTATTGCATCGAAGACTATCGAAGAGTCTTCCAGACTTCCAGGTCTCCTCCTATTGGCCAGCTTCGCTTCGGTTTTCGCGGTGTGTGGTGTGCTGGATGTGGCGACTTGTTTGCATCAGAGCCTCCATGCAAGTCAGAGTCGGAGCCTGCAATTCGAGGCCATCCGCTGTTCGTCCCGCTTTGCCACCCGTTGCTGGGCGCTCGGGCTACGCACAACCGAAGAGTGCAGAGTCAGGTTGGCACAAAAAACTGTCTGTGTCTTTTAGGGCCTGCTTCAACCTCATTGTTCTACAACTCATCGCCAAGCATGGCCTAAGAAATATTTGGTATGTCGGTCCAGTTGAATCTTGCAGCGTGGGTATGTTTTCGATGTGTTTGCAAGATGCACACTCGTTTCTTGAGAGCGCAATGGATACGAAACAGTGCCTGCGGTTCACGCCCCAGCACGTCTCCCATCCCTCTTGTTGCATAGCTGTCTGAAGGGTTGAGCGGTGGTCTCAGCAGCTTCGGGTTCCTTGTGCTTGCAGTTTGGGGGTGTGAGCCAGTCAAAAACCCGTAGTTTTAGTATCCACAAGCCAGGGTCGAGTTTCACATGAGACGGTCAGTCTTTGTTTCAAGAATCCGCAGTCAGGTATAGCCTTCAGTTTTGCGGTGCTGAGCTTCGTTGGTTGTGGACTGTCCAGGCAGGTGTGATGACAGATGCAGATGAACCTGCCTGGTTGTGTCGATAGTTGCGCGAGGATGGAGGGCCGACAGAGAGAGAGAGAGAGAGACAGGTCTGTTGTGCATGAGGCCCACCGTGTTGCACTCCGTAGCTGTATTTTCGCAGGCCTAGGGGGGAGCCCAGTAGTCACTAGCTCACTTTCTGCCTCTCCGGCGCCTGAGCAACCCCCGAAGCCACACACGCAGTGTCCCTCAACAAGGGGGAATAGCAAGGTGCGAGCAGAATGATTCTAGCACGGTATCGGCAGTGCGGTTATAAGTTGCTTTTTCACGACGTGGCCGCACCTCGCCTAAACTTTGGGACCTTGCAGTAAAGCCCGCCTAGAAGGACTAAGGATGGTAAATGGTAGCCATAGGGGCCCGGAGACGGAGACGAGGCCGGGACGCACGGGGGTTCTAGCGTTCTAGGTGGGCTGCCTGCATGGAAACAAAGAACAAACTGCGTAGTTCCCTGCAGTAATCAGGAAAGACCCCGTTGCCAGCCACTCCATAGCACAGGGGGTGAGCTGGGCGGGCCTATGGCCTGGGGGGCGCGCGCGACCCCTACGCCCTGCAGAAAGAAAGAAAGAAAGAAAGAGAGAGAGAGAGGTCTTCTGTTCGCCTCAGTTGAGCACCGGAAGTAAGCTGAACTGGTTATGTCATGAAAAATGCAAGTCCTTGTCACTCTTGCCCGCGCATAAGTGGGGCGCACAAGCGCGAGAGCAGGAGTAGCTTCCCTTTATCCAACCCTCGCGAAAGAACGAAAGAGAAGGAGAGGGAGAGGAAGAGGGGGCGAGGGAGAGGATGAGGGGCAATATCAACGAAGACATGGACCCGAACAGCTTCGTGCACAAGGGAGCGCCGTCACTTGACAAGGCGCCCAAAGACTCCCGTCGAGCCAGGGAGCTGCTTCAAACGCTGAAGATGCGCACCCCAACCTGGTTGAAGAGGTTTTCTCTTGGAGCATACACCAAGGGTGGGGGAACAGTTGCCAACTCGCAAACGACATCGGTCTAACAGCCCCATGCGAGAAGTTGCGAGGCTCTTTACAGGACTCGACAAGAGTGGGATTACGCTCACTCAACATGGGCCTTTGGAAGACCAGGATTTTCGCTGGAGGTGCCTCTCAGGAGGGTCGCAGGAGTTGCAAAAGGGCGCAGGCGCACACAAACAGACACACAACTTGCAGCTGCTGGAGGGGTGGAGCAACTACTTCTTAACATCGGCAGCTTAGTCTTGGCCCAGGGGCGACAAGCAATGGAGCAATGGCAGTGCCATGAGATGGTTACAGGCAGGGCCTCCCATGGCGGCGTTCGCAGCTGGACACGTCGGAGCTCATCCTGTAGATGTGTTGGTGACGGTAAAAGGAGTGGCAGAAGATCAACAAACAGACAGTGGATGGGAGTAGGACAATCGCAGTCTTTGCGCCACTTACGGGGCAGCGTATGAAGTGTGTGGCAGGGCACTGGATGCCTGGGCCTGTGGAAGCCATGCAACTACAGGAAAGCCAATCCTCAGACCAATGGCCGACAACGAATCCGGCGCGGACTACATTGCATCCTTGCAACATGCCAGACACAGGGGGTCGCCAGAGATGGGGAGCCAGGGTGCAGAGTCATCCCACAGAGCTGGACGCCCCGCCGGAAGAGAGGCCACAGCAGGAAGCAAGACAGGATACACCACAAACAGAGGAGGGAGCAGGACAGCAATCGAGCTGGGCATTGCCCAACAACGGGGCAGTGGAGCCAGTGACAGCAGGGCAGCCGGCTTCTCCCGGACCCGCTCAATGCGGCTGAAGCAGCGGAGCAACAACCATCAGGTTCGGCTCCGCCTGCTTGAGATACCACGTGAGTCAAACAGCGTTGCATGGATAAACCCTGAAGCATTCCTCGGGTCGAGGCATGAGGACGACCTTACAGATGTCCGTCCTGATTTAGCGTGAGCCACTGCGGCCAAGAGTAGGCAAACATGATGGACTAAGTGATTGTGACCGGTGGTTGCTACACACAAACACGGGCCTGCCAGGACATGGGAAAAGACAGGTGTGCATTCACTTTTGCGTCGATCCACCAAACAAGTTAAGGGACTCAGCAACTCAATTCAAGAAAGAGATGTTCAGGCAAGCGGGATAAGCCTAGTTTCACAGAGAGGGTGGGCCACAAGCACTTACACTACGCGGCGCGACAAGCCCTTGGCGAAACGACGAAGTCTGTGGGCTTGGTGTGTATGTGTCCTCCTGCTTGTGTTCAGTTGGCGTTGGCTGATGGCTGCGGCAGCACTCGTGCACTTCTTGGAGCTTTCAAGGCACATGAGCAGACACCGTACATGCTTAAACTCGGACTGAGAAGTGCCAAGCTGTATGATGCTTGCAGTTGAGGGGGATGTGAGCATCTGAGTACCTGGCATGTTCGTCTTGGTGCTGTTAATATAGAGGCACCACCGCGCCGACTTGGATAAGGTCGGGTGAGCCAGCGCAGCGCACCGCAGTTGAGTCTTAAGTGCTCTCGACCAGGCCGCCCAGGCTGGAGGGTTTGCGGAGCTGCCGTGGCACTTCCTGGGTGCACAGGAGCGGCACTCGGCACGACTCAGGTCATAACTTTTGAAGGTCTGAACCTCCCAGGCGCTTTGGGACAGCAGTCGTGTCTCCTTCCTGGGCTCCATCTGGAGGCACAGCGATTCACGACGGCTATGTGCTGGTGAACAGGAGAATGTCTCTTCTCATGACAGGGCAACCGTGTGCAATCTGCAGACCGCCGGTCCCTGATTTTTCTTCGTGCAAAGACAACGGAATCGTTATGGCGTTTACGAGGACTTTACCCACTGATAGGCTAAAGCAGCACGCAGGTAGAGTTTGTTGCGCTTGTGAGTTGGGTTCAGATTTCGGCTTGTCAGGTGGTGGCACTGATCATTCCGCATGAGCTCCGGGTCTATGCCTGCGAGGCTTGGGAACATGACTACCAGCATCTAGGCCCAAGCGATCCCTTGCGGTCCAAGGCACCAGTTCCATACTACGGAGAGCAAGTCGAAGGCTTAGCCACGTGCTGTGATGGTGCTTGAGGATCATGAGAATCAATCAGGCCGACGCAAAGGGGGAACACTGCACGTACGTGCTGTCCATGGGCTCCCATTCTGATGCTCAAAAGATGTTGAAAAGGCTTACCTGGGCCAGTCAGGCTCCAACCAATAAATCCCATTCTCGCAACACACACAGTGAGTGACGCAAGTTGACAGAACTACATAAGAACGAACATGCGGAGCAACAGCCTTGTGCCCGACTCAGGTGGCAATGGGTCTGGCAGCACAGTATGTGCCGCCAAAGGCCGGGTTCCAAGTGATACAGTGTTCCTGCTGACGCCCAAGTGTCACCTGGAAGCTGCTAGTTGAACTGCAGCGCGTGCAGAACTTGAGATGTCCGCCTAGTTAGCTGTCGCTTTGACCTCTGCGCGTGTGAGTCTTGGGATATCGCTTTTGCTGTCGCCATCAGCGAAGGCACGGGGGAAAGATCCGCGCAGACCAAATTTCTTTGTCTGCAACGTCGGTACGGCACTTATCTGATTGCCAAGTGTCATTTTGATCGACGATGCTTGCTATTGGCGCATAGCCAGAGAAGCTTGGAGTAACCACTATCTGTGTGGAAGAAGCATAGACCCACCTAGTCTGCTAGCCTTTGCGCAGACCGCCAAGCATCGGCAAGCTCCCATGGCAGGAATGTTGAGTACCCTTGAGATCTCCGGAGCCCCCACCACACTGAATCCACACCATAATCACTCAGAGAGGATGATGGCAGTCGCTTTGGACTTGTTGGTACAGTCCTTAAACATGGCTCAGCACACCACACCGTAGATTGTAGATACCAGGTTGCCGAACACGATCTTGCTGGTCTATAGTTGGAAGAGCTACTTGAACCTGAATGTCTCCAAGTTGTGTGCTGCGAGCATGTGCAAGCCATGTATGGAGCCGTGCGACAATGTAGTGTTTGGTGGCACCAGGTCAGATCGTGGAGTCCTGCATAACGGATCTGCAGCCGCATCCTCGTATGCTTGCTACATTATGCCTGTCTTCCCGCATCCACAAGCAGCCTTTTCCCCAGGCACACTATGAACACCCTCGTCGATGCGCCTGTCTCATGTTGTCAGGCTTTACCGGTGTGCTTGTTCCGGCACGTTTCAGTTCGATGATGTCCTGGTCGGGGCTTAGAGCATCTGCGATGCGACACGAACCCAGGTGGAGGCACACCAGCGGGCGTTCAGAATGGATAATTGGTTTGCTTATGGTTATTGGCCAAGCACTCATGTTCTTTAGTCTAACTGCATGTTTGTATTTGTATTGCCTTAGTCAAACGGTATGCCACCAGCTCACACAGCTCAGCTCTGAGCCACCAAATAGGAGAAGCGTTGCCGAATATGCGAGCATCGGTCGGCAAAGTCTTGCTTAGCTGGACGATCTGAGTGCATGGGGGGATGGAAGCCGGCAGATGGTCTGAGGTTTGGGGGGAGTTCCATGATCCCAATCTTCCAGGTCTTTGTGCAAACGCCCCTTGGACAGAAACGGAGCGTGCAGCCGCGTCCCCGCATCGCCGCGACGCGCGGCGGAGGTGGTCATGGTGATCCCCAGCTCTGACCAGGGCTGGGCCAAGGCAGGGACGCCATTTTAAGCGGAGCCGCCATGCCCAGCCTTGCAGCCGTGCCAAGGAGATCAATCTTTCGGTCTGGGAGTCCGGCAAGGTCTCTGTCTCTCCCTCCCTGTGCCCCTTAAAATGTTGGCATTGTGGACCTCGAAACCAGGATGCCTTCGATTGGTACGTGAAGAGCAAGGTCGGGACTAGAGTTTCGCGCTTGGCCTAACTTGGGCTGCCTTGATGTGCAGGGGCATAAGAAAGCCCTGACACGCCCTCAGCTTTCGAGCATTCGCATGCCCAGCAGTCCTTGCTTGGCTTAGGCAGCCGTGAGTTCTCTAACGGCTTTGATGGCAGTTTGCATTGCATGCATTCGCTTGATGTTCATGAACGAAGGGTGGAGCACACGTCTGGAATCCTCCGCACGTTTGGCAATCTCTTGGCTTCCCTGGAGCCTGCCGAGCCGATCAAGTATCAGGACACGACACAGTACGCCGGAGTACCAAAGATGTCTGCAGAGTAGGGGCAAGCAGCCGCTTTGCCGTGCCAGCTATCGTCTGACGAGGACAGATGCCGAAGATGTGGGCGCACAGTCGAGGCAGCTTAGAATTGCAGACTGACACAAGCAAGATCGTGAAGTGTCATCTGGCAAGGGTTCGTAGTGTCGGTGCCCACTCAATTCCTGAGGCGAAGATGCTGCAGGCACATACATAATGTGGCATAGATCCTCAAAAGAGAGAATGAGAAAGAACGAGAGAATGAGAGAGGGTGGGAGGGAGAGAGAGAGAGAGGGCGGCGACTCTCTCCTGCTAAAGCCACTTGTCAGGGCCGGGTGCTAAAAGATCCGTGCGTGTGACTCGGGGTCAGGCTCTTGTCTGGTGCTGTGCCAACAGTTTTTTGGCAGCCAGGACCCGACCCAAAGCAGCCGTGGGGAGAGTTCGCCCCGGCCTACGACCCGGACACAGACCCATGTGACGACACACCAGGAGCAGACGCTACGCCGAGCTGGCAGCCGGCGCCCACACAGCACCACCCCCCGCCTACGACGTGCGACCAGTGGCAAGCAGCAACGGCGGCCACCACCCCCATGCCACAGCACTCACCCGCCGCTGGCAGACCCAGCGTGCACCAGCAGCTTCCACAACTGCAACAACAGGCTCCGCTCCAATACACGCTCCAATTGGGGTACACGCTATAACCTACCACCCCCCTACCACAGCCTGCCAACCAACCACGACGACGGCAGCAGAAGGAGGTCCCATGCAACAGACGGCCGGGGCCACGGGAACACACCCAGCACCAGGTCTCGACGCAGCAGCCCATCAGAACCAAGGACCAGCGGACCTACCAAGCTACCCAACGAGAGGACCGTGACGGGGAACACGGAGGGAGCCCCCAGCGCAGCAACAGCTCAGGCACACACCCGAGCCAAAAGTATGGTCAGAACTGCTCAGCAAGCACCTGCAGCCATGGCATGTGGCGACGTCGGCAGCCAGCGCAGCAGCAGCGGCAACCACCAAGCTCGACCCAGCCGCAAAGCAACCGCCAGCAAGCCCTCGAAGGGCGGCTGACATCACCAAGCGGAATGGAGCTCTTCTCCACATGCTCAAGACCGGCAACCTCCGCATCGACGAGATCCAGACGGAGCTGGAGCGCCGCAAGGAGCCCTCTGGACGACAGCGAGGGCGGGCAGCCACGGAGCGCCTGTTGAAGGATGAAGAGGAGGAGAAGCAAAGGGCTCTTCTTTTCATTCTTT
This sequence comes from Symbiodinium sp. CCMP2592, assembly GCA_905221615.1. Lineage (NCBI taxonomy): Eukaryota > Dinophyceae > Suessiales > Symbiodiniaceae > Symbiodinium > Symbiodinium sp. CCMP2592. The sequence goes on along the minus strand of CAJNDT010000817.1, from coordinate 42,312 downwards.
TCTGCCAAGCGGCTGCAGTCAACAAGAAGTTTGGGGAGCTGTTGTTGAAAGACTCTACCTTTGACATCCTTTGACCCTCATGAGTAATGTTGGTGTTTGACTGCAGTCCGCCGGTGATCTCTTCCTCTCGAGCACCCAACGGCTATCGCACCTCACGTACTGTGCTGCGGATGTACCACTGTCACAACTTTGCCAAAGGAAAAAGGAGCCGTGGTGTGAAAGATCCAGAGCGAGGAGCACGAGGCATATTTTTTCGTTTCTGCGTTCAAGCACTCGCGGCTGCTAAGCCAGGAGGTGCACTGCTACCTTGGAGCACCGGCCAGGGGGAGCTTCCCTTGCGACCAAAACAAAGTCGGAGGAAGGCCAACAAAGGAAGGGGCACCTACCTGGACAAATTCCACGCGAGGAGCGAAACCAAAAGCAGACGCGATCTCGAAGAGCCTTTGCACACCAGGCAGATATTTTGGGGATAGAGGACCCAGAAAAAGGGATCCCGAACAACAGCTGTTGCAGGACAGAAATTGCGAAGTTCAGCTGAATGGAGTTTTGAACCTCGATGGAGCAGCTACGAGTACGCTTGGGGGAACGAATCACAAACCAGACCTTCGACACTGCGGGGGCGTGACCATCACGCAGGTGACGCAGAGAAGAGAAGGGTGGGGACGCTCGCCGCGGGGATCGGCGTCACGGAAGCAAAATGAGGAGAAACAGGGTGTGGCTTTATTGCAAGTAGTTCGGATCCGATCCACGAGAGGGAGCGGTTTCAATTATGTTGTGACGCCTGCTCCGATCCACACAGCTTTTCAGGTGGGTGGGAGCACGGTAGATCCCACTAAGGAACACCCACGCACCGAAGCTTCAGCGACGCTTGCGAACATCAGCAAACAAAGGGCTGCAGACAGGGTTGCCCCCTTATGTCGTATGCTCTGAGACAGAAAAGAAGGCGAGAGAGAGAGAGAGAGAGAGAGGAAGAAGAAAAGGAAGACGAAGAAGAAAGAGGTTCATTTAATAGGGGAGCCACAGTGCCACACGCCAAATGTGCCACCGAGAAAGTCAGTGACTGCAGAACTGTGCAACAGCTTTCGAGGCTTCCCCAGGTCAGCCTGCACCTGCCGCCTGCCGTGTTTGCGGTGCCAGCACCTTCCGCCTCCTAGCATGCATAGCATGCAGGCATTGTGGCTGACACGAATCCCAAGTTGCAGTTGCAAGCCAAGGCTACAACCTCTTCTGAATTCGAAGGAACATTTCCCAGTTAGCTCCGCTGGCCCAGCGTAGAGAGCAACGAGGTGCTAAGGCGCACCCCGACCTGGGAGTTCGGAAAGCATGGGCGTTGGGCGTTGTATGGCACCTTGAGGCCTGCCGCTTGCTGCTTCAGGATTCGATACCTGCTCCAGGAGACTCGGCTCAGAAGCGATCTAAGCCTCCAAAAGGTTTCTGCGTAAATGCGATCTCATGGCGATGGCGCCGTGCTGCGCGGAGTCTTCTGCTCCGGTGCCACCGCGTCGGGCCTTGCTGTTGCTGCCCAGAAGGTGCCTTCATTAGGGTTCAATCGCAGCCTTTGCATGGCTGTTTCTCGCATCCACTAGCAGTTGTTTGAGGCGTCCGCCGTTTGAGGGCGCTGTTCTAGCGGCGGCATTTTGGCTTCACTACATCACTTGTGCTGCGATGAGCGATGTTGACATCATTAAGAATCATTCATGTGTGATGTTGCAAACCCACACGAGTTTGGTTGTGTCGCTGAGATCGTAGCAGCCCCAGCACTTCTCCAGCGAGCTCGGCCATGCTTGACACAGACTTTCAAATCAAAGAGTGCCTCGTGCAGCATGTGTCCACCTTGATTGAGTCATGAGAGTCTCGGATCTGAGGATGCAAGGAACTTCCGCTTGGGGCGGCCTGCCTGGTGCTGTATTCGGACGCGGAGGCGGCGGAGGCTTGGGCTTTCGCCTTCTCGGCCATGCGCTCAAGAGCTGCTAGGTCGGAACGGAACGAAGGCTGAGCCGCATCCCCGACATCCTCAAGGAAGCTGAGCAATTGCTGGGACCGGGAGGCTCTGAAGAGGCCAGACTTGGGACCCAGCTCCCGGATCCCTTGACATGTCTCGTGCCACGAAGGCAGAGACGGAGGCGCTCCATCTCAGCCAGCACCTGAGGCCGCCAGACAGCAGCCGTAAGCCGTGCCACGCAGTGCTGCAGTGCCTACGCAGAGCAGAGGAGCTGCGGGGACCACCCCGGCCGACTCGGGCCCGGTGTGGGGCGCCTCAGCCTGGAGCTCAGTCTCAGTGCTCTGCGGTGCTTTGTTCAACTTTCAACTTTTAGCTTAGCTGCTTTGCTTTGCTTCTCACAGGTGCCTGGCTGAAAGAAGGTGCGTCTCAGGGTCGCCGCTTTCTGGGCGGAGACAGGCGCAAACACCAGACACATTAGATTTGAGGCTTCAAAGGCAGCAGTCACAGCCATGAAAGCTTGCTGTGTAGAGCGAATCGAGTCTAGTCCCGAATCAAAGCCAAGCCCTCAGTCTTGGACAACACCGCTTCTAAGCATTTGTTTCCGCCCGAAGGCTTCTGCTCTCTCGTCAGCAAGCCATTGCGGGCATTACATGACATTACCGCTCAGTCACCCATTCTAGGTTGATGCTGTAGCGTGCCGGCATTGGGCACTGTTCACCTCTGCTGGCAGAAACATCGATGTGCTAGGCTGTCGTTGCGCAGCGATGTTGCCCTCGTCGGTGCACTGCTCACATCTCGCAGCTTGGCAGGCAGCAGTCTTTGCTAAAGGGCCGCGCAGTATTCCCGTTCTCCAAGGTTCCTGGTGTCGCCGCCTAGCTGGTGCTTCATTGCAGAAGCTGCAGGCTGCGAAGCAGCCTCTGAAAGGCCCGCGAGCATCGTGTCATCGTGGTGGGATGCGTTTGAAGTCTCGTGTGGCCTTGTGAGGAACTGACTTGGTCCTGCAGTGGATGCTCACGGTCTTGAGTGAAGAGCCGTGCCAGCAGGCGGCTCTTAGGTGCACGTTTCGTTACGATCTGCGGGCCTTGCCATGGGAGGCATTGAGGGCGGCCCGTGACTTGGAACCCTCCTGGCCCTCTTTGCACGACGAGGCGAGGTCCGAGAGGAGAGCCCCCAAAAGGCTTCAGCACCTCTGCCCTCCCCGGCGCCGCCGCGATGGGTACGAGTGCAGGAAAGAATGTACCGTACTCGGCCTGAAGGGCTCAGAACATCTGCCAGCAGCGGCAGAATAGCTAGAAGCCCCAGTGCGAAACCGCACGATCTAGGAGATACGCCTCCTCGTTCGCCCAATTGGCATAGGCTTGCTCGCAAGCATCGATCCCGCTGCCGTGCGGCGGTGCACAAGCGACGCAGGGCTGGACTCCGCCCTCTGCCACGACATCTCGTGCCTCTTGAAGGGCACCACACGAAGCCCCGCTACTCCTTGTGTAGCATGGGTAAGCGTGGGGAATGGCGAGCGGATTGGAAGTCAGATCGAGAGCCAAGGGCCAGCGACAAATGGGGATTATGGCGTGGTGCAAAATCGCACTCGCAGCGACCATGGCGTTCAGCTGGCTACGAGACCCCTTTCCCGTCCTTCGATGCAGAGACGGTAGCACTGAAGGAGGATGGGCGAACCATCGCCCGCAAGGAACTGGTTGCGGATGGAGGCTCGGACGGCGTCCCCGAGCTCTACCACGACATGCAGTCCATGCTCAACCAGGCCAGGAAGGCAGAGACTCGCATGGCCAAGGCATGCCAAGCCAGGGAGCAGACGAAGGCACAGTGGGAGTCATTCGACCAGAAGCTAAAGGCGGCCTGGCAGCGCGAGAGAAAGCGGTTCGTCAGTGTGATGGAGATGCGAGAAAAGGAAGTGCAGGCGGCCAAAGAGGCACAGGCCAAAGCACGCAGCCTTGTGAGAATGGCACATCTGCCTGCATCGGAAGCCCAAGTGGCACCGATGGAGGAGGACAACTCAGCAGAATGGGACCGGATGAAGGCAACATGGGAGGCAGAGCAAAGCAGGGAGATGGGCGGTGTGCTCAAGCTGGCCTTGGCAGAGGGCTCCGATGGACCACCCATCACGCCAGTCCGCCCGACGACTCATGCCCCACGGACACCTTGCCAGGAGCTGCGACCCCGCCAGCAGCAGTGGACCCTTATCTGCACTCTGGAGATGCTGCCACAGTGGTGAGCCCGGTTCCTTCTGGAGTTGTCCCTGGTGGCAAGCCCCCAGAAGGGCCTTCGCCAAGAGAGCCGGTGCGACGAGATCGCCCCAACATGCCTCGTCCCAACCCCTACGAAACTGCAAAGGACGGTCATGGAGACCGTGGTGCTCAGGATCCGCTGTTATTGGCACGCCTGACCGAGGCCAAGCGCAAAGCTATGCTGCCTTTCGGCGGTGCTGGGTCCGCAGCGATGCCTACCACGGGACCTGCTGCCTTTGTCGAGGACGACCCGGACGAGCTCCAGCAGGCCGAGTTGGATGTGTCTACCAGGAGCCCAGGGCTGGGCCGAATGGAGTGACCCCAGTGACCTGGCTACCTTGCCCTCAACCTGCCACGTGGCTTCTCCCTGAGGCGACCGGAACCTGCGATCTGCCTTGCCGTGCGCTGGCAGGTCCTGGTGTTCCACTAGCCCCTGGGGAGCCTGTGTTGCAGGTTTGGCGGCCAGGCGGCCATCTGAGCGCGCTTGTAAAATGTCCACCAGTGACAGCATGTAAGAGCCTGCCGAGCCTTGTACAGGTCAGTTTTGACTCCCTGTGGGTGCCTTCTCCGTCCGAGTCATTGGCAGACTCTCCCTTGTCGCTGCAATCATCCTCGGCCTGCCTGGGCTCACCTTGGGTTTTGGTGAGGCTGGTGCAGAGCCCCCGCCCTGCTGCGCTGCTTTCTAGTGCACTTGTACATTGTTTTGCCTTCCTTGCTTGTCCTTGTGAAGGCCAGCTGGACGTGCGCTCTTGTGGGCTTTCCCAGCATCTTCCCACCCTTCCCCATAGGGGTTTAGGACCACCCGCTTTCAATTTGGGTTCCCTAATGCCTACTGCAGCAATGCCAGGGTCGGCGCCAAACACGCGTATCAGTGGCTCTGGGTCGCGGGCGACCTTGGCTTGTTGCACTTTCCTCGGCCTCGGCCTCACAGCCTGCCTTGGCGGCCTTCTTGGCACAATCCCAGGTGTGCCCCAATACCTCCGGGCACGCATCATGCACTATGCCCTCACGATGCTTGAGCCCCAATACCTCACGCATCATGCACTATGCCCTCACGATGCTTGAGATGGACCTGGCTCCATTTCCTGCCCTTTGGACTTTCTTGGCCTGTGGGGCCCTTGCAGCTTGGTTCCTGGGTTCTTGTGTGATGACACCCACACTTGACTGGTGCGTGCTGCATGCTGCTGGGCTATCCCTCAGCCTGTCCTTCTGCATGATGCTAAGCCTATGCGGTATGCTAGTTGGACAAATTTCGCGGTCCTGCAGGCTGCGTCTCAGACTGAGGGGCAGCAGGGAGTCTTATGACCAGCCTTTAGGATCTGCTTGGATTTGCGTGTCTGTAGGACGGAGCCCTGGAGCCCTCCGGGGCTTTGCCAGACGCCAGAGCCTTCGGAGTCGACTGCCACTTGATACCTGCCACAAACCCTGGAGATATCATCCGTGCACAGGGAGAACGCTCCAAGCATTGTTGGCTCTATTGGCCATCCCGCAACAGGCATATGCCACTCCGCCAATCTTCCGTCCTTGCTTGAGAAACTGCATCTCCAGGACTACCTTATACGTGTTGTCGGCTCTGGCCATGCCGACACAGGTTTGGGCAGTCTCGCCCATGTGGGGCGAAGCAGTGGATGTCCTGATTGCAGCCACGCTTCTGTGGCCCGAGGCCCTACCACGTCCTCCCCGTCCGGACACTATGTGGCCTTCAGTATCGGGTCCCACCTGCGAAATTGATCGTCTGGATGCTGCTGTTGTGAGCGCCGACCAGGCACATTTGCGTGGCCTTGATGCTCCCCTACAGGAAAATGCGGATTTGCCGGTGCCACCGTACCATGCAGGCGATGGGGGACCATTGGCGGACCCCTCTGTTGATGCTGTGTTCCAGGTCCTCGCTCCACATTTCCGCACCGAGGTGACTAGAGCCTCGCTCAGATTTCCGTGCCAGTACTCTACCATGATCTCCGCTGTGCATGACTCCGTGCGAGAGCTCCAGTCAGAGTTTGGCCAGTTCACCCATCCGACGATGCCCCAGCTTGCTCCTGACCACGGGTCGTTCATCTTGGCACCGTCATGGGTACCGACCTCGTTGTCATTGTCTACGACTTCGCTGCCTGTGGCGGTCCTACTTACGCTGCATACTCCCACGACCGAGTAACCCATGGAGATTGCAGGAGAGAGGCGACCAGGCACTCTATTGAGAACTGGCACGCTTATCTTTTCGGCCACACCGCTGCCCTTGGGCCGGACGACAGCGTGTTAGCCGTCATGGGTGGAGTGGTTCAGTTTCGGCGTGAAGCAGAACAGCCTGTATGGTATAGCCCTGTCACCTCGCGGCTCAACAGGCCCAATATGTGGCTCTCGCAGCCGCAGCTTCCGGGCGCGCCAGTTGATCGTCCTGTGATGGTTCTGTTTCACGATCAGCACCTTCTCTTTTCAGGCCGCCGATTTCCTGGAGTGTCAGCCAGGGATTTTATTGCGGACCTGGTGGAGCGACGGCCGGTGACATCCATATGCAGTGTCCCGACAGGTGATGCTTTCACCGATCTCGCGGTACACGGAGTCCAATGCCGAGGTGTACTTGCAACATTCCCTTTGTGTCCCACCATCGACAGGGAATTGTTATTTTCCTGGATCCCCGCAGAGTCAATGCCATCCCTATGCATCACTACCTCCCGGATCGGCGAGTCGATCCCCAGCACCTGATCAACTACCTCCACATCCGAAATCCACCGGCTTACAGGATAGCTGTTCGACCTAGACCTGGCCCAGGAGGGATGTTGCATTTAGCGGAAGGGGATACGGTTACTTTTGGGTTTGTGCTTGATGTGGACGAGAATGATGATGATGATGATGAGTCGGAACACGAAGATTCCGAATCCGAGCCGGACTCTGAGTCTGATGGATCCGATGCTGACCACGATGGACATGATGGTCCACATGGCCCCGAAGGCCGAAGACTACCACGTGAAGACAGAACTGTGCCTGGGCAGATCGCGTTCACCGGGCAGGACAGCAGATACCGATCGAACCAATACTAGGGTCGCCCCTTTGACGCCCTCCTATTGTGCAATCGGCCTGGATCCGATGCTTTTTGCAGACCCCTTACCTGGCATTGAGTACTGGCCCAGTCAATCTGTGTGCCCCCTGTGGCAGGGCCTTTGCACCAAACCGGTACCGGCTTCCTGGCCGTCCGGGCAATCTTTTGAGCTGGACAGCCCTTTGTCTTCCTGTGTCTTCGAAGGGCCCCTTCAGCGGCATGTGATTTCCAAGCCCGCACACCCCCGTTCATGTCGAGTACCTGATGCTACGCCTCCTGCAGGAACCAGGCAATCGCAACTAACCGGCCGGACTATACATGACAGAGCAATCGCAGACCGCGGCACGCGATCTCCTGAAAGACCGGCCTTCCCGACTTTTGAGGCTCCGGCCCCCCACCTCGCCATAGTTTTCGAGCCCGCACCAGCTCTCACAGGCTAGTTTTGGCACCCGGGTATAGGCCAGAGATTCATTTATTGACTCTTGGTACCCCTTGCACCGTGACCTCCGCCTTGAGCCAGGTTCGTTCACTTCGGTCCAATGCGGCAAAACATCGCTTTCCGCACCTGTGCGCTGTTCAACCACAACCAACTGGCACCTTTGCCACATTGCTCTGCCTGCCAGATTGGACGTGCGAGGGCGCCATTGTTTCTGCTTGATTGCAGTGGCAAATGTTTCGCTACGCTCCTGCCCAGTCGCTGTTCTAGAGAGGACGTTTTGACTGCAGTAGGAGCTGGACGAGGAGCAGCTCTGCAAGTGTATTTTTCAGCCGGCAATGAGCCTCTACACTACGGCCAGGTCGTGCCACTCATGTCAGGCGATGTCCTCCGAGTGTCGCACTACCGTGCAGAAGGTCCCTATGGCACTACCCTTGCGGAAATGCTTAGCAGCCCGCTTGGTTGGGATGTTGCAGTTGATCTGCCCTTCTCTTTCGGCCCCCATGTGTGGTTGCTAGCCGATGAGCACGATACTCGATTTGATATCCGTGATGGTAACTTTTCGGTTCGTAGCTCGGAAGTTGCGGAGGCTTTAGGGTATAGGCCTGACACGATCGCCTTTCGGATCCCTAGCCCCCCACTCCTCGACACCTTTTACCAAGGCTGGGCAATGGCGTCAGTTCTCGTTGCTTCGGAACTCTTGCAGCGAAGACATATTCCAACCGTTGGACCATATGTCTTGATCCTTGATCAACGACCTGTCCTCCTGCCCATCGAACGACGTATTCTGCACCACCCTTACGTGCTTGTGCAAGAACTCGCTGACGAATACGGTGGTGATATCCCTTTGGGTTTGTCGGTGGCCTTTTCTGGCCCCGATACAGTCGACACCCCGGATGGGGACGCCTTCATCATTGAGCAGTGCACTTGCATCACCGTTGCTTACGTCTTCATCAACCGGATGCACCCTGATGAGGACAACTACAGTTCTAGCTCCGACGATGACCGCACTGACAGCCTGACAAGCGGCGAGACGAGTCAGAGCGAACCCTCTAATGATGATGCGCCTCTCCCCACTCCCGGGGTGCATGATACGCAGCCGGCGCCAGCTGAACATCATAATTTACACCCACGAGCGCACGCTGTGCGCCAGGATGTGTGCAGCTGTAGTTCCATTGTGAACTTGCGGACCAAAGGCAGTCGAGTTGAAACGTGTGCAGAGCATACTCCACAACAAGCCATACACCTAGGCAAGTGCTCTCATACCTCTGTCCTCCTGCTTGTGTTGATCCTTCTTTGCGGATCTGCCAGCTGGCACTCTCACGCAAACAACTGCGGCAATCCTCCTGATCTGGCCCCAGAGAGCCGGCATGGCGCTATGGCATCTTTGTGTGCTGGCGCAAAGGTCTGTGTTTTTGGGGCATTGTTCTCTAGCATGCGCCGATTGCCGGCCAGTGGAGTATGCCTCACTCTCTGCTGGCTATGCTTGGTGTGGACACCTGTTGCCGGCATGCAGCTACCACCCTATGGCGCGCTGCAAGACTGTAACACCGACCTCCCGGTTGGTCCTTACGTACGCCATGGCGCCGCAGGACACAGCCTGATACCCACACCGTGTCGAAGCGCACATGTCCCACCAGCGCTATGCCATCCTGATTTTGACAGTGCAGATGCCCGCAGTGATGCGCTTTTTGAGGCTTGCAGCCAGAGCAATCCGTCAGGACGGAGCTCTGCAGCCCTGCCTTTTCCTAGCCATCAGGATACCCTGCTGGAAATCGCCGCCAGCTCACCGGGATGCTACGCATTTGCCACGGCAGCTGCGATCTTGGAGGTCCTGCAGCAGCACTTTTCGGCACCAAGCGATTATTTTGCAAGGGACCAGCCTCGAGTGCTTGAGCTCAATACCCTGGTTGCGCCATCTTCCAGGACATGTGATACCAGCTGTGACACAGTGCCGACTTTCGTGAATGCTGCGGAGGTGCTGCCTTCAGCACCTGATGTCCTCAGTGCTACGGGAGCTCCACAGGTGCCGGACCACTCTCAAAATCAGGAACAGATTCATTTTGGGCGTACTCCTCTGGGATTTACTCGGCAACAGCTGCACCAGCTTCGGTCCCTTCAGGTTGACTTGCTGCCTTGGGCAAGCCTTACGCACCTGCCTTCTTTCCGAGAGGCGCAAGTGCTGCCATGCAAAGTTGCCTCCGCCATGCAACAATTGCAGCAAGATGGGTGGAATGGAATGCTCTGCTTTTCTGATGGTTCCTTCACTCCCGAGCTAGGGCATCGTGCCGCCTTTGCTGGTTGGGCCTGCATATTTGTTGATGTCGCCGATGGAGTTTTAGGTGCAGGCTTTGGCAGTGTCCCCCCCTGGATTCTCGGACCACAGGAGGCATTGTCTGCATATGTCGCTGAGTGCTTTGCCCTGACAATTGCAGCTTTTGCGACCCGTGCGCTCTTTCCAGACACAGCTACCACTTTTGCGTCTGATTGTGTATCAGCTCTGCATGGGGCTGAAGGCCGCTTTGCTTGCAAACCTGGGGGATGTGCCCAAGCCATGAGTCATGCCTTTGACCTCCGGCGGGGCATGCATCATGTGTCAGACAGGTTTGTGTATGTCCCCGGACACCAGGGCCACTTCTTCAATGAAATAGCTGACCTGCTTGCCAAAGAAGGAGCCCTTTCAGAGGCTGTGGCGCCTTGCCTCAAGATCCCACCGGATGCCTTGCGCTTCTGGTTGTCCAGCGGTGCACGCCACCTGCCCTGGGCCACTACGGCGCTCCGCCAAGCTGCGTGCGACCCCGCCCTGCCTTCTATCAATGCATTGAACCTGGGTGACGACGCTTGGCACCAGGGCATGAGTTATGATCAAATGCTGCGCCCTTTCCTTCCTGCGCGCATTACATCTCCCGACTCCCCTGAGGGTAGGAACCATCATTTTGACCTTGCTTTATGCATAGTGTCATTCAACACCCTAAGTCTCGGTGCCTGTTTGGAGGACAATCAAGGCAATGGCTTGGGAGAGCGTGGTCTGCATCAGCGCCCTGCTAGGGCGGCTTTGCTGGCCAGGCAACTTTCCGATTCCAGAGTTTCTGTTGCAGCTCTACAAGAAACTCGATGCCCTCAAGGTAACTCAAAAATCGGCGGCTTTTTGCGCTTCTCAGGAGGCGCCGATAAGGGCCAACACGGCACAGAACTTTGGTTTAAGGAAGGCTGTCGAATCCTCTCTGCACATGACGACCGCACCACCAGTGCTATCTTCGAGGAACAGTGCTTCAACGTGTGCCACGCCGATCCTCGGCGCATCTTTGTTCGCTTTTCTTCTGGAAGTTTTGCCCTGGCATTCGGCTCCTTCCACGCCCCGCACCGGGCTACTGAGCGGCAGCTTCTCACAGATTGGTGGCACGACACCTTGAAGCTAGTCGCCAAATTCCGCCGCAATGATCCACTGATACTTGCTGGAGATTGGAACTGTTCTGTTGGCAGTGTACCTTCGGATCTTGTCTCAGGGATATGCCCGGAAGATGAAGACCTTGCGGGGTCCCTTTTTCATGACCTCCTGCGTGAATGCCAGTGTTGGCTGCCTTGCACCTTCGCAGAATGCCAAGAAGGGCCCAGTGCCACGTACCATCAGAAGCGGAATGGCAGACCCTGCAGACCTGACCTCATTGCCATTCCTCGAGCCTGGCAATCGGGCCGGTGCCGAGCATGGGTTGACTCAGGCATTCACGTAGCCACCTCTGCTCTTGACCACATCGCGACAGTGGTGAGCTGCTCCGTGCGTATGTGCATGCCAGGTTCCAAACGCCTCGAGCAACGAGTGCGCATTCCCAAGCACATTTTCGCTGACACCAGCTCTCGCAGGGATATCCAGCATGTACTCCAGACAGCCCCCAAAATCCCTTGGGGCGCGTCGGTGCACTCCCACGCTGCCATCTTGGTCGACCATTTGCAACAGGGTCTTTCGAGGATCGCCCCTGGCCGACAAGCCCGGCCCCACCATGTCTATCTGCAGGAGGGCACTTGGGCGCTGCAGCGTCGTGTCACTGCGCTCAAGCGAGGCCTTTCCCGCCTGCAGCAGCAATGTCGGCATCAAGCCTTAGCCTTCTGCTTCACCTTATGGCAAGGTGGTTCCCATTCCAGTGAGGCCACCCTGTGGTTTGGAGCTTGGGCGGACCGCGCATTGGTCTCCTCTATCCTGCATCTCTACCACATCCGGGTGCAAAGCAAGCACCTGCGCATAGCATGCAAGGTTGACCGTGCTGACTATACTTCCGGTTTAGCTGCAAGGCTTGCCTCGGGTCCTACTTCAGAGGTTCATGATGCTATGCACAAGCTGCTTCGCCACAAAAGGAAGAAGCCATTTGCACCAGAGCCGTTGCCACGGGTACGCGACCTCCATGGCACGCTCTGTCCCGACGCTCCCTCAGCCATGAAGCGATGGAGGGATTACTTTGCTGCGATGGAAGCTGGATCTATGATGCCTCCGGCACAACTCGGTCCGCACCTTGATGCTTGCCCTGCCACGTGGCCTGCTCCTGTCGACACGAGCGAACTCCCTTCGAAGCCCGATCTTATACGCCTAATGCTGTGCTCCAAAAACGGGAAAGCTGCGGGCATGGATGGGCTACCTAATGAGCTGTTACGTGAGTTTGCTCCCGACTGCGCTGAGCTTCTCTTTCCCATCCTCATGAAAATGATTTTCCGTGGACAGGAAGCCATGGGGATGAAGGGCGGTACGGCCATCTGGTTCCACAAAGGACGAGGCCCTAAGGACACTTGCGAATCCTACCGCCAGATCATCCTTCTGCCATGTATGGCCAAGATTCTGCATCAAGCCGTCCGGCCTGCCATCCGTGATCTGTATGTGCGAAAAACTCCTTCCCTCCAACTTGGAGGGAAGCCGGGACAATCGGTGTGTTTTCGGGCCCATCTGGTACGGGCTTTCCTCCGTGCCAACTACCAGCGCCGCCAGAATTGCTTTGTGCTGTTTTCCGATATAGCCTCAGCATTTTATGCGGTGGTGAGACAACTGGTTGCCGCCAGAACTGACTCCGACACTGGCGACTTTGTCCTCCCTGACGCTGTCTGCCAAGGTCTCGGCCTATCGGATGATGACATCGCCACTCTCAAAGCTCATGCTCAAGAGAGGACGGGCCTCAGCCAAGCAGGCGCCTCCTCTTGGCTTGAAGCCACTGCTCAGCAGCTGTCGAGCAACTCTTGGTTCATGCTTCGAGGCGACTCCTTAGCTGTCTTAACTGCTCGGGGCACTCGCCCAGGCTCGTCGTGGGCCGATGTGCTGTATGGGATGCTTATTGGACGCATCCTTGCTGAGCGAGATTCCACTGAAGGCCTTTGCGACACTTCCGCGGCTATGATTCCTTGTCTGCCTTGGGACGGCCAAAAGGTCCTCTTCGCTTGTCCGGACACTGCAGCTACCATTCCGATTGGAGATGTGGTCTGGGCAGATGACACAGCGACCATGAGGGTCGGCCGCTCTCCTGCACGCCTTGACTCGGCAATCGCGTCTTGTGTGGGCAGCCTGTGTGACGCATTTGCAGGTTTTGGGTTTAGAATGTCTTTCGGACCTAACAAAACAGCCGTTCTTGCGCAAGCGACCGGGCAGGGATCACGCAAGGCTAAACGTAGCCTTTTTGGACCCACAGGACACAATGGGTCTATCAAAGCTTTGCGTGAGTCTGCCGAGCCGGTCAGTGTTCCGCTTGTTGCGTCTTACCGCCATCTAGGCGTGTTTCAGGCCATACCGGGTGGGCCCCTGCTTGAGATTCGATACCGTTCTTCCCAGGCTTGGGCTTCCTTTTCCGAAGGCCGGCACAAAGTGTATAAGGCTAAAGGCGTACCCATTGCCCGGCGCGCCTTCATCCTTCGTGCGTCGGTCCTGCCGAAGCTCCTGTTTGGTAGTGGGCCTGGCCACCTCTGCAGCGACAGGAGATGCAGGCCTTTAGCGGAACACTCTGGGCCATGTACCGGGCGATATGTGGGATCCCAGCTTCTGGGGACCAACACTTCAATGCGTGCACAGTCCTTGCATTGACGGGACTCCCCGGTCCGCAAGAATGGCTGTGTGTGCAAAGGCTGCTATACCTGCGCCTGCTTCTGAAATCTGCCCCAGACGAGCTGTGGGCAGCGGTCAGGGCTGATGAAGCTTACCTTGCTGCCATGCGCGAGGCTCTCACTTGGCTCCATGCGTGGACACACCGCACATCCACTTTGCAAAATCCACTGACCTCGTGGGACGCCTGGTGTGACTTTATATGTGACCAGCCGGGTCAAGGGCTGGAAAGCTGGCTCTACAAAGCTTTGAAAGCTCTGGCTCCCGCCCCAGTGCAGCGGGACGCTCCGGCCTCTGCGTTTCCTGAAGCCTGCATTCCGTGCGGCAAGCTTTTTGGGTCCCGCGTGGCTTGGGCTGGCCACGCCGCCAGAGTCCATGGCTATCGCTCGAAAGCCTTTTTATTGGGGCGCTCGCCCTTGTGCTACGCCTGCGGGAAGACTTACGGCACAGTAGGGAGACTGCGCCGACACCTGCTTTCCAGTGGGAAGTGCATCGAGGGCTGGGGCAGCTTCACTCCTGCGGCTAACGAGCAGGGCCCGGCTTCAACTGCCCACCCGCTGCTCCCTCCCATGCCAGTGCCAGGATCTTTCAACCCCGCTGATGCTTGTGGGCCAGGTTCTGTCTGCTCAGACGCACTTCTCTCGGCCCTCCACTCGCTCCCCGAAGTGGATGAGTCGACTGTCTGGGAGACGGTTGCGGACTTCATAGAGCCTCTGCAAGTGCTCCGTGATACAGTGCGGCAATGGGCGGAGGACCTTCCCAACGAGGTATGGGTTCAACTCGCGGCAGAAAACGTGCTTCTTCTCCTGGATACTGATCTCCTTGGAGAACCAGAACCTACCACCCGCACCAAAGCAGCTAAGCATGCTTTTGCCCTTGGTGCTGGTCCTGACTGGGCTCCGCTACCAGTCTTCAGTGTTCCGGCCAGCACACCTGGTCCCTGCTTCGACCTGCAACCACCTCCGCCTGTTGTCATCTCGCCCTTCTCTCCCACCAGCACTAGCCTTCGACTTGGGCAGGCTTACAGCACCTGGCTCGAGCAAGCATGTACAGTCCTGGCCCAGGGCCTGGAGCTGGCAATAGAGAAAGGCTGTACCTTTCAGATCCGATGTGAGGGTCTTGACCGAGGTCTGGGGCCTGCCAAAGAATGGCTCGTGGCGGCTGGCTTTTCCTTCGGCCGGCTCGGACTAAGGTCTTCCAAAGTTGTTTCACCAGAATTTGTATGCTAGGCGAGCGTCGACAGCGACCCCACCGCAGTGAATGGAAATGGACTCGGCCTGAGCTCCATCTGTGCAAGGACAGCAGCAGCTCCGCAGTTCCGCGCACTGGTGTGTCCCCCACGTCTGCGTCTGGATTGTACCGACCTGGGGACGCAACCCTCCTGGCTAACCCATGCCTCACGGTGCTCGCCAGTGATGCAAGTCCAGATCACCCTTATGCACCCCATCCGTGTCAAAACGAAAGTCAGGCAAAAGTATGGCATCCCATCCATGTTTGTCAGCCAGTTAGAGGATGTAAACCGTCTTCGCCCATGGATCGTGCTGTACCCCTGTGCTGCCCCAACGACGAACGAACCGATTCGCCAACGAAAGATTTGTCTTCAATGTCGATTTATACGGATGTTCGAGGCTCAACTGCCAAAGCATTGCCACTGCTGTTCAAATTTTTTCGTCGAAGTACTCGACACATCCCTTCAGGACCTGTCGTCAAGCGAGTTTGAGTCAGACGCCTGCCATAAACACGCATGAGGAAGGAATCTGCGGGGTGTAATTCGTAACTATCCAATTTAAGGATGTTCATTCGACTGCTCACCCGAAAATTGTCCAACAGGATAGTCTCCGCGGCTTTGAGTGGAACCGTTCAGCTCGAGCATCAGGGCCCCAACACCCAAACCCGACGACCCAAGACCATGCACCGTCGACACCCGGTACGAACACTCGCTAGCGGAACCCTTTGCATCCATGTGGGAGCAACAGGGTTGCCACAAGTTTGTGCTCACCTCGGCCAACGGGCCCGCGCTGTAAGTGCGCATTCCGGGCAACAATCACACGGAGGGCTTGGCGTTAATTGCCGTGTACCCCATCTCCGGCGCTTGACAATGTGACCGACATGTTTTTTGGACCAAAGTTGCAAAGCTTAACGCGAAGTTGGGTCACGGGACATCCTGGTGATCGGGGATTTTAATGCTGACTTGGACACACAGAGGGAGACAGTCACCAGACCATGGGTAGAGGGGCGTTGGGGTGCGGAGCGCACCAACCGTAGTGGCTCGGATCTTCTCGATTTCTGTGATCAAGACACACATGGTCACATGGTAGCAAACAGGAATACGACGTGCCAGTCAGCCAGGCCCGGCCAGGCCGGGGGTGGCGCAGTTTCGTAAAGCAACCCGTCTTCGTTCGAGGTGGGAATGTTCGGATCCGGAATAAGGTTGTCGATGGTAGTATGTGTCAGATCTTCGCGTTAAACAAAGAACTTGGCATGAGGGATGAGCGACTCAAGCAAAGAGCGGTCTCAATCACTGGACCAGCGATGGACCTTGCAGTGGAAAGAGCACTTTCAGCAAATCCAGCAACATCGTGAGGTGGCCCAGATCAGGGCTTGGCACAACGCAGCATCAGATGCAGAGGTGGCGCTCTGGCTGGCTATCGTACCGACTGATGAGGAAATCGCGGACTGTGGTTGCAGTATGAAGACAAGTAAGGCAGCAGGCGTCGATGGCTTTTTGGCCAGGTTTTTCCACAACAGCGTAAGCTCTGCGGTCTTCAGCGGAAAGCAGGTTAGGGGCAGATTGGAAGTGCTCCGGCAGGTTCGGGGCGGTTCCGGTGTGGAAGGTTCCGGGGCGGTTCCGGCAAGATTGCGGGGCCTCTGGGATGTTTTTTAGATGTAGCTAGGAAACTGCCAAAGCTCATACCAATGGACACAATGGCCAGTGCCCGGTGCTCACAGCCGGGAATGAAGAGGTTGATGCTTTAGCCAAATACAACGGCCAAATTTTTATCCTCCAGAATCGTAGTCAGATTTCAGCCTTACCTCGAGAGGGCGTTTGACGTCCAGGCGCATCTTATTGCGACTATCGTCAGCCGTACCAAACCTTGCCAGCCTGTCCGTGCCTGTCCGTGCCTGTCTGTGTCTGTGTCTGTCGGTGTCTGTCCGTGTCTGACAGTGTCTGTCTGTGTCTGTGTCTGTCTGTCTCTCTGTCTGCGTCTCTGTCACTCTCTCTGTCTGTCTCTCTGTCTGTCTGCCTGTCTGCCTGGCTGGCTGGCTGTCTCCCTGTCTCTGTCTGTCCATCCCCGAAGACGAACTTTAGCTGAGACAGCGCAAAGGTACCTTGTCGGGTTCACAGACTGAAAACGAGTGACTTCAGCATTTGTTGCCGGTCCCATGGTTTGCTTTTCTACGACAGGTTCAGGATGTTCTGTAGTCGATTTGTTCCTTCACGGCAAACCTGTGGACCCCACTGGCGGGGATTAACAAGGTGTCACGAAGGCATCAGCACCAGTGCCCGTGTCTAGCAGCCTAGGCAGTGTGCGAGTCTGACCCACAGGTCCTTCCCCCCGACCTTTGCGACTTCCTCCGCTCTCTTGAAGTGCCGGAGCCGCTCTGCGCACAGGACGTGATCAGGGATGGTGTAAGAGAAGGGAGGGACCAGGGACATCCAGGGACCAAGGGACCATGACAATCAGGAGCTCCTCTCGGCCAGGGAGAGGGAAGAGCTGGAAGAGGACCGCAGCCGGGCAGAGTTTCGAAGGGGCTTCCGGTCATGGCAGGAGCAGAGGCAGGCTGAACTCGCCCCGCAGCTGCAGTCACCCCCAAAGCCCCAAGCATGCTTTGAACTCCTATTTACTTCAGGCTGGCATTCCCCTCATAAAGGCCGTGCAGCATGGGGACGTCGAGGCAAGGCGAGTCCGAAAGGTTCGTTTCGCCGCCTTTGATTGACCGAGGCAGTCCGCAGGCTCCTCGAATCGGGTGTGCCTTTGCAGCTGCAAAGAGCTTTGCTTGCTCTTCCGCACTTCTCAGATTCTGAGTCCTGTGAGGAGTGTGGATGCAAAGTTTCGGACCAAGCACCACGAAGTGCGGCTGGAGAGACTTGGCCTGTGCCCCGCACTGCGCGGCTCGGAGCCGGGAGCGTCAGGAGCACATCGCCTGCGCAGTGGGCGTGTCGCGTCCTGCATCTCGCCAACACGACGACGACCACCCTGCCAAACTCATAGTTTCGGGCTGAGACCGCCTGAAAGATTCCGGGGAGTCCGCTGAAGAGTTCCGAGTGTGCACACGAAGTCGGAGTCTGGTTGGAGGCTCGAGACCTGAACCTTCGACTCTTTCCGGATCGGGATCCCGCCGTGGAAGCAAAAGGCATCGAGATCCTGCGTGCCTTGACCTGCAGTTTGCAGCCCGTTTTGGCTTGATTCGAGTCTTTCGAGCCATTCTCAACCGGAGGATTACTCGTCGAGTACCGAGGATCGCTGGAGGCCTTGGATCATTGGTTTATGTCTTCGTGCAATGCTCGGCCACTTGTGGCTTGGATTTGTGGCTTTGCGAGGCCTTGGACTCTGACGGTGGAACGCCGGCGTTCTATGCGGCCATGGCAGGTGCCGTTAAGAAAACAGGGGGGAGAGAGAGCGAGAGAGAGAGAGAGAGAGCCCCTGTCTGTCACTCGGACCTCACGGGCGAGTGCTTGCTTGCAAATGCTTGTCCGTGCGAAGAAGAGAGAGAAGAGGGAGAAGGTGTCGTGGTGCTGGTGTCCTCTGAGGAAATGTACAGTGCTTCGAGTATATGCTGCAGGCCGGAGGTGAGAAGGTGTTTCACCACCAGGACTCCTTGTGCGGAGGTTTTGTGGCCCTATAGGCAATCGTTCGAGACTTTCTCATGCCGTTGTTCGGAGCGCGGGTCAGTGAGCAACACACTCTTGCACTTTGGATTCTCCGTCCCTTACGTTCCCAGCACCTGTACTCAGCACTCTCATTAGAGTCAGGAACTTTCGCCACTTGCAGTTTTCCTGCACGGCATTTGCAGACATGGAGCTGTAGAGGATTACTTGGACCGATACCCGCTCTACTGGGCAACATCAAACGACCAGCCGGCAGCGGTCCAGTGGTTGTTGCAGAACACTCGTTTGCCCGTGGTGCGAATCTCAGGCAGTTGTATGGCGTTTGTGGCAGCTCCATAGCTTTGCCAACTTTGGCTCTTTGCACTTGCACGTCGAGCTGTTATCACAGTGTGCTTGCATCATGTCGTGTGACATCATTCGCAATCTCAGCCTCCGTATCAGAACTCGTGCAGCAGCCAAGGATGCACGCAGCCGGCATGGGCGAACTGCACTGGCGAAGGCTTTCTCGTCGATGGCTCTCACGTTGCGGGACCTCAGGTCTGTGCCTGTTCAGGCTGCCTGGTCAGACTCGCCGGACATCGCCGTGCCGACGCTGCAAGTTGCATGTGATTCAAGTGATTGTGGGTTGCTGCGTGGCCCTTGCGGTCGATTTGATCCTTGGAACGCTCGGAGGCGATGCTCCTGGAGAAGCGTGCGGATCCACGAATCGTCGACGATCACGAACGCACAGCAACTCTCTGACTGACGTATGCCGTGTTGCAACAGTTGTGGCATTGCGGGATTGCGGGAGGGATGGGACGACAAGTTCCACTGCCGTGCATCTCATGGACTCTGACGCTTTCGGGGCTTGCCTGTATGAGGTTTTACACATGGCATCTTGGGGTGCTTGGGGTGGCCGGCGTGGTGGAAAATTTGTGAATGGCCCCTCGACTATTTAGGCTCTGAGGATTTGTCGGTCGCTGAGCTCGAGTTGCCTGGTCAGGCCGCGCTGCGGGGGCCAGTCCCAGATGCTTGCGGCTTATCCTGACCACGGAGGAGGTGGACGGACGGTCGTGGGCCCATGCGGGCATGATGAACTGGTCTTGCAGTTTGCCTTCGGCTCCTGCATACGATCTATAGTCGATGCGTCGCTTGACACATGGACGGGCCAAGCAAAACACGATTTGTCGAGTCTTCAGTGTTGATTCTGTCTCTCTCTCGCTAGTGGCAGGGGCGCCTTTGCATGCACTCTGCCGATCGTGATGGCGGGACGCCGATTGCGATCGCATCAGCAACGGGTGCATTGGATGCGCTCGAGGAGATCCAGGGCTGAGAGCACTAAGCACCACTCGCTACACTCGCCTGTGTCCAAAGCGTTGAGGAAGTGGCTCTGCATAGCATCTGCACTTCAGGAGCTGCTGCGTTGCCCTGAAGGACTCAGGTGGGGGAACTCGGGGAACTGCAGGACTGGTTTCTTCACGGCACAGAGACCTTCTTGCTTGCTGTTGTGTGTTGCCCAGAATTCTCCATTTTGGTTGGCTTGCAGGCAGGTCCGTGATCCTCCGCCCGAGCTGCAGGAGACCGGAGCCAGGGAGCAGGCTTGACAGGATTGAACTTGGCAGCTGCTTTAAGGGCGTTTGTGCGTTTGTAATGCGACAACCAGGAACTAGATCCAGCCGAAGCATTGAAAGTCCTTGCGCCACGAGTGTGACCCGTGCAGCACTGTTCTCGGTCTTTGTGGATGCTTCTGCATTGAGGATTTTCTGCCTCTTGCAGCGGCAGCTTTCCGCGGCCATGTCGACTGTGCCTTGTCGTTGAACGTAGCAGGATGCTGACAGGTGGACTTCGGCATTCGTCAAAACACGGCATTCAAACTGCATCCCAAGGCATGCAGATGCTGCTGAATGCTCGAGCGACGCCGGAGCTTCGCGCAAAGAGCACCGGCAGGCCCGTGGCAAGGAATCTCACAAACCGGAACTGCAAGAAGCCACCGGGCAACATCCCATTGCAGGACTTTGCTCACCAGTCTGTCAACTCTTGTATCAAGGATAGTGATAGAGGCCGCTGCTAGCGTGCGGTCCGTGTTTCGAGAGTTCTCGTATGCCGTGCTCCTTTAGCTTGGGTTTGGTGAGTTTGGTGTTGGGTGTTCTCTCGGTGCCCGCTTGTCTCAGCCTCTGGCGATCAGGTCTGCCATGGACTTCGCCGTGATCGGACAGGAGTCCTGAGTCCTGTGGATGTCACAGTTCGGCGGTGGTGGCGGGGTCAAAGTTTCCGTTGTGCGGGATCTTGACATTGGCTTCAAGTTTAGGGACCCAATTTTTTTGACCCTTTTATTTTTTATTTTTTTTTGGCCCTTCTGTGGGAAGCAAGGAAGGAAGGAAGGCCCGACTACTGCCGTCACTACTTGCTGGGGGTTTCGGGTTTAGGGGGGGAGTTGCCTACGTTGCCGGGTTTCGGGTTTAGGGGGGAGTTGCCTACGTTCCCATAGGTAAAACCAGTCTTTTATTTAGTTTTAAGGTGGAAAACCAGGGTGTTCTCGATATGTCCATATCTACATCCATAGACCCGTCTTTGTCTATGTTTACTTCTACGTTTACGCAGGAAAACAAACGAGTGAAGTTGTTTTGGGGGCATTTCTCTTTGTTTGGTGTTTATTAGAGCACCAAACAAAGAGAAATGCCCTCAAAACAACTTCACTCGTTTGTATTCCTGCGTAAGCGTAGAAGTAAACATAGACAAAGACGGGTCTATGGATGTAGATATGGACATATCGAGAAAATCTTGGTTTCCCACCTTAAAACTAGATAAAAGATTGGTTTTACCTATGGGAACGTAGGCAACTCTCCCCTAAACCCGAAACCCGCAAACGTAGGCAACTCCCCCCTAAACCCGAAACCCACCACCCCCCCCCCCCCCAAAAAAAAAAACAAAGAAAAAAAAAAGAGGGAACAAAAAGGGCCTAAAAATAATCTCCACCCTTCAAGTGTCCTTCACTGGAGCTCTTGCCAGCACTTCTGGGAATTTCGTGCAAAGGAGCTCCCCACTGCCGAGCTCTTGGTCACTTGCCGGCAACGTCTTATCTGAGCTTCGCAACGCTTTGGATTTAATGTCGCGCAACATCCCCTTCCCAGGCAAACCAGCTGCTGCCGGGTGCCAGCACAACTGCGATCTTTGCAACAGCTCTGACCTGGGCTGTGCACACTGGAGTGCCAGGTGGGGCCTGAATCTCTGCAGCCAGCAGCCACTCTCAATTCCGGAAAGTAGACCTACAACTACAACAGAGCAGTCCGCTGCGAGGCTCCAAAATCGCGAGAGAACATGGAGGGGTGTCTTTCATTCCGGCACTAAGTATGTTGGACAGACCGGCTTCGACATTTCTTTCCTTTGCGGCTCTTCTCTAACTTAAGTCTTGCAGGGCCAGTCGGCAGATTCGCGCTGCAGCGATAGACAGGAATTCTGAAGAGAGCGTGGTTGCGATGAGTTTTTCCTCCGTGATCGTGGGAGGCATGATTCGACTGCTTGCTCAGCGTTCTCCGGAGGCCTTGGAGAGTCAGGAGCCGCAGCGTCCAGTCTCGATGCGGTGTCCGCTGACTTTTGAAGGCTTCGTTTAAGGAGCGACTTTTTCTTAAGACACCAGCCTGGGCCTAGACTACCAACAAAGCGCATCTTGAGCATGGCTAGGGCGGCTAGGGGCATGGGCCGCAGGTCAGGCTTCGATTTACCAAATCGCTTAGCAGTTTGGATGTTTGTATCGAGCTCAGATGTTAAGATGTGCGCTGTCCTGATTCTGTCTTTAAGATTTTCGATCCTTGAACTTTGTGAATGCAGATTTCGTGCGCAGGACTTCGTCCACCTGGTCTTGATGCACGGGCCAAGCAGCCGTGCCGAGGCCGTGTCTTGGGTGTCGCTGCGGTTTACTTTCCGACGTCACACTGCCCGAAGCCGTCCTCGAAATCTCACAGTGGCCACAAGCATCTGGTGACAGCTGCACTGGTTTCTGATTGAAGTGGTGCTCTTTGTGAGCCTGGAACCTTTCAAATGTTATGGCATGATGCCACTTTGTTTTGTGGTTTAGGTCGTCTTGCGGCACGATTGCACTGTAAAGGTCACGTGGCCGCCCTTCCCCGCCAATGCCGAGCAGCAGCCGGCACCACCTCCGCCTCCCAGGAGACGACGAAAAGTTGAGCTCAAAAAGCTGTGGCGAGTAGTCCGACGCAGCCCGTCGCGAGGCAGTCGGCGCTGCGTCGAGGAGCGGAGATTCTGGTAGTTTCACCCTCTTTTGCACTTGAATTCCATGACACAGGCTCTTCGCAGTCATAAACGAAGCTAAAGCTATCAATGGAAGGAAGGTTAAAGCTGTCAATGGAAGGAAGGTTTGAGTCTGAAGCTCGAGGCCGCGCATCTTGTGGCAAGCTTCTGACAAGAAGACAAAGTGTGTCTTCTGCAGGACATCTCAAGCCGTTCAGCTCGGTTTCCATCACATGCTGTGCCTCGGTGTACAACACGGCAAACCTAATCTTTCCTACTCTTGCTGGCTTTCTGCTTGAAGAGCGTGGCCCAAGGCCAAGCCCTTCTGGAGGCAAGGGCTGAGGTGACCGAGTCAACGCTGACCAGTGTGCTGAGGACCGGCGGCGTGGTTTTAAACAAGGTGCCCCATCAGCTCGGGGCTTCGGTTCGCGTGCTGAGGCGTGGACTCGGCCGCGGCCCAGAGTCGGAGGCTGTGCTTCTCGACGCGCTGCTGCGACAATACACGAGGCCGCTGTCCGCGCCGGCTGCTCGCGGCTGAGAGCGTGTCCTGGCAGGCTTCGGCCTCAACCGAGCAAGCTGGCCTGGCCGCTGGTTGCAGCGGCAGCGGCCGACAGTCCGGCTGCCGTCACCCAGTTGAGATCTTGTGTGCTGCTTTGGCAGCTGCTTTCGTTTTGCAGGCATGTTGGTGATCGTTGGTGTGTTTCTCTCTCTGTCTCTGTGTATGTGTCTCAGTATTAGCATCAGCATGATATTTCTTTTTCCCCCTGGCTTCGCGATGTGCGAGACGAGGTAAGACAACCCAATCTACTTGCTCACGGAGCCTGTGTTACCTTCTATTCCAGTCTGCTGTCAAGAACTTCAGGTGTCACTCCTACTTGCATCGAAAGCAGATCCTGCTGGTGCAGGCTTCGGAGCCACGAGAGCGTATTGTCGTAGGTCGCCGTGCAGTGAGTGCTTTTGGTATCTTTGTACCTCGCGCAGATGGATTTGCTTTCACCGCAGCTGCCGACTCTGAAGAGTGCCTCGCCCTGCTGCTCAAGGCCGGAGTCATCGAATGCTTTGTCCACGGATCCCTGCTGATTCAAACCTGGCAGGCCTGTGAGGGAGTGCCACGCTGTCCGAGGACGCTGGACCCCCGACGAAATTGCGAGCATCAAGCCTTTGGCTGTTGGGGTTGGGCGTCTGCTTGACGCCCAGCACATAACATAAGTCATGAACATAAAGGCGCACTGTGCTGCAGCACCCAAGGATGTGACAGAAGACGACAAAGTCAGCCTTCTGGAGGCAGCAAGTTGGGTATGAACGCTCCTGTGGATCTTGTGGCATCTGCAGGTTGCTGCGGCCACAGGAAACGCACAGTGGCGCCCCTGGAACTCGAGGGGAGGCAGAGGTCAGAGGTCTTACAGAGCTCGAGGTGCGTGGCCCTGCTGCTGCGTGGTGATAACCTGGCGGCATCGGCAGCAGCTGCAGCGGCTCAGCGCGCTGAGCACTTCGATGCTGGCCGCAGACAGCGAGAGTTGAGAGATGCCAGGTGCATCCAGAAGGGATGGGCAACACAAGTGGACAATCCGCTTTGCAACAAGGGGTCTTGGGTCAGCTGCCGCCACACAAAATGTAAAACTCGGCCTCATTTGCATATGGAATGCATCAGAAAGAAAGCATGCAGCACAACCAACCCTTGCTCCTGCTGATGTCATGTGTCCATGCCTTCATAGACGTTATACCGGGACCGCTCCTGCACCTGCACTGCCTAGGCCCTAAGCCACGTACTTGTACATCAAATGCATCACATGAGCTGTTGCCACTGGCCCGCCCAAAGCCGACAGACTCACCAACTGGGTGTGGTGCAGAGCAGTGTAGAATCCAGGAAACCTCACACCAAAACAATCAGGTCAGTGTTGATGGAGCATGCAAAGGCTAGTGCGCGCACGTTTTTTTCGAATGTCCGTGGTGCCTCCCAACACTGCAGATGTGTTCATCGTACATTCGTGTGCCCAGCACAAAAGATGCCAAAAGGTAGAGGTATGCAGCAGCACTTGCAGAGTCTTCATTGATGTTGCGCAGCTGTCTCAGGACATCTCTCGTTGGCTTCAATCTGCAGAGGGTGTAAACAGTGTGGCGCCTTGGTGAAAGAATGTCAGGAGCAACTTGCAGAGTTGCCTGCAGTCAGAGTCTGTTTTAAGTTGTCGCTAAACCTGCTCACGGGCCGTATCGTGGGTGCATGTCAACAGCAAAGCCACGCTCATGCATGGTTGGATAATGTTCTCGTGGCTTACGTAATCGCGTGTGACATGTTTTCGAGGTCCTGGGCTTTAGCACCTCACCGTGTGACAGATCTGCGAGGACGGCAAGGACCAGCGACGATCTTTCCGAAGGCCAGCCGTAGTTCCGTGAGGTATGCCTCATTCAACCATATTCGAGTGAGTGCTTGTCCATGGTTTGAGGAAGTGCGAATGGTTGCAGTTGTGAAATGTCTAATAGCTGGGACCTCGAAGTAAGCATTGAGTTCATTCACACGCGCCAAAGAATTTAGATGTGAGCGCTTCCTCCGGCTGTAGTTGAAGCAGGTGCCAAAGGGAAGCGGGGGAAGGGGGGAGACGGCGGGGAGGCCGTGGCGGCAAAAAAAAACCAAAATCGGGTGCCCGCGCCAAGCCCACTCTCCGCCCTCCGAATCTCTGGACGTTGGGGTTGCGAGCGGGGGGAGAGGGGATTATGAGGTGGGGAAACAGGATTTCTTGTGGGAAACTCCGACCGCTTCGGCCAGGGCCGAGGCGAATTAGAATCGCAGCAGTTATAGATTGATCTCTGTTCTGGCTGTATTGAGGTGGTGATGATGACGGCGATGGTCATGAGAAAGACGGCAGCACAGTTCGACGACGGTAGCGGCGCGGCGGCGACGACAGTGACGACGACCGTGACGTCGGTGACCATGAGGATGACGATGGTCATGGTGATTGCGATGATTCTGGAACATCTCTTCTGTTTCTGCTGATGTTCATGTTGACGATGACGACGGCGATGAGGATTGCAAGTTCAATGCGAACCCAGTCTAACCCGTCCACAGAAGTCGGCAACATGCTGGTCTCCCAACATCATGTCCGGGCCAGCTTTGAGCATCCAGCACTTCCCAGACCCATAAGACATATTGATGGACCGTGGCTTCACAAATCGCAACATGCAGAAGCCCCCCACACCTTCCCAGCTTGAATCCGTTGGAGAAGCAGCACTGCCACAAGAAAGGAGCGCAGCTGCTGTCCTGGCAATCCCTGCTGAAACCTGCAGATGCCGTGATTCGCTCCTGTTCCTGGATAGAGCGGCTCGACTGCACTGCGATGGTGGTGAAACAGTGTGGAAATCGTGTTGCGTGACACATTCACAATGGCTTGCTCGTGCTGTGGTCCTTATTGGTGCTACGGCACCGCTTCTCTTGTTGCTGGGTCCCGATCCAGCCTTTTAGCTGCTTTGCATTCGAAGATTGGATGCCAACCGCTCAGCGTTTGATGGAGTTCAATGGCAATTTCCCTGTGCCACGAGCTTTCGGCGGTGCCGTACCCGGTTCAAACTTTAATGGCTCACGGTGGGTTTAATGTCTGTCAGGCCGGATCCCTCAAGTCGACCGTACTCGCAGTCGTAGTTTCGCAGTTGCAAGTGCTGTAGTTGTTGCAAGTGGCCTATTTGACTTCCCTTGAATTCAAGACAGGAGCTTGGCTGATGCAAGACAAGCTTTGCGCTCGCTGAAGGTGCCTTGCATCCGGATTCCTAGGGAGTTAAGCGCATTCGCCAAGAGTCGGCCCGAGATCCGAAACGTGTGCCGCTTGTCTTCTGAGGAGGACCTGGACAAGTCGGCCATCCTCGGAGTCGACCTGGAGTGTGGCATGCCCCACAGACATTTCATCTCCTCCCAACATGCAAGACTTCTCCACATGCTCACCAATTTCATTCTATGTCATGGTTCTCACAGCATGGTGGATGGAGATGACATAGGACCGCCCAAACTCCTGTCGTTTCCTTGTGTCCTCGTGTTCGTTAACCTTCTTTGACATTCCTGTCTGAGGCTATGGTGACGTGGTTTGTACCTTGCAGATGGCGACAGTCAAACGGACGGTCGTCCTGGACGCGTTGAAACTACATGGCGACGTTGCCGAGCTTGTGAGCAGTATTTTTTCGGACGGATCCGTCATCAAGCTCTTCCATGCACCCAGAAACGATATGCGGTGGCTTTGGAGCAATTTCGGCATCCAAGTAGTGTCTCGGCGAGAGAATGCAACCAACCTTACCCTGGTGCCTTGGTTTCGCTCTGCCTTGAAGAGGTGAACATGTTTGACACAGACACTGTGGCCATGCTGGTGTACGAGCGAAAGCTTGGGGTTGGACGCCACCGCAGCCTGAAAGAACTTTGCAAGCGCTTCCTCCAGATGGATCTAGTGACTTTGCTTGGCTAGAGAAGGGAGAGCGATTGGATTTGATGTCTCTTGTTAGGCGTGAGGAAGTTGAGCCTAGGATAAGATAAGACTCACCAGCGTTCCGACTGGCGGTTGAGGCCCCTTCCCGAGGAGATGTGTGCCTTGAAATTAGCCAGATCTAGCCATCGAAGCTTCATGTTACCGTGCTTCACCAGGAGATGCTTGCCTATGCCGCACGCGACGCAGAAGTCTGCGGCTTACTGCTTGCTCATCAAAGCCGGAGGCATCTACGGAAGCAGTTGCAGCCGGGGCTTGAAAGCAGGTGCTGCTGCCCTTGGCCAAGCACCTGGCCAGCATGGCAAACGACCAAAGGCTATTGAAGGTAGGGCCGGCAGCACGCGCAGTTCCAGCAGCATCTTATCAAGGTTATCTTGCGAACGGAGTCTGCTGGTAGCCTCTTTGCTTGGGAGGAGTCTTTGCAGTCGTGCCGCCGGCAGCAGGCCTGGCGGCCTGGCCGGCCTGGCCGGCCTGGCCTCGGCGTGAGGGCGTGTCACCCTGTTTCTCTGTGTGAGGACATCTCTGGCAAAGAAGGGATACGAGTCGAACTCCTCGGAACAGAGCGCCTCCTCTGCAGTCTCAGATGATCTTACGTTGGAGATCTCGCGATTTCCAAGGAAAGAAGAGTCATCCACTACGTGAGGCAGACCACAAGATGAACAGTAGGACCTGGAAAGCGCAGATTTATGCGAGACGGCTGACATGCCAAAGCTGGACTGCAAGTCGCTCTCCGAATCTGCACGGACTGCGTGAATCGTGTTCATGGCCACCCAGATCGCATGTTGTGGGATTGGCAATGTGTGGCTTGCCTCAAAGCACCGGGCTGGCTGGATGTCATCAGCGCCAGCCGTGGGCATAACGATGAGTTTTTTCTGGAATTGCAGTCGACGGCTGCTGGGAGCATCCCTCTCGACGTGCGGGTCATGACGGCCACGGCTAGAAGCCTTCTCCACAAGAAAGCGTGGGGCAGCCGAGCAGAAGGAATCTACGAAAGTCACGCGAAGCGCCGGAGTGGCCAAGTGCGCAAAGGCAAAACAATTCGGCTGATCGCATGTACTTCGCTTGCCGCTGGGTGCCTCTTCATTCCGTGGATTGTTTTTTTTCTAGGCCCGAGCAGCACGACTAAACTGTGCAACATCAGTGAGACTAAAGTAGCTGTGCTGTTTTCAGCTTCAGTCCGGACTAGCAGCCAGAGTTGACAATTACGCTACGTGACCATGCCAGCCGCTGTCGGTGACAGAGTTCGCTTGCGAAACTACCGCTACAAGGTTGGACCCCATGGCAGCCCGTGCTCTGCACATTGCGTGATGGCACATTTTTAAGGCGGAAGGGACCGTCCGTTTCCTGGGCGACCTTCCCGGAGAAGGCTGGTGTGTTGTCCCAGAGAAGTGGGAGTTTGCGCTGACTTTTGTCATGTACTGGTACCAGGGAGCTTAGCCGGCGTTGAGCTTGACTTACCTATCGGGAAGAACGATGGCGATGCTTGGACGGCAGAGACTTGAGCACTTGATCAATATGCCGATGCCCATTCACGCATTCAGCGGTTCAGGAACGTGATGGAGTGAGATACTTTTCATGCCAGCCAGGCAGGACCAAGAAGACTGAAAAATGGTGAATGCTCAGGGCCGAGCAACTCGCAGCTCTCTGCAGGTCATGGAATTTTCATTCGGCAGGACTGGCTGATCAAGCTGGGTGAGGAGGCCTTCGCGCGGCGTCCTTTGTGGCAGAAATGCCTAGAAACGCGAGACTCCAGAGTAAGACTCGCAAGGGGTCTCGGTCTCTGCGGTTTCCTGCTGCCCGGAGGAAAGCCAAGGCCCTTCTCGGCTCCAGCGGAGCAAGGCCGGGAGCAGCAGGGTCGTGTTGTCATGTGTCTCTTCTCGCCGCCAGACCGATGGCTTCATGGAGTGCCTCGGATGATTTCAAGCGAATCTTGGCTAAGTTGCAGCTCGTGAGATGCGCATTCAGGACTGATGCAGCCATCGCAGAGCTGCAGAGGGCGCTGAGTGAGGTGCAAGGGAGGGTGTCTGAGTCTGTCAGAAGCCAGCTCTCACCGTTTTCTTTTCAGACAGGTGAACGCACGCATCGGGGTTGTCGAGTCCGACCAGAACAAGCAAAAGATTCACGAGCTGGAGATGCGTGTTGCAAGTCTTGAGGCAAAGAGGTTGGGCCAGAGCCAGGACACAGTTTTCAAAGATGCGTTATCGCAGAATCACGAGATGAAAGCTTCGGCAACGGGCGCTGCTCCTGTGCTGACAAAATGCACGGACAGTGAGGCTCGCATCAACCAGCCTGGAGGACACGTGCAACTGCTGCAGGATCCTTCTGCTCGAAATGTGGAACATGTGGATAAGGGGGGGGTTCCCACTGGCTGTGACGGCACGCATCAGCAGCCTGCAGAGCCAGGTGCGTGCGGAGCATACGAGGATGCGGATAGGAAAAAGACCCCTCCTCTCGTGTGTGACGACGTGCAAACTTCGCAGCAAAGGCTGCAAGTTTCCAACCATATTGGAGATAGCCTGAAGTTCATTGGCAGATTGGAGAAAAGCATTTCGAGCTTGAACAGGCAACATACCGGACTAAGTGGAGAGACATGGTCCTTGAAGGAGACTGTACAGAAGCTGCAGGCCCACGTGCAAGATCTATCCGACAAGTACGATGCTACACAGCAAAGCCTGTCGAAGCTCCAGCGACAGATCAATGACAGCTTGGCCACTTCCCTCCAAAGGGAGAATGCAACCCAAGAGCGTCTGCTAGAAGCTGAGGCGTCGCAGAAGCAGGTTCTTGAGGCTGCCACAGAGTCGCAGAAAAGTGTACTTTCATTGACTCGTCGGGTTGGAGCAGTGGAGGTGACTCACATGAATGCTGAACGTGCTGCAGTAGTAGCAGCAGCTGAAACACGACAACTGCGGGAGCAGATGATGATGCTGGGAGACACGTTGGGCTCGTCGGGCTTCGGCTCGAAAGAGAATCTTTCGGAGCATCAGGAGCGACCTGGCCTTGGCAGTCAAGTGAGGAGCAAATCCATTGACTCTGCTCTGAGCCACCATGGCACTGCATGCACAGCACAGGATTCGTGCTTCTCGAGGTCGGAAGTTCGCTCCAGGCCCGGAGTTGGGCGTTCCTTCTTGAACTGGCCATGGAAGCCCTAAGACGTCGCCGAGGCGATCTCAGAGTGCAAAGGGCCGCCGGCTTGGTCGTGGCGTCAGCCGCGAGCTGCCCATGCCGAAGCTGTTGCGCCACCACCTCAAGTCCCGGCTAGAGCGAACTGGGTCAGAGCACTCATCAGAGCACTTCTTGTCGTTAGTCGTTCTTCTGCGACACGCCCCAGTGACTCGCTCATTCTCGGTCCTTTCCATCTACCTGGCTGAGCACGCGGTGATTTCCTGCGCATTGCTTTGGAACTTCATGCGTTCCTGACAGACCGAGCACGGACAGGCATACCAGCCGGTAGCCCCGAATAGATGGTGTTCCAGGGTTTGAAATGTCTTGTACCGCACGTACAGGGTTTCAGATTGGCAGGTGTTTGAAGCCTAGCTTTGTTTGGTGACTATGCCGGGTTTCCCGGCCAGAACAGCATGACAACTTGCAAGATGCAATAGCAACTGATTATTTCATTTATCCTGGCAACAGCGCAGCAGTTCTAGGTTCCTGTCCCGGATGCAAAGCAACTCTTAAAGAGGCCACAGAGAATACAGCACCGGCTTGTCCTGGTATGCGGCTGATGTGGACACACTTTGAAAGCCACCATGTGCTACACGTGTCAGCACAACTACACCATGTCAGTTCGTATGACGCTGACCGCAAGAGTAACAACTGTGCCGCAGTGGCCCCAGAGAGCTTGCCCCAAAAGATTTTCCTAATTCTAACCTTAGTTTCGATAGATTCGAAAATCGATTTCGGATATAAATAATCCTCCCACTGCTACTCTTCTACAGACTCCAGAAATAACCCCGTCCCCTTTACCATAGACCCCAATGCATAGACACAGACCCTATCCCTAGCTACATCATCCCCGTATGCAGCAGAGACCCCTATCAGCTTTCTATAGATACGTACCCTCCTCGCGATAGCCTACCTGTGTGTAGCAAGGCCCAAAGCAAAGACGGCACTGTCTTTGCGAGGTAGTCTGTAGCCGCCAGATCCGGACTCGCAGGGGTGTGTGGCCACCAGATCTACTCGCCCACAGTCGTTCTGCACGCCATAGGCGCCAGAGGTCATGGAGGTAGTGTCGGTTCAATCGACCGGCATGCTGCCCTATCAGACACCGACCGCAGAGGCAATATCCCCTACGACTGTCGTGCCCCAGCGTGCCTCAGCCGGCATTTCGGGTGCAGGGGGCCACAGCACGAGCAGAGCAGGCCGAGTGGTGGGCGTTGCGGCTCTGATGGCTTCCTGGCGCATAGCATCTCGCAGGGGCAAAGTCGCTCGAAAGGCTGACGAGCAGCCCTCTTACCATGACAATCGGTGCCTGCCCGACGGCACTCCGCTCGAGTCTGCTGGCAACATGTCCATTCGGCCCGAGCGACCACCGAAAGAACCTTTCGTCGCTCAGCCACAGTCCTACGAGCACGTCCTGGACGGATGCCTACCAGACGGCACGCCTATCTCCAAGTCCCGTTCCTACAGCGCTCATAGTCAAGCTCTGGCGGAAGCAGTTCAAGATTGCCTACCAGATGGCACGCCGTTGGGGCAGGTCGGCAACCGATTCATCAAACCCCAGGCACCGCCCCCAACAACTCTGCCACGAGCCAGCCGATTCATCAAGCCCGAGCAGGCGCCAGGCAACCAATCTATCAAGCCGCAGATGCAACCAACAGCACCGCCTCGAGTCAGCCGATTCATCAAGTCCGAGGATCTTCCAAAACCTACGCCGTCACGTGCCGCTGTGCTCAAAATTAAGCTGGCCATGGGTAAGGCTGCAATTTTCTGATTTCTGGTTTCTGGGAAAGCACCGGTTTCTTCGAAAGGGACAAGGGAAGGATCGTTGTTCTTTGTTCTTTTGCTCGCTGTCCATTGGCTAAGTTCAGGCATCGACTGGCCCAAGATTGCCGGCTCCGATGGATCCGCTACAGGCTGCTCGTGAAGGGCCGGCCGTTCCGGATATTCAAAGTGCCATGTCTTACCGCAACTTCGTCAGGGTGTCTCTGGATGGTGCCCCATCTGAAGTCGAAGCTGCACTGCTTTCCGTGGCTGTAAGCTTGGAAAGAGCAGCGCAGTAGGTACGAAGCCTCCACCTACATAAGATTTGGCCACTGATGTCCAGAGAAGTAGGCTTTCATTGCTTTTGGGTCATGTTCTTGTCAGCTGTCACTCGAAACTGCGAATCCAGACCGCCCAGGCACACCTGGTGACACTCCACGCAAGGATGCGGACCAAAAGAAGAACAGGACAGCAGAGAAGAACGCAGATGCTGCTGCTGTTCCTGCTCTGTCGGACGACCCAACAAAGAAGGAGATGGAAGCTGCGATTGCAGCTCTGAACGCAATGATGGAGCTCCCCAGTGCGACGCCAGCGGCGCCGGAGCACAACCCTCCTCTCGTCGCAGCAGCCTTGGTGTCTGAGTTTGAGGACACCTCCGTTGCTGTTGCCGAAGCCGTCGTCGAGTCTGAGGACACCTCTCTTCTAGATGAAGAAGTCGTGGTCTCCGAGTTTGATGACGCCTCCCTACCATGTGCGGTTGAACCCGTTGTTTCCGAGTCTCAGCACGCAGCGCTGGCGCCTCCCAGCACCAAGAGTGCCGTTGTTGACGAGGTTGTCACTGCCATGAGGGAAATGCGCGAGGAAGGTGACGCCAAGGTCGAGAAAGAGAACGATGTCCCCAGTGAGCCGGCATGGGAGGTTCCTGAAAGATTGGCAGCCGCCGCGACCTTTGCTGCCTCCCTCGTTTTCGTGAACGCCGCTTTCTTCTCCGATGTAGGGACCCAGATCAGATCGAGCCCAACCCCTGTGGCAGCCGTCCGACCATCAGCGACGCTTCCATCAAACCAGGGGCTAACAGGGGCGACTCTCCCTTCCGCACAGTTAGAAGGGAGTTTGAGCTGAGGAAGACGGTGCAAGGAAGATCCTGCAGCACCCTTGAGAAGTACCGGGAACCCCGTCATTCCAAGGGCTTTGGAGCTTTGGCCACCCAGAGCTGTATGAGCCCTAGAAGCCCCAAGTCGCAAACATCCGAAGCCCGAATTCATAACCCTTCATGCACTTCAGCTTTCGGTCGTACAAGAGTGCAGAATCTCCCCCCGTTAATCCGCTTTTAAGTGGCTACAGGGCGGCCAGCAAAAGCTGGCGGCGGCCGAAGTTAGCCTGGGCTTGCGGCCCAAACCCTGCAGTTCTCTACTTTACGATTTCCTCTTAAGTCCCTTCTTTTTGGGCAGAAGACCCGACGAAAGAAGACTGTAGGTGGTTGGTGCCGCAAGTACACAGTTCTACCGCATCGGTTAAGCAACCCATGCCTACGTCCAACTCATTTAATTCAAGTTGTAGTTGAGCGAAGATGGAGCTGAGCACATCGCTGCCAGGAAACAAGCCACCTGAGACTTGCAGAAAGGCTCATGTTGACGTTCGCCTACCATGCAGTCGGTTTGTCAGGCGCTTTTGCATCGCAACTTGAATATGTTGGTCCCGGGCCTGGGGTTTGGAGGTCATCGTGGTCTGCGTACAGCTGTGGGCAAACAGACTGTCGTGTCTCCCCGCACTGTCTGAATGGTGAGTGATGGGATGTTTGGGGTGTGCTTCCGTCTGTGACAATGCTGAACAGGCCACGACAACTGCTGCTGCATTGGAAATCGAACAATAACTCTTATGAATGTTGGCCTGGTTTTGGTTGAGACCCACCCGTCTTCGCAGAGCGTGTCATCCTTGCACAAGGGCTGACACCTCATGTCCCAGTGGACAAGAATGACAAGAAGGCTTCAAACACGTGGTTCGTGCCATGGCGCTCCAACACAAAGCTTTTAGCCGTAGTCAGTGCACCTGTGAGCGATCCGGGAATGTCGCAGTTAGAATCTGCCGAGGAAGGCCAGGGACGGAAAGCTCGATTTGCGTGGTTTTGATTGTGTCTGGTTTCTTGTGGTGTGGGGAAGAGATGGCAGTGTCGCTGTGGGCTGAAGCTCAAAATGCATGCGAGGGAGGCGAGCTGGGTTCGGTGCGTCACCGCCCCAATACGGCCTTGTTTAGCTTTCTCTCTGACGATGCAGACTCTTCGACTTGCCACCTTCCTTTGCAGCGATAAGTACAGACAGAAAAGCCGTGATCGAAATCCTTTATATCAAGAAGCTCCCACAGCTTGAATGCCACGAGCACCAACACTCAACACTGCGAACCACCGCTCCACAAGCTGTTTTTGATGACACCAGCATATGGATCCGGGAGTCTCCAAATTCTCAGCAGTGGGTCGTGTGTTTCGGGAGGAAGATCTTCCCGGGTTTAAGTTGATCTTTGCCTGTTCCTGCCGAGCTTTGCTTCCGGTTCAAGAGCAGGGCCGGCACGTTCACCAAATCTCGATTTGCCCCGAAGTTCGTAGATTGATTGACTTGTACCGTTGTTTCTGAGTTAGGGCGTGCGGACTGCAGGTAGATGTACACAACGCAGACCGTACGATTACAAACCCCGATGCAATCAACGTCACGACTTAGCACAGCTGCGACCTTCGCGGTGATGGAAGCTTCGACGTTGCAGGCCCAATGTGTCTTCAACATTCACAAGTTATTAGATGCTTTGTGCGGGAAGTCTACATGCAAAGCGATTGAAACTTGCGGTTGGAAGCGCCCCCTGCCAGCCCGTCTGCTCCACTCACATTGACCGGCACATCACGTCAGCACTATCAAGAGCACTTAGCACACATTCAATCAGGCGCGGGTACTCGAGAAACTCCAGGCCGCAGGACAACCAAGCGCGAGAGGCCTCAGCGTGCATTCGTTCAAGTCTTCCGACACCACAGGGCACAGAGGATCATCCTTGAACAGTCGTTTTCT
The DNA here is from genome assembly GCA_905221615.1 of Symbiodinium sp. CCMP2592. Taxonomy (NCBI): domain Eukaryota; class Dinophyceae; order Suessiales; family Symbiodiniaceae; genus Symbiodinium; species Symbiodinium sp. CCMP2592. The sequence continues at coordinate 7,099 of CAJNDT010000817.1, read as the reverse complement.
GTTGTACGGCTTGCCACACTCAAGCTACTCACAATGTTCCGTATTTTTAGTCGGGTGATGAGGAATGACAGGAGTTCCTGTAGCTACTTTTTCCACCGATGTCGCTGCACAAGTAGATGAGTGAGATTCCAGTCTGCATAGATCTTTTCGAAGTGCTGCACTGGTTTGGAGGGTCCGCTTCCAGCCGGTTGCCCGCACCGCCGGTTTCAAACCGGAGGAGACAGGCCACGCTGTCATGTGCTTCGGGAGGACTCCAGGTTTGCGCTTTCGATTGCTTTGCATTGGTGGTGTGGTTTCGCGTGCTTTCGGCATGGTCACATGTCCTGGGAGCAAGATGGAGCCGTAGTCTGCAAGACTGTTGCAAAGTGCTAGCCAGATCCCGACTGATTTCATGGCCACTCGAGTTTGGAAGCAGGTCAGCGATTCTTTATCCAGCGAGGCCTTCTTGAGCTGCTCGGGCCAGGGCCTGTCAGCCGGATACGTTGACTCCGATTTGTTGAGCAGCCTTGCTTCCGACGATCACAACAACGAGACAGGGTAACTTCATTCGACGCTTGAATCTTAGAATTCGCTTTCTCGCGAAACCCAGCACAAAAAAAGCCTGCCACAGGATGACTTTGGCTACAGCAGCAGTGACAGCGAGAGTGACAAGGCAGGGACAGACACAGCAAGGGCCCTGTGATTTGACACTGGTAGCAGGCTTCGAGTATTCAGAACCCGCATGTTCTATGCTGGCACTGATACAGGCCTCTGATTTACTGTACATCGAACTCTGAACAGCGATTGAAGGATTTGCGCCTCGATGTACGTTCTATGCAGGCGCGGTGCAGGGTTTGCAGCAGTGGAGAAGGGGAGGTCTGTGTGGCAACCTCCAGGTAGACCTCCTGAAGGCAAGCCGCGGCCTTAGGAAAAAATTTGGGGTTTTCGCGGCTGAGCCGAAGCCTTTCCACCTTTGCATAGAGTCTTCAAGGTCGAATCTGCAGTCGCAGGGACTTGACCAACTGCCTCCGCAAAAGGCGTCGGCTGCTGCAGAGCCTTGGGCTGACCAAAGGTGGATTTCGAAAACTTGAGACTTATGATATTCAAAGCACAGATGTCTTTTTGTGATTTCGGGGACAGCGGGCAGCAGCAAGAGAATGACTAGCTGTTTTAAAGGCGTCAAGCATAGGCCGGCAGTGGGCAACGGAAATGGGTTTCGATCTCAGGATCTCGCTGGCCGCCCTCATTGTCACAGTCGCTCGGTGTCAGACGCCTGTGTCCGTCCGCTCATGATGCATAGCTGCATAAAACCTTCGCCAACTGTGGGAGGTGTTCCAAGCCTTAAGGCCGATGCCGGGGCTCCCGATTTTGCGACGGCTGAGGCTTTAAGCTTTGTGGCCTTTGCTGCGTACGAACTCGAGCAGATGGAGCAGCTTGGAGGGACCCTGCCGGAGTCTCGGAAAGGCTGCGAATGCTCGAGGCGCTGCCCTGCCCACTACGTCGAAGCGATTGAGTTGGACACAGGCAACAGCAAGCTGCACCCAGATGGCGGACCGACGATTTGCCACAGGAGGCACTGGAAACATCAAGCATAACCACAGAGGGAAGGTGTCCAGGCGTACCGCACGCCTGAAACTTTGAATGACGATGAACGACGTGGACTCTTGGAGTCTGGTGACCAACTGAACCCGGACCAAGTTTGCAATATCTTGTGACAAAAATTTAGCGTCTTCGCATGGTATGGAAGACCTTGGCAAGGCATGGTTGGCTGCTGGCTGGGGCCTGCCACCCGTCCTGCGGGAATCCCGGCCAGGCTCATCTTGCGGTTTGTGGGTGTTCCTGACCAAAATCGAAGTGTGGTGTGCGATCCAAGCTGTCCCATGCGGATTTGCGTCCAACAGCATTTTATCTTGTTTCACCTGTTAACCTCGTGTACTGACAGGTGATGGTGTCCGCTCGAACACTTCCAGCCACGCAGCAGAAATCAAAGCGTAAGATGGGGTGCGCGGCCGGTTTTGATACCTTAAAAGGCCGTAGATGCCTGATCTATGTAGAATGCCGGTGTTACGACGCACGGGAGCTCTAGTAAAGAGTTGAGTAATGACTCAGGAAAGCTATGAATTAGCAATATCTCAGAATTCTGTATTCGGTGGTATACATTTGCATTACATTTGCAAGCACCTGATTATTTCAGTATCTGCTCTACAAAATGCTACGGCCGAGCAGCCCTGTGCGACGCCACGGCTTCAATGCACTTGGCCTCAACAAGTTCTGCAAACTTTCCCAGCTCCGTCCGGCATGCAACCCACTTTGGCTGACCCATCGGTAAGTTTCTGGGGCTGTGCAAGGGCTTTAAAAGTTTTGGCCCTGTGGATGGCCTTGGCTGACGGCGTTGCGTGTTTGTATTATCCTGCTGCACATGCGATGTTACGCATTCCATGAAGGGTCTCGTTCATGTTTGCTTTTATTTCTCAATTTTGTCATGAAGTTTATTTGTCTTGCAGGGGGCCAGGAACCAATATCACTTGTCCTGGCCAACGAGGACCAAGTGATATTGGGGTGCAAACGTACCTGCTATGAGATTGGCATGGGCGATGGAGTATCGCAGCTTGCAATCTCAATGTTGTATGAGTTCGTATGTTTTGTCTTTTACCTGGCTTGCAACATGTACGTCACCTACAGAAGACAGGCGGGTCAGTGGAAGCCATTCCAGTTGTGTTCGACAAGAGCTCCCTCATGAGGGCCTTGTCGCTTTTCGGCGAAGTTGCCGGCCCACCGGGGTGCTTGTGTTAGCAGGATCGGAGATCACATCCCGTTTCACAACATATTCAAGGGGAAATCACTGTGCGGAGATCAGCCTTTTGGAAATCACAGTGGAGATCATAATGGAAATCACAGTGGAGATCACTTGTATAGAACTGTCCAGTAGTGCGTGGCTTTAGTGCAGTCTTCATTTTCGCCTGGTTCCTCTTCTTTCGTTCATTGTATTCTTGCGTCCATCTATAGTTGTTTTCACTTTCTCCGTCACCTCATCGGGCCTGTCTCTCCAACGTTTCCCTGTTCGTTGTCATTTTTTCATTTGACGGAAGATCGTATTTGGGACCAGTCAGGAACGCTGGTCGCTGGTATCTATATTTTTTGAGGCCTTAGTGCACGGACGGCAACAGATGCGAAGATCATGTTTGAGACCAGTCAAGAACGCTGGTCGCTGGTGTTATTTAAGGTCTTCGTGCAGTCTTCATTTTCGCCTGGTTCTTCTTCTTTCGTTCATTATTTTCTTGCGTCCATGTAGTTGTTTCACTTTCTCCGTCTGCTCATCGGGCTTGTCTCTTCAACGTCTCTCTGTTCGCTATCATCTATTCACGTGACGGACGACGACAGATGCGAAGATCATATTTGAGACGAGTCAGGAACGCTGGTCGTTGATATTATTTGAGGCCTTGGTGCACGGACGGCGGCAGATACGAAGATCATATTTAAGACCAGCCAGGAACGCTGGTCGCTGGTATTATTTGAGGCCTTAGTGCAGTCTTCATTTTCGCCGGGTTCTTCTTCTTTCGTTCATTGTTTTCTTGCGTCCATCTGTAGTTGTTTCACTTTCTCCGTCACCTCATCGGGCCTGTCTCCTTAACGTCTCCCTGTTCGCTGTCATTTTTTCACTTGACGGACGGCGACAGATGCGAAGATCATATTTGGGACCAGTCAGGAACGTTGGTCGCTGGTGTTATTTGAGGCTTAGTGCACGGACGGCGACAGATGCGAAGATCGTATTTGAGACCAGTTCAAGAACGCCGGTCGCTGGTATTATTTGAGGCCTTCGTGCACGGACGGCGACAGATGAGACCAGTCAGGAACGCTGGTCGCTGGTGTTGTTTGAGGCCTTAGTGCAGTCTTCATTTTCGCCTGGTTCTTCTTCTTTCGTTCATTGTTTTCTTGCGTCCATCTGTAGTCTTATTTCACTTTCTCCGTCACCTCATCGGGCCTGTCTCTACAACGTCTCCCTATTCGCTGTCATCTATTCACGTGACGGACGGTGACAGATACGAAGATCATATTTGAGGCCAGTCAAGAACGCTGGTCGTTGGTGTTGTTTGAGGCCTTGGTGCACGGACGGCGACAGATGCGAAGATCATATTTGAGGCCAGTCAGGAACGCTGGTCGCTGGTATTATCTGAGTCACAGTGCAGTCTTCATTTTCGCCTCGTCTTTCTTTCGTTCATTGTTTTCTTGCGTCTATCTGTAGTTGTTTCATTTTCTCCGTCACCTCATCGGGCCTGTCTCTACAACGTCTCCTTGTTCGCTGTCATCTATTCACGTGACGGGCCGTGTCAGATGCGAAGATTATATTTGAAGCCAGTCAGGAACGTTGGTCGCTGGTGTTATTTGCAGGTCGGACCTTGCGATTTGCAAGAGAGATGGATCGCCGCCATCCTTGCAGGTGCCGATCATCATGCAAACTTCAGTTCGAGTGATGCCCGAACATTATCATCGGTATCGTGTCTTCGCCCTTTCGTTCGTGCAGACCTCCAGGCTGTAAAGTTGTGAGTGTGACTTGAGATATAGACGCGATAGTGATACATATGCAGTGCCTTACCATGTGTTCTGAAGAGCGTCGTGTGAGTGCTTTGATCTTAGATTGCAACAGTCACGCCCGGACCTCAACGGCGGGCATTGTTTGTGCTATCCTGCTGTGTATGCGATATTATGCATTCCATGAAGGGTCTCGTTCATGTTTGCTTTTATTTCTCAATTTTATCATGAAGTTTATTTGTCTTGCAGGGGGCCAGGAACCAATATCACTTGTCCTGGCCAACGAAGACCAAGTGATATTGGGGTGCAAACGTACCTGCTATGAGATTGGCATGGGCGATGGAGTATCGCAGCTTGCAATCTCGATGTTGAATGAGTTCGTATGTTTTGTCTTTTACCTGGCTTGCAACATGTACGTCACCTACAGAAGACAGGCGGGTCAGTGGAAGCCATTCCAGTTGTGTTCGACAAGAGCTCCCTCATGAGGGCCTTGTCGCTTTTCGGCGAAGTTGCCGGCCCACCGGGGTGCTTGTGTTAGCAGGATCGGAGATCACATCCCGTTTCACAACATGTTCAAGAGGAAATCACTGTGCGGAGAGCAGCCTTTTGGAAATCACAGTGGCGATCATAGTGGAAATCACAGTGGAGATCACTTGTACACAAATGTCCAGTAGTGCGTGGCTTTAGTGCAATCTTCATTTTCGCCTGGTTCCTCTTCTTTCGTTCATTGTTTTCTTGCGTCCATCTGTAGTTGTTTCACTTTCTCCGTCACCTCATCGGGCCTGTCTCTCCAACGTCTCCCTGTTCGCTGTCATCTTTTCACCTGACGGACGGCGACTGATGCGAAGATCGTATTTGGGACCAGTCAGGAACGCTGGTCGCTGGTATCTATATTTTTTGAGGCCTTAGTGCACGGACGGCAACAGATGCGAAGATCATGTTTGAGACCAGTCAAGAACGCTGGTCGCTGGTGTTATTTAAGGTCTTCGTGCAGTCTTCATTTTCGCCTGGTTCTTCTTCTTTCGTTCATTATTTTCTTGCGTCCATCTGTAGTTGTTTCACTTTCTCCGTCACCTCATCGGGCTTGTCTCTTCAACGTCTCCCTGTTCGCTGTCATCTATTGACGTGACGGACGACGACAGATGCGAAGATCATATTTGAGACGAGTCAGGAACGCTGGTCGCTGATATTATTTGAGGCCTAGGTGCACGGACGGCGGCAGATACGAAGATCATATTTAAGACCAGCCAGGAACGCTGGTCGCTGGAATTATTTGAGGCCTTAGTGCAGTCTTCATTTTCGCCGGGTTCTTCTTCTTTCGTTCATTGTTTTCTTGCGTCCATCTGTAGTTGTTTCACTTTCTCCGTCACCTCATCGGGCCTGTCTCTACAACGTCTCCTTGTTCGCTGTCATCTATTCACGTGACGGACCGTGTCAGATGCGAAGATTATATTTGAAGCCAGTCAGGAACGTTGGTCGCTGGTGTTATTTGCAGGCCGGACCTTACGATTTGCAAGAGAGATGGATCGCCGCCATCCTTGCAGGTGCCGATCATCATTCAAACTTCAGTTCGAGTGATGCCCGAACATTAGCATCGGTATCGTGTCTTCGCCCCTTCGTTCGTGCAGACCTCCAGGCTGTAAAGTTGTGAGTGTGACTTGAGACATAGACGCGACAGTGATACACATGCAGTGCCTTACCATATGATCTGAAGAGCGTCGTGTGAGTGCTTTGATCTTAGATTGCAACAGTCACGCCCGGACCTCAACGGCGGGCGTTGTTTGTGTTATCCTGCTGTGTATGCGATATTATGCATTCCATGAAGGGTCTCGTTCATGCTTGCTTTTATTTCTCAATTTTGTCATGAAGTTTATTTGTCTTGCAGGGGGCCAGGAACCAATATCACTTGTCCTGGCCAACGAAGACCAAGTGATATTGGGGTGCAAACGTACCTGCTATGAGATTGGCATGGGCGATGGAGTATCGCAGCTTGCAATCTCAATGTTGTATGAGTTCGTATGTTTTGTCTTTTACCTGGCTTGCAACATGTACGTCACCTACAGAAGACAAGCGGGTCAGTGGAAGTCATTCCAGTTGTATATGCAGGAAAAGTTTCGAGCCATGTTGGCCTCGGTCGTGCCAGCTGCAAGGGTGAGCTCGATAAGGCAATAAGATTGAAGAGACCTTGAAACTTGTCCATGTGTTTGCTCACAGGTGCAGCTGACCAAGCCGATGCTTCACATTGTCCTTCATCACACATGTCAATGTTACCTATCTGTGTCTCTGTCGGTCTCTGTGTCCGTCTCTCTGTTTGTCTTTCCGTCTGTTGAGCATCCGTCAAAACTTCGTAATTGTAGTTAAGAGTAGGGCGAAGGTGGAATGTGGGATCTTGCCAATTTCTTTGGAAAGCGATAGGACCCCCCAAAAGCGATACGATCAACGAATATCGCAGGTTGTGACATTTCCGTGTAGTGGTAATATATTTGCTTGACTTTTTCTTGGGATGTATGGCTAGGCAGTCGACACTCTAATCGATGCCCAATCGATACCCTAATCGATACTTGTTAGATCGTTTTATGAAACACTGCTC
>CAJNDT010000816.1:65287-133552 GCA_905221615.1 Symbiodinium sp. CCMP2592 | reverse complement strand
TAAGGGGGGTGTTTTCGGGAGTTTGGTTTGTGTTTTTTTTATATCCACAAGTATTTATTTCATACTTAAGACAAATAGGTGTTAACATATATTATATTTGATATATTAATATGTGTGTTTGGTATGATAAATATTATTTTGGATATTAATAGCTAATATCATACCAGAAACAGTTTCATACATATACACTCATATATGGTGCATTTGTTTTGTGTAGGAGTGGGATGTATTCAGTTGTCGGTATGAAGCAGTGGCGGTGTTTACATTTGCACTATTCTTTACAGTTTCGTGCTGCTTTCATTGTTTATTTTTTTTAATCAGAAAACATGCATGTTTAAATCCTTTATGAAAAATATTGTTCTCAGTAAGTTTTCTTGAGCTTGGGGTCACTGTGTGGCAAAAGTTGTTTTCAGTAAGGTTTCTATCATGTTGTCCTTCAGGTAGCTAGCAAGCAAAAACATGAGCGACAAACTAAGAGTATGGGTATGGGCTTCAAATAAAACCAGTATGTAACAGCATTTGGGGTTCTATTTTGCTCAGTACTAGCTCAAGGTTATCAGCCAGTTAGGGATCTATTTTGCTCGAGCAGATCTGCTGTCAGTTTTAGCCAGGCCAAATTACCTCAGAGTATTTTGAAATACTCTGAGGTAATTTTGAGCTTTGAAACTGCAAAATTACCTTTTCAGACGGTTTATTATTACAATTATCCAAAAAGGTAATTCGCAGTTTTAGAAGCCCAAAATTACCTCAGAGTATTTCAAAATACTCTGAGGTAATTCTGAGTGGTTGAAGCCTCAAAATTACCTTTGAGTATTTTGAAATACTCTCCTAAGGGGCTGTGGTGCTGCTTTGCTTACACCAGCAGGGTTCTCGTGGAAATGTCCTTTGTCACTATGAATGTTTGTATACAGTAGAAATGTGTTTACATACTCAATCAATAAGTGTATCATTATTTTTTTTGGTATGCAATAAATGTTTCTTGATATGATCATCATTCGGCCTAATAAAGCACTGTAACTTTGTGTATGATACATACTGCTTATGTGGGAGCCTCATACCGTTTGATTCACTGCACTGTTGATGTTCATTTGGGTCAAGTATAGAGACCCAATCCCTGTTCTCCACCAGTGACAAACGGTATCACAAACGCTATGAATCTGTGAAGTTGTTGTTCTGGTATGTATATAATTTACCACAGTATACAATCTATAAAGGTACATTGGGAATCATACCAAAACAACTTATTTATATATTAAAGTATAATGGTTGGTAATGCTGGGAGATATAGTAGGATTCGTATGTTCAGGGATATGCCATAGCAGAAAAGATGTAGAACGGTTTAAAAGACAATATCACCATTAGTCACCATCCACTAGGAATAGTAGTCTAGTAGTTGTTGCCGTCCAAACAATACAGAAGAATATACACATATACATATATATATATCAATAGTTCATACCAGCCATACCAGACATAGCAGCAAAATCAAACACTTCCCTTTTGTTGTGTAATTCAGTACTTCTGGTATGATTCACAATATAACCAGAAGCTTTTATGCATTGCATACCATGAGACATTTTGTGCATAACAAACGAAAACTTGAATTTTAATTTCCCCAATTCAAAACCACACTACTCAACAGTTTTACAGCATGACTAATTGTAGTGGATAAATCGTGTTGGAACAAACTGTTTACGTAGCCTTTTCTATATCAATTTATAATCGTATATTAACCAAAACACGAACCATACCCAAAACCACGTTGACACCAAACATTAACATGTGTTGTGTAGTTGCATTCTTCTGGTATGATTCATAATAAAAGGCTCCTGATGCCGACACATTGCATACCATGATAAATTTCATACATACACACGACAAACTTGAGATTATCCGACTGGCAGTGCTATGTAGTTCCATACTTCTGGTATGATTCATCATTAAGGTTTTAAAGTCTACACGTTTCATACCGCGATAAAATTTATGCATACATTTTAACGAACCGGAATGTCAGTGGTGTGGGGTTTAAAAATAGAATTTTGCAAATTTATCATGGTATGAAACGTGTAGACTTTAAAACCTTAATTTAATGATGAATCATACCAAAAGTATGGAACTACATAGCACTGCCAGTCGTGTAATCACAAGTTTGTCCTGTGTATGTATGAGATTTATCGTGGTATGCAATGTGTCGGCATCAGGAGCCTTTTATTATGAATCATACCAGAAGAATGGAACTACACAACACATGTTAATGTTTGGTGTCAACGTGGTTTTGGGTATGGTTCGTGTTTTGGTTAATATACGATTCTAAATTGATATAGACAAGGCTACGTAAACAGTTTGTTCCAACAGGAATTAATCCACTACAATTAGTCATGCTGTAAAACTGTTGAGTAGTGTGGTTTTGAATTGGGGAAATTAAAATTCAATTTTTCGTTTGTTATGTACAAAATATCTCATGGTATGCAATGTGTAAAAGCCTCTGGTTATATTGTGAATCATACCAGAAGTACTGAATTACACAACAAAAGGGAAGTGTTTGATTTTGCTGCTATGTCTGGTATGGCTGGTATGAACTATATATATATATATGTATACTACGACTACTACTAGGACGGCGAGTACTGCTAGACTACTATTCCTACTGCCACTGCTACTTTATCGATTACGACTGCTGCCAGCAGGACTACGAGGGTTTCAGGTGTTGGAGCTTGAACATGTGTTGTGGGACAGGCGTCGCTCCTGTTCCTTATTATATCGCTGCCGAGCAGGGCAGGCGAGGCGCCTTTGCAGTGCAAGGGTTGCGATCCTGCGCAGTGCTGCTTGTGACAGGGTTTCCGAAGGGTTCTTGTTTGATGTTTGCTTGATTTTTGCCAAAGAGCTGCTGCTCCCACGTTGTGCATGCAGTGCAGAGTTCACATTCTCGAGCTTTCGTACATTGACTGTTTCGATCCTTCTAATCGTGATGGCGCTTTCCTCGAACAACGCGTTGGTGGCAAAGGCGGGGCAGGCGAAGCCGCAGGGGCAGGCACCAACACCAAAGGCGCCGGCGCCCAAAGTCGTCGAGCCCAAGAAGACACCGGCGCCGGCGCTTGCGCCAGGTGTCGTGCCGGCTGCAAAGAGGACTAAGGGGCCGCAGGTGCCAGCGATCCCACCACTGCCGACCCTTCCGGTTGGGAACGATCGCCACCAGGCGCAGGCGACCCGTGTGGTGCAGGACCTGGTGCCATGGGTGCCTGAACTGAATACAGATGTGTTTCTATAAATATATTACTATACTAGTATATGATTTTTTGTGATTATGTATTATAGGTGCACATATGTACACATGTGTACATGTATGTATGTATGTATATGTATGTATGTTCATATATGTGTATGTGTATTATATATTCTTTACATAATGAAACATACAAGTGCTTTCATGTTTTCTTAAGTTAAACAGGTTGTGTGTTGCTTGTTTGGACTTGTTTAGCTCACGGGGTATTTATTTCTTTTGTAGCTTTGATTTGGTGAGGTCGAGTACAAGCTGGCCGAAGCGCTGGTGAAGATGGGCTTCTACGATGAGGCGCCGGCGCTGGCTGAGCTTGAGCCGCTGTCGATCAAGGACAGGGATGTCGCTGGCGGGGGCGTTGCATCCTTCAAGGAGAAGTGGTGCCCGCGCAACTGCGCCACAGCGGCCCGGGCCTCCGGCTTGTACGAGGCCGCTGGGAGCCTGTTTTGGGTGCCGGCGGGGGCGCGGGCGCAGGAGGTGCTGCCTGTGCAAGATTGCACATGGGCGCAGGTGGAGGAGTTGAAGCCTCTTTTTGAGGAGGCGCAGGAGCTGGCGCGGGTGGTGTTTCCGGCAACCTTGAGTGCCTGGGTGGAGGACATTTCTGTCCTCTACCCGCCGGGCGCGGGCGAAGGCGACTGCATGCCGAAGGCACTGACGCTGGTGGAAAATCACGCGCTGGTGGTGGCGTGGTGGTTGGCGATGTTCGAAGCCCTCAGGGCGGAGAACCAGGACCGCGTCCGACTTCTGTACGAGTGTGCACTGACAGTCACGATCCGGCTGTATGTGGGGACGAGCAAGCAGGCGCTGGCGCTGATGCTCTGGCAGGCGACAGACAAGAAAAAGCAGGTGCTGGCGGTGGCGGATGACAACGTCATCACGTTTGCAAAAAAGTTCCAGATCATCGTGGAGAATTGTGGGGTGATTTGTCATATTGGAAAACAATATTAATATACCAACGCATGATTTACCTATTCAATTAATTTTTGATATGATTATATGTAGTATTGGTATGTATGCTGTGTGAGTTGCTTTTATCCTCAAAGGTGAAAGGAATCGGAAAGCAGCTGGAGCACTGGAAGGCGATCGGCCTCAACTTCATGGGGAAGCCGGTGTATCGAATGTTGCACTACGCTCTTCTGGCGATTGCGCAGCTGTCAGACAAGGCGCAGGCGTTGTTGCAGGAGCTGGAAAGCAAGGCCGGGCGCGCGTTCTTGACGGAAGGCCACTCCAAGTTGCACAACGTGATGCGACGCGCAGGCGCTGGCGCGGACAACTCAGAAGCCATCGATCCGGTGGTGGCACTACTGGTATAAAGTTTTGTACATGCCATGTGTCTATGTCTTTATAATAAGCCAAGATGTTGAGTTCCTCCTTATTCGGCATACACTGCTTATACACATCCCAGGAACAGCTGCTGCACCTCCTGCTTGTTGAGGTGGACGGCGAGAAACTGCAGGCGCAGGACGCGACCTCCGACTTCTTCGAGGGCGGCAGAGGCGCCGGCGCTGGCGTGGGCTGGGTGGCGATGTCGCTTTGCAAGCTGGCGGTGTTGGGGAAGGTGTGCGGCGTGCTGAGCACCTCGGAGGAGGCGTGGGCGAGCAATGCCTTGCAGCAGATCAATGATTTGGGGAAGGCGAGGCAGGCGCTGGCGAAAGCAGCGGAGGCGGAGTCTGTGAAAGTCTCAGAGGACGGCCTCTGGTCTGCTGTGTTTTCCTCCAAGGACGCGGTCCCGCCAGGCTACGCGGCCGACTTCATCGCCTACGTCAGCAACTTGTTGGGCGGCGGCTACGACGCGGACCTCAAAACCTTCAATGACAAAGAGGACTTGGTCGCGCAACTCCTTGCAGGCGAAGGCGACAACCCCGTGCTGAAGGACTGGCGGGAGGCCCTGGACACCCTGGACAGAGGGGTTTCCGGCTTGAGCACCGGCGTGGTGGCGGTTGATTCGATCCAGGAGGACTCGCTGGCGTCGGCACCCTTGTCACTGCTGATGCAAAAGTGCGCCGCCGGCGACGACCTGGAGGAGGTCAGGGAGACTACTCGCCGAGAGCGGGCGGAGGTGTTGGCAAAGGCGCGGGGGCTCAGAAAAGGCCTGTGCCAGTTGTTGGTGCTGCCACAGGCGTGCACCAAGGAGGCGTTGCAGTCGGCCTTGGCCCGTGCAGGTGCAGGCGGAGCTGGCAACTTCCACGGGAAGTTGAACGAGAAGCACCGCGGCTACTTTCTCATGGCCGACCTGGAGCATGAGGAGAAGCAGGGCTGGGCGCAGGTGTCAGAGATGAGCGGCTCTGTCAAACAGCGGTTTTCGCAGAAGTGCGCCTTCTTGAAGGGGCTGGCAGGGTCGTGCGACTTCGTCTTCGTCGGCGATGGGCGCTGTCGCGCGGCACGTGCGACGATCGAAGAGGCGCTGGTGAAGGACCTGGACTACACGCAGTTCTTCGAGCTTTGGGTGAGCTTCGCAGGCCCATGTGTGCGGGCGTCAACGCGGCAGGTGGTGGGCGGGCAGGTGAACAAGGAGATCATCTTCGTCAAGCTGCCGGCGCCGCGCGTACGCCTGGCCGCCGTGGAGCGGCAGGCAGCATACGGATGTTTCAGTTTTTCATATCATATGTTTAGGATATCAAGGTTTCCCTGATTGAATATAGTATTGAGTTTTTTTGGTATGTATAGTTGGAAAGCAGGATGACTTTGTCTCCAAGAGCAGCGGCGCTGGCGCGAAAGTCACGACGGCGGACACGAACTACGTGAACGTGCCGTTCCTGGCGTCGGCGAAGCTTCCCAAGCTGGCGTGGGCGGACAAGGCCGAGATCCTTGGCATGAAGGCGGATGCGGCGCCGGCGGACCGAGCACCGGATGCGTGGGCGGATGGCGAGGGCGCAAGCGCGGGCGTGCCACTGTTCTGGCAGGAGTCCAAGGGTGTGGCGGTGTGGCAGGCGTTGGTGAAGAACCATATGGTGAAGGATGTCGTCGACCTGTCACCTGGTTCTGGGGCGCTGGCGTCGGCGTGCCTGTCCATGGGCATCCGGTACACGGGCTTCTGCGGCAACGAGAAGCACCGGAAGTGGCTGGAGAACCTGGTGGACAGGCAGGCGCTGGCGCTGGCGGCGACAGAGGGGCATGCCCTCTGGACGCAGTCGCTGGCGGACCTCATCCAGCTCCACTTCAAGGATGTGGTCGCAGGCGATGGCGGGGATGGCGGGGATGGCGGCGGCGACGACGGCGACGAGGAGGGCGAAAACGAGGAGGATGGCGAGGAGGACGAAGTGCCGCTTATGGATGCCGAGTGAACAGGCGGTTCGTGACGCCGGCGCGGGCGCGGCGCTTATATGGATGCCGAGTGCACAGGCGGTTCGTGATGCCGGCGCGGGCGCGGCTTAGATCGTCTTTTCAGCCACTTCAGCCAGGCAAGGCTGGGAGCAACAGAGCAGGCGCTGGTGGGAGCAAAACAAAGCTTGCCTGGCCCGCACTTGCATTGCTGACAGTTGTCTTGGCTATGCATGACCATTTTCATGTCAGGATCCGTATACATGATTGTAGCACGAGTGTGCTTGAGACTGATGAGAGCCGGTATGATGTATATCATAACAATGAATAGTTTTTGTATATTGAGATGTACATCACATTGTATGTTCACGTTCTAATATGAATTAGTATTATCTCAGTATGTTTATGTCCATTGTTGTATTAACATAAAGAACGTTGTCCAGAAAGTTTTCTGAACGGTGGCTGCAGACGTTGAATCGCGGGAGACGGCGTGGGGATGGCTTTGCCAACTCCGCTTAAGCAGTTCCTCCGGGGGTGGGGAAGTACCACCCGAAAGCGAATGCAGGCAGCAGCTCGGGATGTCCTGGAAAGCAATGGGCTGCAGCTGTCGCAGCCGCCGGCGCAGGCGCTCGGAAGTGATTGCTGCGGCATGTCTGCGGAGGTGCTGGCGATGAGAGAGCTGGGTTTTCAGCATAGCGTTGTGTTTGCCAGCGACATCTGCGAAGGCGCAGGCTCATTCTGCCGGGCGAATGCTCCTGCCGGGAGCTTTTTCGGGGATGTCCTGGCCAGGAAGGCGTCGGCGCTGGCGCACATGCGCATCCACGGCTACTTCGCAGGGTTTCCCTGCCAGCCATGGTCCCGGATGCGGCGCAAAGGCGGGCGCAGGCGACGGGGATGGAGCGATCCCCGTGCTCGGGTGTTCGTGGCGTGCCTGCAGGCGGTGGCGCAGACACAGCCCCTGTACGCGATCCTGGAAAACGTGCAGGGGATCATGTGTTTCTGGGCGTCGGTGTCGGCGAAGGTGCAGGCGATGCTGCCGGGCTATCGGCTGCTGGCGGTGAAGCTCTGCCCGACGCAGCTGGGCAGAGGGCTTCGACGGCCACGCGTCTTCATCCTCTGCCTCCGGGAGGATAGCCTGATGGTTGGGTGCTGGCGGACGACGAAGGCGCTGGTGGCGGCAATGCTGGGGTCTGTTGCTGAGCAGAAGATGCAGCAACCGCTTTCCATGTTTTTGCTTCCGTCGGCGTCAGCGAAGGGGGCGGCAAAGCAGATGAAGAAACCGGTGGTGGCGAGAGCGCAAGCGAGCAGGAAGACGACGGCGACGGCGAAGTGGATCCTCAAGCACCGCGAAGCCCAAAGGAAAGCCGGGAAGTTGCCGCCCCTGCGCAAGCTTTCCTTTCTGACAGCAAGAGAGGCGGAAGTCTTGCAGTTGGCCGAAGCCAAGTTGGGCCAGGCCAAGGTGTTGGCGGTGGACGTTTCGCAGAGCGCGGATCGCATGCCGTGTGGTGACAACCTTTGATGCTCGGCCACGGTGTTAGTATAACTACAGTCTAACATCGTCTAGTAGTAAAATACTGGTAACCTGCCTAGACTTAATTGCAAAATATAAGGCGTTCCACCTAAACACAGGTGCATTTATGTTGCTTCTTTGTGCCTAGGTCCCACAGTCACCACGTCGTCGAAGATCGTCATTCGCGCAGGCGCCGGGGCAGCTTGCAGACTCTTGACCAACACGGAGAAGCTCCTGTTGCACACAGTGCCTGTGGACAAGCTGAAGTTCCCCGCCGCGACGAGGCGCACGCTACCGAGAATGGCTGGCAACTGCCAGGACGTGCAGTCTATTGGTGTGGCCATCGTTCTCGCGGTCAGCATGCTGAATTGGAAAAAGGCGAGGCTGGGCCAACCGAAGACGGGGCAGGCGCAGGCGAAGAAGCGAACGGTGGCGGGGACCATTCCAATTTGGTCTTGGAGTGTCAAGAAACGCCGGCTGCTGGTGCACAAAACGAAGACGGCAGATGTGAAGAATCAGTGAGGGCGGTCCAGCTTGTAGGCGTGTCTCACGGTGCTGCTGTACGCCGAGTGTTGCCGTGGCGTCCAGGACAAAGGCGGGAAGTTGCGAGCGTGATGCAACCGGGAACTGCCAGCAAATATCAATGGGATGTTTTCATACCAAGGAATATAATTAACATATCGTCAATATGTAATGATCATATATTCTATGTTCAGTATGTTGTATTAGTTTCCTGTTATAAATTGACATGATGTCATACTACTGGAGACTCCTGCCCGTGGGCTTCTTGTGGCAAGGCATGTGACGTTGCCTGGAGTTTTGCTTATTGTCTTGCGTGTGGAAGTTTTTTGGCTGCAGCTGCGTGTCATGGTAGTTTTCCGACCTGCTGTGCCCTTGAAAGACCTTTTCGGTCCTTCCTCTTTTGCGAGGGCGACGGTGCAGGTGAAAAGGAAGGCACCTGAAGCGTCAAGCAAGTCCCGCCCAGTCAAAAAGAAGAAGCCGTCAGGGGCGAGACAGGCTCCAAAGAAAGCGCGAAAGGCGTCGGGCTCAGCGCAGAAGAATAAGAAAGCTTCCAAGGCGTCAAAGGCGTCGGGGTCGTCGGCTAGCGCAGGCGCTGCCGCAGGCGTCGGCGAACACCCTCACAGAAGAGTGCACCCCAGCTTCCAGACAGGCTGTGCCGTTTGCCAGTTCCTGAAGCTTCGCAAAGGCTGGGAACGCACTGGGGTGTCGTCGACGACGATAGGCCAAGGCAAGCGTCTTGTTTGGCTCCGAGAAAGGCCAAACCGCTGGGGCGGGCGGCCGGCGTGGGCGCTGGGGTGCCTGGTTTGCCACAACTTGTGCAAGAAAATGCAAGAAGGCGTAGGTGCCGCGGGTTCTCCAGGCAGGCGCTGCTCAACCAAGTGGGCACGGTTCGAGGTGCAAGGTTTTGCAAGCATGCAGGCGTCGGCGCTGCAGCTGCACTCCCGATCCGCGGTGCACAAGATGGCTCTGCAGGTTTGGCTTCGCCCAGACGACGCGGAACTCGTCCTGAGAGCCACGGTGGGAATTTTCCATTTTTTGTTGAAGGCCCACTCTAGACTTCTTAGTCTAACACTGTAATGAGTGCTTCCTGTACCCGAGAACGCGGACCTCCTGCTCAGGCCAGGCAACACTGGAGGACGATGTGCTCCTGAAGGGAGCCGTCCCGCAGCCACCAGACTGGCTGCGGATCTGGAGGCTGTGTCGAAGCCAGGTTTCCTTGACGAGAACGTCGCAGATCTCTTTGACAGAGGATTTTATCTCCTCCTCAAGGGTTGAGGACCTGAAGGAAGTGAACAAGGCGGCTGTTGGTGCTATGGCGGACATATTGGCGGAGGCGATGCGGGTGGGCAAGCGGCAGGCGCTGGCGCGGGCGCACACGGTGGCTTTGACTCTGGACGACAAGCAGCCCCACCGCTGCCTCATGTACAAGTCCAGCGGTGTCGCAGGCGGCAAGCACGAATCCTCAGCCGGTATGTTGGCGCTCCTCAAGCCCGCGCAGGCGAGGGAAACGCCTGCGTCCGCAGGCGCAGCGCTGCAATACTTTGACGAGGATTATGCTGTGCGGGTGCGAGATTCCATTCTGGCGGCAGTCAGACTTTTTTGCACGGACATCATGGGCCAGTTTGATGAGAGCCTCTACAGCCACATCCTGATGAGCACCAAAATCTTCGCTGGCGATGGCGCTTTGTTGAAGGCAGGCGTGCTGCTCAAGGAGGTGATGCCCAACGTGGTTGTAGTACCCGGTCTGCTTTCATTTATAGGTTAAACCGAGAGCTTCCCAACAACATAATATAAAGGTATATATATATATATATAACATGATTTGTTGAGGATGATTATCATTGTTGTATGTATATATGTATACAAAAAAATTATGATTATATGAACAGGACAGGAGAAATACTTTGAACAAACATAGTTTTTTCTCGTACTCACTATCTGCAGTCCGATAAGATGCGTTCCTTCTTATCATCTGGCCCCCCGCAGCCAGGTGCATCGCGATCCCAGCCATGCCATCAGGCTAGCGGCGCAGGCGGCCGAGGTGGCGGACGACAACTTCGCGGAGGTGTGGGCGCGGCTTTTTGGGGGGAAAGGCTCACTGGTGCCAGACTTGCAGCACAAGCACGATACTTTGCACAATGTGTGTGCGTTGTGTGTGTTTTTTTCACTGATAATTTTTTTTTGCATACTCATAGATTGTAACTTCAAAGTCTGTTCTTACTTGTACAAAAAAATACATCATGGGTATGAACACATTCGTTTACTGGTCTCTGAGGAGTGGCGGGCGCGCCTGGTGGCGATACAAGAAGGTTTGCGCCAGGGTGGGCGTCTCGCAGGCGTTGTCGATGTGGTGCTGAAGCATTTTCAGTTTGCTGCGCACCGCTGGGAGAGCTCGAGCACGCCCAAGCGCAGATTTGCGTTTCTTCTTGGGCCCGTCATGCTGGCGCTGGCGGCAAGAGCCGTTGATGTGCGAACACAACCGGCTGACATGAAGCAGGCGATGGCGCTTTTGGCAGCCATGACGCCCGAGTTCATCGTTAGGGCTGGGCTGTCGGCGGATTTCAATGCGGAGGTGCTGGCGTTCATCCGCTTCTTTGACCAGCGCGATGCAGACCCGGCGTTGTTCAGGGAAAAGTTCCTTCGCTGGCGCAGGCGGATGAAGTCTCTGTTCTGCGACGCAGAGATCCTCAAGGAGCTGCAAGGGAAGCCGGCGGAGGAGCAGAGTGCCACGTGGCTGATAATTACGCAGGCGATGGCGCTGCCGCCGTTGTATGTACATGACAAGGTGTTCACGGCTTGGCCTAGAACGATGGGCCTGGGCCAGGCGCAGGGGGCCGCGAAGGCGAAGTGCTTCGAAACCATGGCGTCCGTGCAGACGGTGGTGGACCTGACGTTGAAGCGCGTGGAGGCAGAGCTCCCGCAAACTGGTCTGTTTGCCGACCTGTCCGTCTTCGACTTGCACTCTGTGCCAGAGCACCCAGGTCAGGAGTGGTGGGACAGCAAGCGTCGGCGCTTGAACAGGCTGTGCGCGCCCGAGTCTTTTGCCTCTGTTGCATTTTGTATCAGCTTATAATACACACTTACCCAATCTTAGTTAGTTGTTGCAACATGACTTTGCAGTATGCAACAGTACACGATTCGATACGTGCTATCACTCGTACAACGTAGACAGTAAGGGACCGCACGAAGTTCAGCCTGAGGTGCAAGGCGCTCAACGTGTGTCCGGGCACTGTCTTCCAGCTTTACAAAGAGGCCTTGCCCTTGCTGAAACGCACAACTGCGAGCGACTCAGTTGGCGGGGTCGCAGGCGAGGGCGACGGCGATGGCGATGGTGACGCTTGCCGGCATTGGTAAGCCGAGGTAGTAGTAACTATGTGCCAAGTGTATGGTTTCATTATTATGTACGTACCCAGAATCATTTTTTTGATCAAGTTGCCTACATAGTAAAAATTATATTTTCAATATGTGAGTGTATGTATGGGGTAGGCTAAATTGCTAAATTGTTGAACATGAATGTACATGTCTATCTATGTGTGAAGAATAGTTGAAAAATGCCGCTTGATAAAAATTCTATGCCTATCTTTCCACTGCAATCCTTTCAAATTTAATTTAAGTATCTTATTTAGTTACCCATTCCAAGGGCGCCGACAATCGAAAGATTTGGGGGCGGCTCTTCAAGGACGGCGTCCAGCTGCTCGGCGCAGCCGATGCAGAGATGCAGCACTTCTTTGCGGTGCTGCATTTTTACTTGGCTTTCGAAACGTCCACTGGGCAGGTGGAGCGAACGCTCGGGGTTGTCAAGGCGGCGGCGGACGCACACAATGGCGACACGACAGCGACTGCGAATGTCACGTGGGTGTCGGCGGAGCTTCTTCTGGACGGACCGGCAAAAGAGTCCGAGTTGTTTACGAAAGTCGTGGGTGCAGATGTAGGCGAGGGCGATGGCTCAAGGGCAAAGGTGGGCAACCACTTTCTCCTGACGCCGTTCAGCCGCCGGCTCTGCCGTCTGTGGCTCCGGAAACATGGCAGGCGTTTTCACGTTTACAAAGTTCGCAAGGATCGCGGCTTGAAAAGAACCCAGAAAAAGGGTAGCGAGGCTTACGTTGTGAGCCGCATGGCGTCGGCGCGGCGACAGTTGGCAGCTGGAAAAGGAACCTGCAAGAAACTCTTGGGCAGCAAGGCCAAGGACTTCGTGCAGAAGAGTGACGAAAGGTTCCAAAATAGCAAAGTTTGGAACGCAAAGCTCCAGCGAGCTTTCGTTTTGGCGAAGACACGTGAACGGCAACGCAAGGCGATGGCGGAGGCGCAGGCGTCAGTCTGGAAAGAGCAAGCGGCCCTTCGTCGTGGCGACGTCGTTGGCGAAGTCCCAGGCGCGGTTGTGGACCTTGTCCAGGCCAGAGACGTGCGGACGAGGTGGTCGCTGTCACAGCGATCACTGCATGTCTTTTATGCATGCAAGGAGGCGCCGGCGAGCAGTCCTCCAGTTTATGTAGATGAGTGGAGACGCTCTGACCCGCAGGCGTGGCTGCCCTTGCTTCGGCGGGCAGACTTGGTGGTTCTCGAAGATGCCTCTGACCTGGACTTCAGTGACGGGCATGGGTTTCTTGGCTGATTGTACTCTGATGTTTTATGGTGTCAAGTAATACGTAGTTGCAGCACTTTCTTTCTGTCTTGTGGAGCTTTCAATTGTATGTGAAACATGTTCCAGTAATCTATGTGCACATCTCGCAGCGGAACCACCCGATCACCACCCCCGTCGCTAGGGCAGCTACAGCAATCACGCCTATCCTGCAGATGTTCTTTTCACAGGTTGTTGCTATAGTGCGGTTCTAAATGAAGATAGAGGCTGGCTAAAGGGAGCTCCCACAAACGTGCCCAGGGCTGGCTTCGTGGAACTGGCGTTGGCGGTGGTGGCGTACGGCAAGGCTGTCGTGAGGCGCAAAGATTTCCGGATTGAAATCTGGAAGATCGACTCGGAGGCGTTGGTGTTTCACAAGGCGGCGGCGCGGGCGCAGCCTGCACGTTTTGACGTGACAGAGGGCTTCTGCGAGACTCACCCGAGGTCCGCCAAGGTCCTGCGGACACTCTGTGAGTCTTCGGCTGGCGTGTGGAAGATGGCGAAGATCGCTGAGGCGCAGGCGCAGGTGACGGGAAAGGCGCAGCCGCAGGTGAAGGCGAAGGCGAAGCAGAAGGCGAAGGCGAAAGCGAAAGCCAAGGAGGCTGAGTTTCTCATCAAGGATCTCGTGTCCGCTTCCAGCTCCTGTCGTAGCCTCCGCTCTGTAGAACGGCCGAAAGGCATAGGGAGCCAGCTGCTGAAATGAGCTTAGTCTAGCAAGATTTATTATTCAAAGTCTTTCTTCTAAGTTGTAGACACTTATGTACTTTAGGAAGAGGGTATAGTCATGCAGCAGTTGCTGGATCATGTTTCAACAGCTAACAGGACTCGCGGCCAAAAAGCGTCTGTGCACTATCGTTCTTTGGCAGACAGGACTTGATAGGTCCATTTTCTTCTGGTGACATGAGCAAGCAATTCAGTGGTCCCGCGCTGTATGTTTGCCCTGACACGCAGGCTTCGCCACAGAAGTTGCACTGCCAGATGTCCGTGGCGCAGGTGCCGTATAAGAGGGAGGTTGCGCAGGGGCATGTTTTGGAATGCGGTGGTGTAAACTGTAGACTGGAGGATTTAGGGGGTTTTTAGGGGTTTAGAGCTTTGATCTGGCACTACAAAGGTGAACCACAGAGTCCAGAGGTCACTTCGTGCTTTAGATGCTTCTGGAGCAGGGGTGTTTGGATCTTGTCGTTCAGGGCATGTGGGCTAGGGAGTGTCAGGTTTGGGGTTTAGCTAGAGGAGTTGTTTACAGTGGCGCTTGAATTTTGAGGTTCAAGGGCACGCGTTGCGTAGGATATATAATATAGGGTTACTGGATCACCTTCATATGAGGCTCATTTGTCTAACGTAGCAGCATGCTTGATGATTGTTCGTCCTGTGTATGTTGCATTTTTTCACAGTTATAATCACATGTTCACAGCCATTCAGTAATAATAGGCGTAGGCCCATCCGCAGGCGCTCAGGCGTGGCCGTAGGCCGTAGGCGTAGGTGTGGGTGCAGGGGAAGGCTACTATAGGCCAGACAGGCGGTCATAGGCGGTAGGCGTAGGTGTAGGTGACTTCTCTCGTCATGGAGCTACCATTCGAGATACCATTCGCGCTGCCGCCGGTGCCGGCGAACAGTGTGTTGGTGGCGTGGGGCGCTGAGCACAAGTACATCGTGGGCGACAGTGCCCAGGTTTTAAAAAACGGTCAAATTTTCTTTTTAGTGTCAAACATAAACTGCATGGTTTTAGGTACTAAGCAATAAGTGTTGTAAACAGAAGTGAGAAATGCTCTCTTGACATACCTTAAATGCCGAGGATCCGGCGGGGGCGTTGGCGAGAAGGGGCGGGACATGATGGCGGGGTTCTATTACGGCAAGTTCCCAGGCCATGTTCACTACACAATCGATGTGAGGAACATGATGAGGAGTCCGCAGGCGGAGGGGCAGGCGGAGGGGCAGGCGGAGGGGCAGCGGCGCGGGCGGTTCAAAAAGGTGGAAGGAGACTTGGCTGTTCAAGTTGTATTTGACCCTAGGCGCTTTTGAAGCATTATTAATATTATATTTTAGGATTATTGAAGACCCCTTGCCCTCCCAGGCGAATGGCACCCGGCGAACAACCAAGATTTTTTGCTGGCGATGATGGGCGAACTCGGCTTTGCGAAGGCATTGGCGTCGGTGGTGGGGGCTGTGTACACATATTTGCAGGCGCAGGCGAGTGACACGATGGAGTCACGGCCATTGTGCGTGCAGCTGGTCTGCATCTTGACTCAATAATATGTATTCAGGAAAGTTGCGAGTGACATATTTTTAAAAGGCACGGTTGCGTTTTTGGTTTTGTCCTCCCAGATGGTTAACTAATTCATACCCGAGTCATATGTTTTCATACAGGATCATGAACAAATGTAAGCAATTAATATTCAATCAAATAAACCACACTAACAGTATGAAGTATTAAGTAGAATCCTTGTACCAGGTTCCCAAGGCCTGCACAGATCTGCGGCGGTGGCGGTGCTGACGGCGCTGGTGTTCAACTTCGAATTCGAGCTGCCAAGTCATGACGGCTTGTTTCAGGCGCAGGCGTATCCGAAGGGGTCGAGCGTCACTGGCGACGTTTGCATCGACGACAATGCGGCGAAGCGTATCGAGGAGCTCGTGGCCCGCGTGGGTCGGATGCTGAAGTACAGCGAGGCGCCGGCGACGTCGACGCCACCGTCGGCGCACACCAGCGCTGCAGCTGGGTCGGCGCAGGCGCCACCAGGTTTGCAGGACCAGGCATGGGATGCTGTGCTTCTTTTTCTGTAGGATTTGATGCGGTTTGATTATAACCATCTAAGACTACTGGGATAGTCAAAGAAGTCTTGATGTAGTCACTTGTTTCATTGATTGAATTGTGGCAGGTGCGAGCACAGGTGCTGAAGCACGCGCCGGCGCTTTGTGACCAGTTTGACGCGTTTAAGGTGGACCAACGCGTGTGGGTGGTTCCCAGGCTTTTGATTTGCTATCCTGAACCCACACCTTTAGACCCCTCATTCCTGTAGCCCTCAACCCTGAACCACAAATCGCAAACCTAGCTATAACTTAGTACCCTAAAGACGTTGCACAAAAATACACTTGGGCCCTATACCGAGAACGCGTCGGTGTTGGTGAGCATGGACGGCGGTGTGTCGAAGGCGCAGGAGATTGTTGCGTGGCTCGATAGCAGCTTGCCTGCTATTACAAACAAATAATACTAAAACCATTACCTCCCAACCCCCCCTCAACTAACTCAGGAATGCTCCATAGCAGTCGTCCTCCAGCCTGGCGCAATCCGTCAGCAATGATAACTGCTGCCATCAATGAACGGGTTGACATGCTGAAAAATCGGAGCTTCTTGGCTGAAGGTAGCCTAGTCAGTAGTTCATTGTAGTAAGAAGTGTCCGTCGCATTGTAGTTCAATTTTATTTTTATTGCTGATTCGCTGGGTCTTCGTACTCCGAGCACAAAATCCCACTCAGGTTGGAACCGGCATGAGCAGAGTTGGAGTGGCAACCATGATGACGATGGTTGGCGTTGGCGTGATGATTATTACCGCCGGCGTGGTCGTCCCAAAGGCGGCCACTATGAGGACTGTGTTTATCAACATGGTAACTGGATTTACGACTACGTGCACTTGCACTTGTCGTTACATTGTAAGAAACATATTACATAGATGTATCTATGTATTTTATGTTTTATTATCACTGTCTTTTTTAACAAATATGCACATATTCATATATATATATATATATATATATATATTATAACATATACATATTATATGTGTATATGTAAATGATAAGTAGGTTGTCTTCCCAGGACCATGGTGATGGCGCAGGCGCTGGGCAGCGTGGTGGGCGTGAGCGCAGGCGGTCCCGCTCTCGCGACTCGCGCGATGGTGATGGCGCAGGCGCTGGGCAGCGTGGTGGGCATGAGCGCAGGCGGTCCCGCTCTCGCGACTCTCGCGACAAGGGGCGAACGCGAAGGAGCTGGCGCAGCCCGTCGTCAGACTCACGGTGACTCTGGCGATGTCTCATACAACTGCGGCGGGCCGTCTTAAAAAGATTTGGAAGCATCGGGGTTAGATTTCAGACTATCATTGGAAGGCTTTTGTGCTGCGGACTCGGGCGTTCGAGTTTGGCGGGGTGTTGCCGGCTTTAGTTTTCAAACTAACATATCCGCAAAGCCATCGCTCTACGTCACGTCCTCAACACAACCGAACCCCCAAACCCTACACCCCCCTTGTCAAGCTTGCCTCTGAACCCTGCGGCCCACAGCACAACCCCCAAACCACGAACCCCGAATTTCAAGTTCAACCACACCCACGCCCGCCAGTCCCCAAAACCAACACCCCAGCCAAGCAGCGCTAAGCCCGTTGAAACCTAGATCCTGATCTTTCCCCGATGCAGGTGCTGTGGCGCTGGCGAAGCAAGTGAGTCGTCCACAAATGTGGATTGGCATCGCGACATGTGCGTCAGCCCATAAAGTTCGATGTGACACGGGTATGTGAGTACGAGGTTACATGTTGCGGAGATGTGGAAAGCAGCTCTAATGGATATTCGGAACTATTTCGCAGCCGGAAGCAAACGTGAAGTGCTAAAGCCCTTGTATATGGAGCACACTGAGTTTCGCTTGCGTAAAAAGCGCGTGTCAAGTTCAGATTCAGGTGTTTGTTGGTAGCCGGGATGAGCGGGTCAAGTTTCAGGGTATGTTTACACGGGATTGTTATGTTTGGCATTTGGGATCCCTTGTTACTGCAAGCACTATGTAAGGCCCAAACTTGCCTGCATCAGGCAATATTATGTATACAGCAGTTAAAACAGCAAAAACCACTAAAATTTTTCGCCAGGGTCGAAAGCAACACCTAGTAGTGTTTCGGGGTTAGGGCTTCAGCGCTTTGCTGGGGATTTCGAACTTCGGGTTTCGGGGTGAGATTGGGTTGCTGGTTTAGGGTAAGGGTTTCGGGTTTGGAAGTTTGGGGTTCAGGCTTAAGAGCCTTTCAGTAGATAGAGTCTCAGAACCCATGTCTCACGGTCGCTCAAGATTAAGGCTTAAGCCCCTTAACTAACTCAGAACCTGGACTTATCCCATATTCTCCCAGATGTAATCCCTCGCACAGCTTAGGGTTTGGGGATAAAGGGTTTAGAGTGCCTACCTGGAACCCCATATTCCCTGAACCCTGGTTATCCCTAACTCCTTCAGTTATAAACCCCTATGATGGGGTTCTACCAACCGAACTCAGCAAGCTCCTTGCTCAAGAGATTCGGGAAGTAACGTAGAGGTGCGTTATCATGTTCCCCTCGCGCTTCAAAGGGAAACCTGAGTGTTCAACACGCTGCCTCAGCGTTCCTCAAACTTATCAGACCCTACCAACGTACATTGGAGTTTCCGGAACCTAGCCCCTGGAGCCTGAACCCTAAACCTCAACCCTCTAAAGGCCGTCGTCGCCTAGGCCCCATGAGGCCCAAACCTAGGATTGGGTTGTACGATTTATCATGCAACTTTTCATTGCCATCACGTGTTATGTACTGCAACTCAGGGCATGTATCTTGGCTGTCTTGCTTGGGTCTTCAGGAGTTTTGGGCATTGCTCATGACCTAAGGGGGGGTTGTGACAGGCAGCTGTACTTTCTTTTGCATGGCAGTCTCTTCTGCATGATGCAGCAAATCTGGTCACTGTTTCACCCTGCCACTTCTGCGAACTCGAAGATTTTGGTCTGCAAGCCCTGGAACCCCTCTTCCAGGGACTTTACAGAAACCTCATAGAACCCTGATAGCAACTCTTTCAGACCGTAAACACACTTCGCGGATGCTGCGGTTGCTGGCTTCCAAAGGAAGCGCAGGCACCAGATTTTGGCCAGATGCTGCACCCAAGCTCGACAAGCAAAACAAGTCTGAGGGGCCCATCACACGCAGGTTTCTTCAAGGCTTTTGTGGTGTTGCGTAGGGGTCGTTCACGAGGTTTGGGCTTTCTCGTTGGTTACAGGTGGTGCGTTATATACCATCCTAACAAGGGAACCCGGCAGCAAGCAATCTTCTTTTGGGAGGGCTTAGTGCTTAGGCAGGTTTCGATGATGCTGTGCTGGGTTGTGCTTTGGGATAATTTTTAACTTCCCTTATTTCCTTGTAAAGGGAACCTATTCGTAAATAATTTTCAAAGAGTTTAAAGCAGAACCCAGTATAGAGTTTTGGGACGAGGACTAGCCAGGCCCCCCGAACTCCAAACCCCAACTAAACTCTGAACCCTACCCTAAGGGTCCGTGTACCCAAATACCAGATACTTTGGCCTTAACGTCGTCCCTATATAGGTACTTTGGGGCCTAAGTATAGTATCCATTGTAGTTCCTTTTTTGGGTTAACCAAAATCTCTATTATAGGGTCCTAACCGTAAAACTGGTCAACCAAAAAAAGGAACTACAATGGAGACTATAGGTAGAACCCTCCCTAAACCCTAAACCCTAAACCCTAAACCTCTATTCCCAGACTCAACGCTTTGAGCTCTGAACCCCGCCGGCCCCGAAGCCCGAACCTCCAACTCCAAACCCATAAGACAGCTCTGAACCACGAAACTCCCCTAAAGCCCTAAAGTTCTATGTACTCATATAGTATATACGTTGGCCTTAATGTAGTCCCTATATAGGTACTTTGGGGCTCATGTATCTCTATATGGGCACATGGACCCTTAGGGCCCGAGCGAACCCTCAACTCTAAGCCTACTTCAAACTCTAAGCCCTTGAGCCTGCCAGAGCCCGACAAGCTAAAGTGTTCTTGCCACTTGCAATTTTCGAAGTCTCAGTTGGAGATCATGCGCAAACCGTAAACCCTACGTAAACCGAAAGGAGACCTTCCGCAAAGTAAATCAGACGAAAGGGTTAGGGTTTAGGGTCCAGAGGGCTTAGGGTTTATCATTTGGGACTTTGCGCAAGCCAAGCCTCAAATGTCAGGGTCTTCCGGTCTTCACCAAGTGTTTTGAGTTCTTGAAATCGAGACGGCTTCTATGGCTTGCAACTCAAGCTGTGCACATGGCAAACATAGTGTGCTGTCTCATATCACATGTGGCCTCCTGAGTCTTACAAGTTCAAGGTTTAATCTGGGGTTTATCATACAACCGCCACTCTGCACCTGCCTTGCACTCTACGCAGTCTCCAAGCCCTGTACGATATATATATATATATATATATGTATATATATATATATATATAGATATGCCAGAACCGGACGATGCTCGACTATGGCAGCTCCAGCATGCTCGAGCCAGCCACACCAGCACCACCCGCACAGCGTTAGGATTGGGTTTGCCGCTTAATTCTACAGCCATGCTGCGGAGCTCCGAGCCCGCCATCCCGCGAGGCAAAGCTTCTTAGAAGTGCTACTGCTCCCTACAGTAAGGGTCCATATACCCAAACAGCATATACTTTGGGCCCAATGTACCTACGTAGGGAGTACTTTAAGGCCCATGTATATACTATATGAGTACATGGACCCTTCCGGTGCTAGTGACAGTTAGTGTTGTGGGTATTTCCACTGAAGCTGGTTGTAGCCTTGTAGGATACTGTCTGCATGATCGGGCTTAGACAGTTGTCCTAGCATAAGGAATGTAAAGTAGGCATGCTTGGCCTTTCGCGTCTGTTATAATGGCGTCATGCTGGCTGATAGGGGTCCGTTCGCGAACAAATTCCTATAAATGGCACACTCATGAGAATGCCATCTCAAGGACATTGGTAGCACATGATCTTTGCAGCAGTCTTTTGCCGCCATCGTCCCAAAGCATACACAAGCAGCAGCGGCGGCGCAGCAGATCGACAACAGCAAATCGTAACACTAAGCTGGGTTCCTGCTAAGGATTATCGTAAGTTGCAGTAGTAGGTAAACAATACATCAAAAGCCATGTTATCCCTATTGTGATATGTTCGCTCACAGACAGAGATGCTCAAGCCAGCTGGTCAGCCGGTCGCACTGAACGGTGCCCTTGCTGTTCCTTGAGACTTGAACATCTGAGGTGATTTCGGTCTTATATGGCGATCCCCAGAAAGTTGGAACATGGATTTATATAGGAGGACTAGTGCTAGGATCCTGTATACTTTAAGGAGAATAATGTTCCAACTTCTTGGCTTCTACTATGCTACGAGCTTTGCAGCTACACCTGCGCATTCCAAATCCGAGCTTAGGGTCGGTTGGCTTTTGCTTTCGTTTGTGATTGCGGTTTTCAAGCACATGGCGTTCCTCCCACACTACATCAACAGACGCACCTACAGAGCCTTAGCTTGAACCCCAAGCGCTCTAACACCGCTTCAAACCCGAAGCCCAACCAGCCCGAATCCCTAAACAACACAAGACAGCATAAACCTTAAACCTTGAACCCAAACCCGAAGACCCAAGATGCCGATGCGAGGAGCACTTGCACTGCAGATTCCCAGGACATGAGTCAAGTGATCCTGCTCAGGCTTTATGTTTTTGTTTTTATTATCAACAGTTTCAGAAGTCTATAGGGCTTGATTAGGGTTCTCAACTGTGGTTCCAATAACTCATCATTGACAAGGATATAAGGGCAAACCCCTAATTTGAGCCGTCATACTTTGTTGTTTCGTGTTGCGGGTCCAGGTAGGCAGGGCTTTGAGCAGAGCTTGAAACATCTTGAAAGATTCAACTTCATAGATCCCCAGCAATTTCCGAGTGATTGTTTGCTTGGGGTCTTTGGCTACCTGGTATTGTCATCATGGTTGGTGGCTTCTGCCCCTCCCTGTACT
The DNA here is from genome assembly GCA_905221615.1 of Symbiodinium sp. CCMP2592. NCBI lineage: Eukaryota > Dinophyceae > Suessiales > Symbiodiniaceae > Symbiodinium > Symbiodinium sp. CCMP2592. The sequence continues at coordinate 111,627 of CAJNDT010000816.1, read as the reverse complement.
GTAGTGTAGTTCTGCGGTTGGATCTGCTTGAGGTCTTTTTGGTACTATAATGTAATATAGGGGCCTTAATAATTAGAATAGGGTTGTGGGGCCCCATATACTATACTTTTAGTAAGGAACCCCAAAATAATATAGGTAATTATTTAGGCCCCAATAGTATCATCTCCTCCCCCTGGTATGGCTCGGCTGCTTGAACTTTCGGTATTATCATCATGGTTGTTCACTCCACTGGTTCACTCCACACATAGCGGCAGCGGATCGCAGGAGGAGGGCTACCGGCCGGACACCACTGGGCAAAGCAGCGCCAGGCACATGCAGTGCACTTGAGGGGTTATTTACATTATTTAAATTATTTACATTATTTAAATTATGTAAATTATCTAACATAAACTAACCTTAAACCCTAAACCCTCAACTTATGACGATGAGCCTTTGGCCCAAAAACTTTTACAACAGCAAGACTGTCCGTGAATCGCAGGCGACAGACCGACCTAGCCCATATTTGACAGAAAGGACAGCATGTGTGGAAGATGCCACGGATTCCCGGTTTGCAGTGACAACCGCGCGACAATTGTAAATTATGACTATTACACAATCTCTTACAATCACAGCAGCAGTAGAATAATCACGGTGGTGCTGGTGGTGCTGCTGCTGTTGCTGCTGGCACTGTCTGCGCTGATCGTGCTGGTGGTGCCGGAGCGGTAGTGCATCGTCGTCGTCGTCGTAGTCGTGGCGCAACAGCAGCAGCAGCAGCAGAAGCCGTCGGCAACAGCTGGAGCAGCAGCAGCTGCTGGCATAGCTGCCGGCCTGTGACACTCCAACCTATCGATGCTTTGATTGTTTCCGACCTAGACAGCTCTGGAAGGATTCTCCAGTCGCCGAGACAGGGCATCGACTTCTTCGTGCGCAAGCATTGTGGCAGGCAGAATTTGTGCCGTCGTCATATACCGTGGCCCAAGTTGCGCAAAGCCCGCTCTATAGCAGTAACAGTAACACTGAGCAGGCAGAATTGTGTCGTCATATACCCTGGTTGGGCGTAGTCCGGTCTATGGCAGTTAACCGTAACACGGATGCACCACATGCACTTCGGAAGATCCAATGTAGCTTTCGGATCAGCATCGAGAAAAGAAGCATTCCTCATTGTAGGACCTTGGGTCATCAAAGGGACTGATCAAGAGGATAGCCAGTGTCCGTACGGAAGGTGGCGAGATGAAGCTTGGCGGTAAGGTGGATGTTGCATTAATTCTCCGGAGCACCAAGTCGTACCAGGTTCGATTGCCACACTCGGCTGCAAGCGAGCGAGAACAGCAGCGGAGCGGCGACAGGCCGCGTCATATCGAGTCCAGGTTGCATAGCTTTTGGAAGTCCTCGTAGATATCCGGATAAACCCAAGCCCTAAACCCATAGGTACCCAGATAGCCATGTACCTGAACGCTCCACCCTAAAAGCCCTCTGCCAGGCTGACAGATAATCGATATCCCGACTCCCTATTCCTGTAAACATGAAACAATTGAAGCCATGCCTTAGGGTTTAAGGTTTAGGATTTAGGGTTTAGAGTTTTTGGGTTTCGGGGCCCGTAGAGCTCGTGCAAGTAGCCAGGGGTTGATGCAGGTTGTTTGACGGTAATATCGGGGCCTCAAATAGTAACCTATTCTATTTTGGGGGTTCCTTTTTGTAATTGTAGTTTAATGCGCCCCGAAACCGTATTTTAAGTATTAAGGCCCCTCTTAGTTTGGTTCTAGCGCCAATCGCCTTCCTGGCTATGAGGTGCTTAACATGGGAGGAACCTTGGAATGAAAAGGCTCCGCGAGATTACTGCCCCCTTTAGGAGGTCGTAGGGGGCTCCATGTTGAGGCGAAGATGAATCAGAATTCAACTCGTAGGATCCCTTCTACGTCCCGTGTCACAGGTCGCAAGACATGGAGGTTTGCCAGCGTTTCATCGCGTTGGGAACCGCTATGTAAGCCGTAAACTCTTGTACTTGGAGGGTCGGGGGACTTAGTAAGTAGGTAGTAAGTAGACTTATCAGTACCCTCAAAGGGACCCTAATTGGGGTTATGGTACTTATAAGTCCCTAAAATAACCAGTTACTAAGTCCCCCGACCCTCCAAGTAATGCCTCAACTCAGAGCATCCTTTGCGGAGGCAGATCGAGACGACGAGAGCTGGCGACCCAATGTAAGAGTTTAGGGTTAAAGGTGTAGAGTGGTATGGAGGCCTCATTAATCGGAATGGGGTTCTGATGGGTTTGGGGACGTATTGCCGTATACTTGTTAAGGTGGAACCCTCAAGAACACTAGGTACATATGTCCAAACTGTGTTTTTTGGTGTGGGGAGGGCAGGGTGCGAAGCGGAAGGGTTTAGGGTCAGCAGCTTGCGTGTTCTGAGACTTGTTGCTCTTCAAGGCTTTCCATGTCTCGTAGTGTTGCATAGAGTTGCACAGACGGGGCTGTGAGTTAAGTGGAGAAGCGGTTGCAAGGCGTGTGGAGTATGGTCGAATAGAGTTTCGAGGTTCATGATTCAGGCTGTGTTGTGTTGTTTGCTTTTTGCTGTTGTCGTCGACGTTGGTGTAGTCGTTGTTCTTGCTGTCGCGAGGATACCCCTCAAGCAATCGAAAGGATGAACCTTATAGTAGCCCATAAACAATAAGCAGCCTCTGTCCAAAAGCATGACCAGGGTGCTTGTCAATCGAGTCCTTGTGCATCGCGAGTCGGCTTCGCAGGTTGCATCGGGAGATTCCAATTACACCTGATGTTGTTATTGTTAACCCCATTCCAATGTAGGGCCTTTCAGCAGCAGAAACTGGGTTTCACAGAAAGTGGCATCCAAATATTGACTCGATACCTATAGTCTCCATTGTAATTCCTTCGTTTGGTTATAACGTAACCAAAATCTCTATTAAATATATTATAGGATCCTAACCATAAAATTGGATAACCAAAAAAAGGAACTGCAATGGAGACCATAGGTAGGACCCTTAGGCTGATCCTCATCGTAAGGGTCCTTCCAGCAGGTTTTCCCCCGGACGAATTGCTTTCTCCAAAGCCCTACGTTGCTCTCTTGATCACAGTCGAGGTCTTACAGCGGAGATGGAGAGCAGATTGGCGCAGATTCAGGCCTCCTACATCCTAGAACACAACCCTAAACCTTAGAAGCAGCTCCCACCCTGTAAGAGTGACTATAAGGATGATATTAGGGCCCTATTGTATGGGGGCCCTTCTAATCTGAACGTAAAACTCAACAAGGTTTAGCCCGAGGGCCCAGGGGCTTGAGATATGGGAGTTGCCGAAAATTCGGGGTACCTATCTTGGGGTCCTTTTAATCAGGATCCTAGTATTTGGGGTACTATATCACGGTCCCCTATGTTCGGAAACTCCCTTATATAGAATTTTCAGAGATTGTGGGTTTAGTGTTTTAATACTGTTTTCGAGTGTTCATGCTTCGTGTCCGGAACTGCAATACCGCAGCTTGCAATATCAGAACTCTGACTCGCGATGAAGCAACAACTCTACGGTGTACCCGAACCCCTGAGCCAATGCTGGCATGCTGCTTTCTGGTCTTCCATGGTTACATACCCTGATACACAGAAGAACGGGCTCACGGTCATGGTGCCGGGGTTTTTAGACCCCACAACCCTCTAATATACCCAGAATACCCACGATTAAAGGCCACAAAGGGCTCCATGAAAGGGACCTTGCAGGGTCCTGGTTAGATTTTAGTTTTAGGGTTTACCCTAAGTCTCCTGGACCCTCGTAGTGAGATCCCAAACCTTAGTCCCCAAAGCCCAAACCCTCCCCTAGAAAGCCCATGACCCCTTTTGGAGCATTAGGGTTTAGGGCCCTGTTGGTGAAAGCCAAGCCCCAAGACTCCAAGTAGCCCAAAGTATGTAGTATTTCTAGACTTTAGACCCTAAACCCCTAAACCCTAAACCCCAAAACCCTAAACCCTAAACCCCTAAACTTTTTGAGCATTCGGGTATAGGGCCCTGTTGGTGAAAGCCAAGCTCCCAAACCCAAACATCATCCGCGAGGCCGCCATTCGCCGGGGCGAGGCCCGGCCCAGAACGTCACAGTATATAGGGGCCTTACCTGGAGGGTTTAGGGTTTAGGGTTAAATAAAATAGTAGCTTTTATAGGTTTTGGGCCATCATTTTACCTACTTTGGGGGGTTGTAGTCCCCTCACATTTGGCTCAGTAGTTAGTGTAGGATTTTGGTGCCCATTATGCTATAGTTATATAAAGGAACCCCCGAAACAGTACAGGTAATTATTAAGCCCCCATATTCCTGTATAGGTATTACCGTGGGATTCGTGGTTTGGGGTTCTGCGATGCCGGGAATGCAGCTTGTTGGGGAGTGTGGTTCAGAATGGGTCTTTGCTTCAGGGTTGACCGAGCTTGAGAGGATATTGGGGCCACCTGTGATTACCTGTGTCAGATACCTCCTGAATGCGACTGACTTGACCTATCTTCCGGACTACGTAAGCCCAACCGCCCCAACAAACCTGGTACAGGGGTCTGAGTACCCAGACCTTCCAAAATCCCTTAATTAAGGATTATACCTTAAATCATATTAGGGATCCTACTATGATTTAAGGTATATTCCTTAATTAAGGGATTTTGGAAGGTCTGGGTAAGTAGTGACAGTATCCCTCTATAGTCCATATAGGCTGATATACTATACCAGAACCCTGCTCGGATCATTCAGTGCCCTATACTAAGCCCTGATAGAAGCTGCAACCTTAGTTCCACCACCGAAACTGAAAACCTGCCTGAGGGAGCTAGAAACTCTCAGATTGTTCAGAGCTCGATACTGGGAGTTGATGCTATAGGGTAAAAATGATACACACCGTATATTACATATACACATACGATCGCCCTAAGTTTTGGATATCGTCAGCCCCGACACCATGAATGCGTTTCAGGAGAGAGCTTCGCGAGAGCCGGACAACGAGGTCAGTGCACTTTGCAATGTTGTGAAGGATGAGTCACAGTTGAGGGTTCAGGCTTTAGGAGTTACGGTTTCGAGTGAAGGGTTTAGAGTTTCATATAGGGCCCTGAACCCTAAACCCTCAACCCTCAACCCTAAACCCTAAACCCTAGACCCTAAACCCCTAAACCCTAAACCCCTAAACCCCTAAACCCCTAAACCCTAAACTCTAAACCCCTAAACCCTAAACCCCTAAACCCCTAAACTCTAAACCCTAAACCCTAAACTCTAAACCCTAAACTCTAAACCCCTAAACCCTAAACCCCTAAACCCCTAAACCGTGAGATTTGTCTAGATTCGGCCCTAGAGCCCAGGAGCCGAAATCAGAACCACTCAGGCCCAGAACTACGGTTTTAGGGGTTTAGGGGTTTAGGGGTTTAGGGGTTTAGGGGTTTAGGGTTTAGGGGTTTAGGCTTTAGGGGCTTAGGGTTTAGGCTTTAGGGTTTAGGCTTTAGGGGTTTAGGGTTTAGGGTTTAGGGTTTAGGCTTTAGGGGTTTAGGGTTTAGGCTTTAGGGGTTTAGGGTTTAGGGGTTTAGGGGTTTAGGGTTTAGGGGTTTAGGGTTTAGGGGCACTTTGAGAAACGTTCTAGTTGCCCTTCTGGTTTCTATGGAGGTACCTGCGCCTATTCATAAATAGTTTTAAAGGCCCCGAACTACAGCCCAGAGAAAGTTGAAACCTTCCTTGCCGATCTTCTTTCACTCTGTGCGTTTGTCTTCCCAGGTTTGTATCCTAAGCCCCCCAAACCTCCAGCAGTATACCCGAACCCTCCCTATCATCCTAAACTAACATGCATAAAACAAAAGCCATCTGCGAGCATAATTTTCGCCGCAATCCTAGCTGTGTGCCTATGTAGCAAATACTTCTTCGGCGCGAAAGGGGCTTGTATTCAAGTAACTTTGGGGCCTTGCGGTCAAGGTATATACGTTGTGGGGTACTCAGACCATGATAGAACCATCAGCCCCCTCCCCCTTCCAAACAAACACCAGTTTATGGTTTCGGGTTGCAGGTTGAAGTAAGGTTGGGTTTTATGCCAGGGTGCCACTGGATACGGCAATTAGGGGTTTTATACGGGTTGCCTTAATACAGAAACACCGTCCACTTTTAGAGGCCCTCAGTAATGTTTTCCGTATGTGCCTGGGAACCCTTTTCAACTTTGAACCCTCAGCTCTAACCCTAAATCCTAAACCCTGAACCTTAAACCCTACACCCTAAACCCTAAACTAACCCTCTAACCCTCCAACAACCAACCCCTAAGCCAACCCGGAAACTCTGGCATTGCAGATCCTTGAAGCCTGGACCTTAAGCCCTTATACCGTGAAACATCAAATCTCAAAACACGAGATTCATCGAATCCTTCTAGACCCATCAAAAGAACCCTGAACTGTAGATCCTTTCTGCCTGAACATTTGCACGGGTGTATATCATAAAGGTGCAGACTTAATCAGCAGGAGCGTAACTTGGACATCCCTAAAACCTAGGTCCTAAACCCCAAAACCTCTTTCAAGGTTTCAAGATTTTGGGATCGGGGTTAAGGGCTTGACGTGTTTAGGGTTCCGGGTCTTTTGGATTTAGGCGGTTAGTAATTGTTGCGTTTTTTGCAAACGGGGGGTATGTGAAACTAGAGGAACCCAGACCTTCCAAAATCCCTTAAGTAAGGAATATACCTTAAACCATATTAGGGATCCTACAATGATTTAAGGTATATTCCTTAATTAAGGGATTTTGGAAGGCCTGGGGAGGACCATGCCTTCGGACCCTGCCTTCCGCTTGCATCATGATAGGGGCTGAAACAGAAAGGTTGACTTCAAACGAAGGGGAGAAGGAGGGACCCTTAATGGGGACCCCTACCCTATAATGGGCTATATAATGGGTATAATATAATAGCTATATTAAGGCCTAAACTCTAAATTTTGGGTTTGGGGTCCCCACCCTAACCCTCTCAGCACGCAGCTCGGAAAGCCCCGACCAGGAGGCGCCTCGCCAGATGACTCCGGAGGCTGCTTTGGGTTTTAGCCTGATAGGGTTTATAGGGTTTGGGGGTTTAGGGTTTAATTAGGGTATAGTAGGTTTTTGTTTAAAGATTCTTTTAGGGTTTAGAGCTCGGGGTTCTGGTTAGGCATTGTTCTGATGTTTTCTGCCACGGGCTCTTTTTGGGTTTAAGATTTCTGGTCAAGTACACTTCTACGTTTGCTGTGCTATGCAGGCTCACGATTTGTTTTGCAAGTGCATAGGGGTCTTCTCACATCATGCGGGTTGCCATGAGAGTTTCTGCGCTGGTTGCTGCAAGAGTTCCATGGTATTAGAGGGTTGTGGGTTTTGGGCGTTTCAAGTCGTCCAAGGTTTCATCCCAGACCTTCCAAAATCCCTTAATTAAGGAATATACCTTAAATCATAGTAGGATCCCTAATATGATTTAAGGTAGAATCCTTAATTAAGGGATTTCGGAAGGTCTGGGATTTTGGGGCTAGGGGAGCAGCCCAGTGATTCTCGGCCCGAGCGCCGGCGCCGAGATGCCTGATAGTATATGAAGCAAAGTCTGCATACCCAGAGAGTCCATGTATATACTAGCATTGCGGACGTAGCTCCTTAAACACCCATAATAACTGTCTTTTCGTATGAACTCTCTGGGATACTTAGTCACAGTAGCTCTCAGGGTTTCCCATGTATTGTAGTATGACATACCCCAAGTTGTCTTCTAACTCTTCCGGCCCCTTCATGAGGCCATCAGGCTTTCGGCGTGTAACTATGCGGCGCTTTGTGCCTTGCGGTATCGTGGGGGTCTTCAGGGTTCAGGATGTTTTTGAACAGTTGAGTTTAGGGGTATAGACCTCCATACCTACAACGTCCCGGCTAAACCTGTCGAACCTGCGTCCGTGCAAGGGGCGCCGCCAAACGAATTATGCAAACCCTTGCAGGATGTGTTTGTCATAGGGATCCTTAGGGGTGTAGGGGGAGGGGGGTAGGGGGCCTTAAGGCCCATAATAAAGACTAATAAGGCCTATTTAAGGAAATATAGTCCCCTACACCCCTCCCCCCTACACCCCTAAGGATCCCTATGAGTTTGGTCGAAAGCATTATACAAGCCCTCTGCGAAGCCCTAAACTTGAACCTCCTAAACCAATGGATCGTTTTACAGAAACCTCTAAACATAATGGAACCAGACCACAGAGCCCTGTGCAAACACCCCTTAAATCCTGTATAGCATCCGAAACCCATACACCCTAAACCCTTAAGCCCTAAACCCTTAAACCCTAAACCCTTAAACCCGAAATTTCTGAAACCCTAACCCCTAACCGTTAAACCCTAAACCCTTAAATTCCCAAGCCCGTCGATCCCGAGTCGGCAAAGGAGGAGCAGCTTCTCGAAAAGCTCTTCGTCCGCCCTGAGGACTTAGAAGAGCGCGGGGCTCGGGCTTCTGAATGTTTTTTTTCCAAAGGGTCCTAAGTACCTATATAGTAGAATGTGACAGAATGTGGGGGTTCTATATAAGGAATTTTTATTCTGATTTGGGGGCAGTATTCCCCATAACACTAGCTAGGACCCTTGGGGTTTGTGGTTGTGCAATTGTGTGTGTGTGTGTGTGGCTTGAGGGTTGAGGCTTAGGGTTTCAGGATAAAGTGGTGCACATGGGAACAAACGCAGTGTTTTATTTTGGTGTCGATGGGCTCTACAAAAGGCTCTCTGGCTCTCTGGGCCACGAATACCCCACAGTATAGCGCATGTAGAAAGAAGCACATTTCGGATTTCGGACTCAGGGTTTTTGAGAGCCTCGATGTGGCTCGAGGTCCCGCTTTCAAGAATTGCGAGGGTCATTGGGTCATAAGGTTGGGAGTGTAGCAGATCTATAGGGTTTAGGGTCTTGGGATTTAGGATTTGCATCTGCAGACAGGAAGCCGTGCTTCGTGTTTTCCGGGTTAAGCTTTTTGGGTGTTCGGTTTTGTTTCGGATTTTACTGCCGAGGACCCGTGGATGCCACTGCAAATCCCGGTGTCGGGTTTAGGGGCTTCGGGTTTGGGGGTTTTGAGGGTTTAGGGTCACCTTATGGGTTGAGGGTTTATGGGGGTTGGGTTGTGGAGGGTCTGGGTTTTTGGGTTTGCAGGATTTAGGGTTTTGGGTTTAGGGGTTCATTTAGGGTTTCCTTTTTGTGTTTGATTTTCCTGGCCCTTGTGGCACCTGCCTTCTTGTCTTCAGGGTTCTGGCAAAAAGGTCGGAAGCATTGCTAAAACTATTCCCTTGGGTTTCGTAATAGTCTTAGATTTATAAACGCAAAACCCAAAACAGCATTTCAATTATTAAAGCCTCTATATTGGGGATCTATCCCGTTGTATTCCGTGGATACGGACCATTTCTACACGAGAAGGTCGACTCTGTCGGGTGCAGGTAGGGTTCACTAAGCAGGGGTCCTGCAAACACACATCCGAGTTAAGAGTCCGTAGTATTAGGATGCCGGAACCCCTAGATCCAGAAGTTTAACCCCCGACATGCAAACGTCAGTGCACCTTTATAGGGACCCCGGAACCTCGAAACCCCTGAACCGCGAAACCCCTAGCTCTAAAACCCCTAAAACCCGCAAAACCCTGCCACAAGGTGACACTTTGTAGTGAACTTTGTTGGCGCCTCTTAGTGACGCTTAACACATCCCTTCAAGGAGTCCAAAACCCTACCTTTCGCACCGCAGGGCCTATGACGCCTCACCGGAAGAGCCGCCAGCGCCGGCGGATGAGGCGCCTCCGGGGTGATACCCCAAGCACAGAGACCTCGAAAGTAGGGATATCATAGTTTTTCTTGGTAAGGCTTCATCGGTTATGGCTCATTTGTGTAAGGGTTGCTCTTTCTGATTGTTAACATGCTATACAGTTGTTTTAAAGGTCGTGTATGGGAGGGTGCTATAGGGTTTGTAGGGCTTCTATAGACTTTGGCTTTGTTAGTACTTAAATCGCCAGGTGGTACCCTTATACCCTTTTCATGCTGGGTCTCCCTATGAAGACTGAGAAGTAGCAACGGCGTTGTCTGCAAGGAGGTTCGGGGGAACCAGACACGGGAGAGCACCAAATTGGAGAACTACCCAAGTGGGAGTTTCCAAAAAATGAGGGGTACCTGATTTGGGGGTCCTTATAATGAGGATCCTACTATTTAGGGTACCATATCAGGGTCCCCTATTTTCGGAAACTCCCAAGTAATCAAGCAGTTACACAGTCAGTGTAATGTTTGGTGCAAAGACTGAACTAACAAGGACGAGGGGCTATTCTTTCGGCATGCCTAGATGGAAACCCTAAACCCCAAGCACTAAGCCGTCTGCTATGCAGGAACGAGAAGACCCACACACGGTCCGAATTCGCAGCCAGGATCGCATGAAGTTAGCAAGGTAGGGCTTTGTTAGTGATTTCGGCGGTAGCATCCAAAAGGGCTCAGTATGGATGTCTGAAAAAAGCTAGAACCGGTGTGTATAGTTGGTTCTTTCTGGATTTGATAGGTCATATGGTTTTGGGTGTATTATTTAATATAGAGGCCTTAACTCTTAGAATGCCTTGTTCTTTCGCTGGAGGTCACTGGAGATCCTCTTTATACAGGGACCTTACAAAGGGGATAATCATACGTACTACTATAGCGGCCTCAACAGTCACCAATACCATTCTGGGGTTTAGGGTTTAGGGTTTAGGATTTAGGGTTTAGGGGTTCAGTACTATATTTATAGTATAATCGGCCCCCAAACCCGCTTCTAATTATTAAGATCCCCAGAGGGGTGGTTGTCGAAATTGTGGTCCTTTCTGGGTACCCTAAATATTAGGTGCCGTATTATATTAAGGACCCAGAAAGACCCTAATTTTGACAACCCCCCATATTACCTTCGCAGACCTCTACATCAAGGCTACAGCCAAGCTGACACGATTTGGGAGTTTCCGAAAATAGGGGACCCTAGTATAGTATGAATAGTAGGATCCTTTTTGTAAGGACCCCAAAATAAGGTACCCCTTTCGGAAATTCCCATTTAGGTGAGAAATGGCTAAGAAGGGACCTGAAGCCTATAATTATCCTAAGGACTGGGCAGGGCACAGGGGGGCAGGACTAAAACTGCCCTAAATTTACCAAACCCATCTGCATTAGGTTTTGCACCCTCAGGAAGCCTGAAGTACCTATAGTCTCCATTGTAGTTCCTTTTTTCGGGTTTAACCAGTTATATATTAAGGATCCTAAAAGGTAACCCCCAAAAGGAACTACAATGGAGACTACAGGTAGAGCCTGAAAGTTGGATCCTTACTTTTCTCATTTCTTTGGGGGAGGGTTAGCTTAGTAATAGAGTAGGTGACCTTTAACCTTTTTTGGGTAGGATAGTCCCTATATAATCCCTATATAGCCAAAAAGTTTAACCTTTAGTTCCCCATGATACCCGACAAGTAGGTTAGCTTATGGGGACACCGAGCAAGAACCATTCCCAAGTCATGATCGATACGACAATGTAGAGGTCTGAAATCTAGTTATATTCCCCACTTATAGTCCCTACTAGTAGCATTCCCTCTGCCTCCTTAGGGCCCTAGACTCCTGAAGGACCCAATAATAAGGTTCCTGGAAGCCTTGGGATTAGTGTCATATCCCAGCAAAACGATCCCGACCTCCAAGCCCCTATTGCTCTTAAGCCCTGAGCGCTGAACCCCCCAAAGTCCTAAAGGTCCGTCAACCCTGAAATCCCTCGGAAACGAGAGCTTCTGAAAAAAATGATAATCTCAAGATGCTCCAATCTGGGCGCCAATTTGCAGGATCAAATCTGTCTAAGACTCTTACGGAACTCTAAACCCTAAAAGCCCTAAACCCTACATCCCCAGCCTCAAGAACCTAAACCGTAAACCTTAAACCCTAGACAACCCCCATTTTCAAGACGCCGCCAAGTGCATGCAAGGCAAGACTGTGGAGTCGGGTGCTGAGCAGGACATGGGAGATCGTTCTCTCGGAGATTGTTTGGCAATTTTCGTGGGGGGTTACAGTACCACAATATAGTATCCCTGAAAGTATCCCCTTATGGTACCCCTTATAGTACTGTACCATAGTATAGTAAACCCTAATGCTCCAAAAGGGGTCATGGGCTTTCTAGGGGAGGGTTTGGGCTTTGGGGACTAAGGTTTGGGATCTCACTACGAGGGTCCATGAGCCTTAGGGTATACCCTATAATTATAGGAAAGGCCTTTGGCAACTGTTTCAAGGGGTTATGCCCTAGAATTAGAAGAAGGCATCCTTAGCCCATTTTGTAGGGTTTGGGGTGACCTGTACAGGTGTTGAGGCGTTCCGTTTGGGGTTTAGGCCTTAGGGAATGCTTTTGGATTCGGCAAGCTTCACTGATTTAATGCTGGCATCTGTTCCAACAGAATCACGGAAAGGTACGCTGTGCCTCCCTGTGAAAGTATGGGATCATAGCCTACAGTTTGCTGGGCTTGGGCTACTAGCCCAGGCTTGAGGGTTCAAGGGCGCTTCAGTATTGAGGTAAACAGGCCAAGAGCGCGGCTTGCTGTGCATGATGCCTGGCAGGTTCCAGTGCTGTCCTAGACCACCCAAAGTAGGTAAAATAATGGCCCAATACCTATAAAAGGCTATTATTCGACATACTTTGGGGGTCCAGGGTATATCTAACATGCCTAAGAAAGATCGAAAGGCGGCAGATGTATCGGGTTGTGCACCGCTTACGCATGTCAGCAGTGCCAGCTGAGGGTGGAGCAAATGTTTGGGGTCTAACCTCCCGGACCCACCCGCGGCACTGACATGAAGCGTTTATGGCTGCCTGATATAATGAACATAGATGTAACATAAAAGCAGCTTGAGCTATTTCCGGGATCATTCCTTAGAGCTCTTTTAATAATTTTACGGCAATATATATATATATATATATATATATATATATATATTTATATATATATATATACATACACATATACATATACATATGTATATATATATATATATATATATACGTGCATATGTATGTATGTATGTATGTATGTATGTGTATATATATATATATATACTTAATTATTTATGTCTGTGTATGTATATATACATAATATTTTTATGCGTATGTATATGTATATGTTTATGTTTATGTATATGTTTATGTATTGGTATATATATATATATATATGTACACACATACATACATGCATGCATACATACATACGTTTATACATACATAGATGGATACAGCCTGCGCTCCATCAGCACGAGGTTTTGTCCCGATGGCGCTCTCGCCTGGGAGATTCTACAAGAGATTGTTGCTTGGCGCTCAGCCCTGAAAAAAAGGGGCATAGGGGGATTTTTTCATTTATGTTAAATTGAGGCCGCCAGATAAGGCTTTCAACTTGGTGGCTCTGCACTTTTTCAGGCTTCATGAGCCGCGGTTGGATTCAGAGATTTGCTGGAAGCAGTCATGCGGAAACTCGATTCTGGCAGCTTCAGCACGTAGCCGCATCGGTCATGCGGCCCGGTGACCTCGTCGTGTCCACCTTTCTCCCCGAACATGACTGAACTGGGTGGAGGAAGAAGGCTTCACATGTCTTTTGCCAAGATCTGATACCCAAATGGTAGCTTGGAAATCTTTGCCTTCAACATACTTAGAAAGCCCTGAACCGTCCAAAACCCATTGAAGCACCCAGCAATACCCACATATTTGAGACCCAGTGCAACCCTGCGGGTCCAAGTGCCCAAATAACGGAGCTTTAGGTAACATGGGGGGCGTGAATAAGTACCCATACCAATACTATTCCAAGCATTGACCATGCAGGCTCATATCCCTGACCGTGAGCCAGGAGTTGTAGCGTAAGGCGGCCCAAAGATCTTATGATACATGTTATACATAAGATACTATCGCACACTATAACTATGAATCGTTAAAATATACTGTAATGCACTGGACTGCACTAAAAACCTAGTCTCAGCTCTTGAAGGTTTGTTGCTTTCGGTCTGAAAGAGTCTGCAGCAGCCACAACAGCCTGAAAGCATATACCCCAACCCCGGATCAACACCTTTTCCGATTGTTTACTATAGGGGCCTGAATAATTGCCTACACACTATTTTTTGGGTGGGAGCCTTGTTAATTGTCGTTTTTGAGCCCAAAAACTTCAGTCTAAGCATTAAGGCCCCAAAAGTACCTAGGTTTTCCTAAACCCCAAACCGCCAAACTTCCGAACTAAAGCACCGTGCAGGAGTCGGGCGAGCGACCCAGTGTCGAGGCTTACGACATCGTTATCGAGGCAGCGCTCGTACCTTGCGTGGGTTTGGATGTCGGGGATGAGCGCTTCGGATGAGGGTTGGCATTCCTAGGGTTTAGGGCTTAGGGCTTAAGGTTCAGGGTTTGGGGTTTAGGGCTTAGGGTTTAGGGTTTAGCGTTTAGGGTTTAGGGTTTAGGGTTTAGTTCGTTTGGGTTTTGGGCTTTAGCGAAGGGGTGAGGATCTAGCAGCGAAGGGTCTCATGTTTCCTGAATCTTGCACCATGGACCCCTCCACAGAGTAGCTTCCCCTACTCACATGGAGCCGACCTCTCAAAAGTTCTGCTGTTTTCACGATCCGCTTTTCCGGTTGCGCATGGTTTACCATCAACCGTCAAAGTGAACCCACCCGAACCTCCAACCCCGAGCTCTATCTTTATGTTGGTAAACACGCAAGCCCAAATCCCCGAAACACCAACTCTGCCTAAGTCCTAAACTTTGAACCTCAACCCATAAACCTCAAACCACAAACCGTAAAGCTTAAACTTCACTCCCCGAACCCTAAACCGTAATCCTAAACCTAAAACACCGAACCCTAGACTTTTGAAACCGTAATCCTCAAGCCCCCCCGAAACAGCAGGCCTTTGCCCGGCACGGTGCTACAGACGATGCCTTGGCTGTATTCAAGGCTGAGGGTCCATGTAATGTAGGGACCTTACCAGTCCTCTAAGAGGAGCCCTTTAAACGAACCCTATTCCGCTCCCAAACTACATAGTAGAATGTAGGGTTTCTATATTAGGATTTATTTCGGGACGCATTCCTCATGACAGTACCGAGGACCTTTGGGTAATGATTGCAATAGGGTTTTGGGGTATACTATAATTTATAAATGTTTAAAGGAACCCTCACGTAGAATAGTGGCCTTGTCCAGGCTGCGACTGCTACACTACCTATGTACTATATGGCTGATATGTAGGTGTATGGGGTATGAGGGTTTAAATGGGCTATTTGGCCTGTGAGGGCTTTCTTAATTACCTTGGGGACTTGAAGCGTACATTATGTACCATATATGTGCTTGAACCCTAAAGTGTATTTCTTGCCGTAGATTTCCAATTCAAGCATCTCGAGTCTTTCTGAGTTACCAGGACTAGAACTAGTAATTATATCCATTGGGTTCCTTCCGTCGGTGTGGCGAAGACTTTGGCATGGTACGTAGCTGACGTCCAGAATCAGGCCACGTTCCACAGCCCAGCGTGAGCCGCATTAGCCGGGGAAGTTGAGTTCAATCGATAATCCAGCACTGGGACATTGTCGAAATACAACCTGAAACCCTCACCCAACCGTAGAGAAATCCAAGCACCTTCAACTGCCTTGCAGGCCGTGAAGGAAGCCGGTCTACAGCCAACAGATCAGAGTCCGGCGCCCACAAGATCTCAAGGCCAAAATACAACCATCGGGTTCTGTAAGAAACGTTGTGTGAGGCCTTTATGGGGCTGTGAATATTGGCTTTGTAGTCTGTAGTGTAGACCCCTGGTTCATGAATACCCAGCAGTTTACATGAGTGTAGACCCCCAGTGCTAGATGTGGCTCGCTGTCAGATACAGAGTTGGGTTTCGGGCATAGACCATCCTTGTGAGGGAACAGTACACTCTAATTCCAGGAGTTCACCTGAAGCCCGGACGGCCTACATGTTGAGGGCTCTTTGGTAATGGATGATGTCTTATATCTATGACCTTATAAGGATTAGCCATTCGCATACCCGCAGAAAAAACCTGAAATGCTTAAGCCCGAAGAGTGTAGGGTAGAGGTTTTCGGAGCCTAAATCTAATCAGTACACCCGAAGTTCTAATACAGATACTTGTGCGACCGCTGACCTGGCCTTTACGGGCTTCAAAAGGTGGGACGAAGCTCGCCCCAAAGCAAGGCAGTTTTGGGCTACCTTGAGAGTAGGGGGTATGTGATACACACGCCCAGGATGTAGGATGATATGTTCTATGTACATTGATATGTATGAAGGCATATATAGTAATGTGTGGACACGCACATACATTTGTGTTCCCGTATTTACTTGCATGCCACGTGTAACAAGCCCGTCAGCTGAGGTTACGACTGGCTCGCGACGCCTGCATCCAGAAGTGCCAGCCCAAGCCCGCCCTGCAGCTTAGCAAAGCCCATCCTGTCTAGCATGCCTGGTACTCACAGACAGATGCCAATGTCGGGTAGATAAGCTAGTCAGTATAGAAATCTCACACATTGTCCTACGCCGTAGTTGTTCTGTTTCATAAGGCCGACGGATGTTGTTATTGTCTACAAGTCTCTGGAGCCATAGTGATGGCGGTGTCGGTGGTTGTTCTATGAGCCAGAAAGAAGCCTTTAAACCCTGCAAAGGCCTGCGGCCTAAAGCCATCAACTGGAAGCTTGCGCATCAGGTGGTGAGTACAGGTTCGTCGAGATGCTATTCGCTGCCAAGGCTCTCAGAGCTTCGTTCCTGCAGGGTGGTTTGGCGTTTTGTTTCGCGATTCGGGATTAGAGTTGATAAGACATGTGGGAGTTTCCGAAAATTAGGGGTACCCTATTTTGGGGGGGTCCTTGTAGTAAGGATCCTATTTGCACAAGAATAGCCAAGAGCAGGCGAAGTTGCATCCGAAGCATCGAGAGTTGTTCGGGTTCAGGGCTCAGGGCGTATTCGTGCCTAGATTATCATACAGAGGGAAGGATGGGAGAGGGGAAAGGGAGGGGGAGAGGGGGAGGGAAAGTAGTAGTAGTGGTGGTGGTGGGGGGAATGAGGGGAAGGGAACCGAAAGGAGGGGAGGGGTGGGAGGGGAGACAGATTGTCCAAACACATCTGGGGAGGGGAGGGGGAGAGGGGAAGGAGGGCATGGGGGAAGGGAGGAGGAGGGGGAGGGGAGGGGAGGGGAGTAGGCTTCCCAAAGAGCTCTACAAGGCTATGTTGGGACCCTGCCAGGAAGCTTCTTGGAGGTGCATCAGCTTTCCCGACACGATCCTGGATGCGGCTTTGCAAGCCAACGAGTACCTGCAGTTCGTTCCATGTTTCTCACTGATAGAACAAGATACACCGACAAAGCTACTTGAAGATAGTTCTCAAACTGTAGCATGAGCTAGATGGACATGCCACGGCATTGGATCTCCAATTGGCCCCACGCCCTTCCATCCCAAAACACGCACTAAAACCTAGACCGCCGGAAAGCCTCAAAGCGCACGTTCCTCATGCCAAACCATGGACCCTGATTCTAGAGCCCAACATCTCAATACCTGAACCGGAGTACTATCTTGGAGGTTCCGCATTATGATTAATGTCTTCGGGCCCCAAAACCCTATTCTATTTTTTGAGGCTCTTCTAGTACAGAACCCTACTAAAGATACCTTTTTAATAAGGATCCCTTCAAAAGGAACCTTGTTCCAATTATCAAGGCCCCTTTAATACCTGAACCGGAGGCGAGCACGAAGGCCGATGGGCAGATAGGGTCGCGCGCCCTCAAGCTGCTTCTCGATGTCCGGATCTTAGGGGGTTCTAGGGTGTTTCTAGGGTGTCTAGGGTTTGGGTCATAGGGTCTAGGGTTTAGGGCTTTTAGGGTTTCTAGGATCTAGGGTTAGGGTTCAGGGGCTTTTAGGGTTTCGGTTTTAGGGTTGAGGGTATAGGGTTTACGATCTTACGGCAGTTTTGAGGTTTCAGGTTCGGGGTTTCGAATTTTGGAGCTTCGGGTTGCTGACTTGGCGATATTTTTGTCAGATTCTGAGACTCGGAGATCGAATGGATTAGCCAAAGGGTCCAAGTAATGGTATAGTATATACTTTTGGGGCCAAAATACCTATCGGTATAGTATATACTACTGCCTTTATGTTTTTTGTTCTCGTTGCGTGGACCCAGGAAGCCAGTGAGTGAGTGAACCCCGGTGCCCGCAACGACAGCAACAAAAAGAAGCGCCCCGCAACGACAGCAAAAAAGCAACGACAGCAAACACACAAACACGGGGCGCGTTTTTTTTGGCTGTCGTTGCGGGGGCGCGTTTTGTTTTTGCTGTCGTCCCTGGGGAGGCGCCTTTTTTTGCACCCAGGGACGACAGCAAAAAACAACTCGCCCCCCCCCCCCCCCGTCCGGACGACAGCAAAGAAAAAAACCGCGCCCGCGCAACGACAGCAAAAAAAGAAACGCGCCCCGAAACGACAGCAAAAAAGCAACGACGGTAAACAAAGACACTCTTGCCGTATATACTTTTGGGGCCAAAATACCTACCATAGTGGTTCTTGGACCCTGTGGATTGGAGGTTGATGATCTGCGGTGCAACTAAGGTTCAAAACTGTGCTTCAGAGGGTTTAGGGCCCAGGCATAAGAGTGCTGGGCTGTCTGAGTATGTAGTGAGTGAGGCAACAACGCCGGACCTGGGTCTCTGTTTCCCTATGGTAAATCTTATGGAATCCTTGTATTCCTGGGTTCCCCCAAAATATGCCGAATAGCTACGGTAAACCTTATGGAATCCTTGTATTCCTGGGTGCCCCGAATATGTGGAATAACGGCATCTTATGGTTGTGGGGCCGTTGTTTTACACACTTTTGGGGCCTGGGTATCCCTCGATCATGAAAGTACCCAGGATGCATGCGTCAAAGCCCTGCTCGAAGTGAACCAAACCTAAGACAGCCAATCCACCCGTTTCAGCAGCAGTGGGAGCAGCCATCACCGTTGAGGTGGTGGTTGTGGCGGTGGCAGTATTATACTACTACTGACAGTAGCCGTGGTACCTGCAACAGCAGCAGGTGTTGTCCTCGTCGTTGTGGGCATCATTGCGGTGATAGTGGTGTTGCCTTCAGCCGTGTTCGTGGTCGTGGTCGTATCAGTTGTTGTTGTGGTTCGTAGTGGCTCTCGCAGTTGTATAGTCGTCATCGTAGAAAGCAGTGGTATCACTGTACCAACTGCGATACTGCAGCAGGGCCTCACGGCTGCACATCACGGTTCTGTATTCCTAAGAATCCATGTATGCCTTTAGTAAATGTTCTGGAAAGTGGCTACATCAGGACCATTTTTAGGCAAAGTATGTACTACATGAGTACATAGATCTTGAAAGTATCCGAGTCTGTCGGTTGCATGATTTTGGCTGATCGAGTATAAGCTACTCTGGTGCCCTTGCCTAATGTATACAACTCAGGCGTACGCGAATGGCCTCCCGCGGCAAGCCAACAAGGCACACATGGTGCTTGTTCAGTGCAACCTACCCTTCCCAACGGTTCAGGTGTAGGGTAAACACACTCGTGTTCCTAATGATACCTCCTGCACAAGGACCTTTCGAACAATCGCCATCAGCGGCTTTCTGGTTTAGTGGTTAAAACTAATACACTATTCTCGGCTCCAGCCCTAAGGACTACTAAAAGCTGAGGGTTGGGTTTCGGATTGTTATGGGGCTTAGGATTTGATTCGGGAGCAGGCTACTTACTCTTGCTAGAAGCTTTTGTTCACAGATTTCCCGCGCCAGAACGTTTGTTTAATCAAGTGGTGTCAACCGACCAGGCTACTAGTATTATTATTACCATTACTGTTCCTATTACTTTTAACATTTTCCGAATTCTGAAAATTAATACTAATAATGAAGTAGTAGTAGTAGTAGTAGTAGTAGTAGTAGTAGTAGTCGTCGTCGTCGTCGTAGTAGTAGGAGCAATAATACCAACCATCCTCATGACGTCCAAACCCAAAGCCACCAGCCGAATCCTCTGCTCCACCAGGGATACTAGCAGGCAACAAGAGCAGTCTCCCCATCCACTCCAGTTGAAGCATACTGCACCATACCCCCAAGCCCTCTTCTTCTCATGGAGGCCCCTACATGAGGGGTTTGGGGTTTGGGAGTCAGGGTTGGTGTTCTCATAACCATAAGTAACTAAACCCGAAACTCTAAGCCCTAAAGCCTTTGCCCACAAACCAAATCCCAAAACACCAAACCCAGAGCCTAAGCTTCATGAGGCACAGTCCGCTTTTCGGGGGGCCATGGTCGGGGCTCTCAGTCGCCGATTGCAACGAATACAGTGTAGATAGTGTTCTTTGAGACCCCTTAAAGGGTACCCCTTCTGAACCCTACTTTTGGCTCTCTTAAAAGGGACCTTCTTGAGAGGGTCCTTATCCCCAAGGGTCCCGCTAATCCTAACTCCCACAGTGAACCACCGAAACTTCGAACATTGATAAACTGTCTGGTGCTTAGTCGGAATGGGGGAATGGATCCCTATAGTAGTCCCTATATAATCCCCAATACGTTTAACTGTGGAATACCCTATTCTAACAATTAAGGCCCCTACATATTCTTGGACTCCGTACAGTTGACAGAAGCTGGACCTTTATCGGGTTTTTGCAGGGATCATCGCAAGCGGTTTTGTGCACCCTGAAGGGTTGTGGTCCTCCTCGGCGCTAGAGACCCGAAAGCTGCGTAAGGCAGGCCGGGGAGGAAGGACCCCCCCCTAAACCATAAACCCCTAAACTCTAAATCCCTAAACCCCAAACCCCTAAACCCTAAACCCTAAACCCCTAAACCCTAAACCCCTAAACCCTAAACCCCTAAACCCTAAACCCCCAGACCCTAAACTCCGTAGTGCTGGGATCGTGCTGCGACATGTCAGAGTTACTTGGGTTTTGCGGTACGTTAGATTGCGGTTGCAATGGGGACTATGTGGGGATGATACTACTCATTATCTTGACCATAGACTCCAGACCCTTCCCCAAAACCGCCGTAGAAAGCACGCTCAAAGAGCATATGGGAGTTTTCCGAAAATTAGGGGTACCTTATTTGGGGGTCCTTGTGATAAGGATCCTACTATTGGAAAACTCCCATAAAGTAAAAGCCAGAAAGTTGGAATATGATTATCCTAAACCCTTTATGGTAAATTTTAAGGTATCCTACCCTGAAACCATATTCCAACTTTCTGGAGTTCCTGGTATTGTGCTTAAAATGACCTCGGCATCGCATCCCTGAAGCCTCGCATCCGGTTCGCTGGAGGCGGCTGCGGAGGCGGCGAATCAGAAGCCCTCAGATGCAGCTTCAGGTCCAGACCGTTTTTTTCTTGGGTTTCACTTTACCTAGACCCCCCAAAGTAGGTAAAATCATGGCCCAAAACCTATAAAATGCTATTATTCTACATACTTTTGGGGTCCAGGTATGAGTTTGGGTGTCTAGGTAGGGCTTTTGGGACATTTCATATTTGCTCTTATTGGGCTTAGGAGGATCTTACCTACTAATATTCTTCAAAGGCTCTAAAAGCACCATCCTCTGGTTTTACACGGTTCTGTACGTCGGAGGCTCAGAAATAAAATGTACCCTTGATTATGTGCATGACGTGTATATAGACGGGCAGCTAGCTATCACTCCCGGGAGCAATCTCGTTTGCACCTATAAGCTCCTCTACCTATAGTCTCCATTGTAGTTCCTTTTTTTGGTTAACCAGTTTTATGGTTAGGAACCTAAAAATAGAGATCTTGGTTAACCAAAAAAAGGAACTACAATGGAGACTATAGGTAAGGTACCTTCCCATTCAGAGTGCTTTTTTGGGGACCTTGTGTTGCCTCCACAGGTTCCACCGCGGTTCTGGAAGTGGGGTCCTTACCCATAGGCCCCATAGTAGTTCCTTTTTGGGATTGCCTTATGGGATTCTCAATATGAGCCTTAAGAAGGAACGATTATGGGCCCATGGGTGTACAGATTTTGATTCTGCATGCGCGGTGAGCTCTCAGTCTGGCAAAATGACATATGAGCATTTCGGAAAACTGGGGTTCCTCGTTTAGGGCCTTGCCTGCGCCTACATTTTTTTTTATCAGGGTACCCTATCTTTTTCAGCTCACAATTTTCGTTGAACACGACTTTCATCGTATGGATTGCATGGACCGGCTTTTTGCTTTTACGTGAAGGGCTTAGGGCCAACATTTGGTTAACTTTGATCTCATGCAACACGCAACTCCATCAAACCCAAGGCTTCACTTCTACCCAGCCTACCTTAAGTGTCCAAGATGCCGTATCTATACTACTTCTTGGTCCAAAACCCAACTTTTCAACTTTAGGGCCCTTATGAGGTAGTTTTATTATGAAAGTTTGAGCTTTTAAGTCCTGGGTTTTTTGGGAAGTAAGACTATGGCAACTTAACCCCGTGCAGCCGTACAGCCCTACCCGGGGATCAGACTCTT
The DNA here is from genome assembly GCA_905221615.1 of Symbiodinium sp. CCMP2592. Classification (NCBI taxonomy): domain Eukaryota; class Dinophyceae; order Suessiales; family Symbiodiniaceae; genus Symbiodinium; species Symbiodinium sp. CCMP2592. The sequence goes on along the minus strand of CAJNDT010000816.1, from coordinate 89,285 downwards.
ACTGCAGGCTTGACCCTAAACTCCAAACCCGAAACCTTGCACCCACAACCCCGACCCCAGAACTCAAAACCCGAAACTTTACGCTCAAATTCCGAAACCCTAAGCTTCTAAAGCCCAAGCCCCAAACCCCCTTAACTCCCAACTCGAGATGCTAAACGCGAAACCCTAAGCTTCAAAGCTGACCAGGAGAGGTTTTAAAGGCACTTCGAAGGGCCGTCGGCTCCGAGCTCAGCGGTTCGCGCACTGCTACCATCTTCACTTAGGGGTACTTAGAAATATTTTTTGATTTTTGGTTATTATAATCCCTAAGAAACAGCTAAAATTGTAATTTTTGCTAGGGTTCTATGTTCAGTATAGTTCAGTACGTACCCCAAATACCCACTGTGAAGGACTGTCAGGGCTGAATGAAAGGGCACTGGGGGGTCCTGGTAGGGTTCAGGGTTTAGGGGAGGGTGTGTTGTGCCGTTTTGTGTTGCATCAGATTTCATTCGCGCTCTTTGGGCTGTTGGACTTTGCAGTCTGTTTTGCGGTTTTGCCTTTCGTTCGGAGTTTATGATCTTCGTGGTTCGGATTTCGGAGTCATGTTCATCAGGGGCTTCAAGTCAATATTTGTCCCGCCCGACACTGTAGGGGCCTTCATGGTTGCAATGGGGTTTGGGGGTATGTTATACCACAGATTGTGAGAAGGAGCCCCCAAACAAAACGCTATTCTAATTATGATAGTATACCCCCAAACCCTTTTCTCTAGATCTATGCTGGGGGTCTTATAGCCTCAGCCGCCGATGCAATGGACACCAGCGCCGAATCTGCCTCGGACGCAGCTTTCCGAAAAATGTGGAGTCCATCTGGCAAGTGCGGCGCCAGCCCGCATTGTGAGTGGCGACTGGAGGAGATCACAGCAGTCGGCGCGATGTCTGGCTCCCCAATGATGTGTCACACGCTGTATAGGAATCTTGTCATCGTCGGAACCACGGAGATCATGCTGACGCGATGAGAATGGTGGTGTCTGCAGACACCTTTGCAACACAAGAGAGCACGTGTGGCGTCATAGATCAAAACATCTGTACACACAAAAACACATATCTTCGCCTGTCCGACAAACTGAAGGAGGCCCAGGCCTCAAAAATAACAAAGCACGAACACCAAACTAACAAAAAGCACTTATTAGGACCTTAATCCTAAAGCCTAACCCCTGAATGCGTTCATAAGCACAGTTAATACGGAACGAAAACGGTGCACGCCGAAGACAGAGACAGAACCCTGAACACAAAGCCGAAACCTGACTTCCGAAATCCTGAACAGTGCACCTGAAAACAATCCCTAAAACCCCAAACCAAAACGAATGCCTATCCCTTACGCAAGACTCTACAGGAACCCTTATAGAGGAACCCTGCAGTGTTTGGTTTAAGGGACCCTACTATTTTTTGGGGGGCACCCGAAGATCGATCAAGAAATCCAGGTCCGACCGTCTTCCGAGAACTTCAAGCCGAGCGTGAACCTTAGTTTTAGGGTTTAGGGTCTAGTTTAGGGTTCGTAGGTTTAAGGTTCAGTTTGGGGTTCATAGGTTTTTAGGGTTTAGGCCTTAGAATCAGAGTTTAGAGGGGGGTGCAGGGTTTCTAGTTTATAATTACAGGGTTCTATCAGTGAGTACTTTGAGATGAAGCAATATTCAGGATTCCAATGCTTCGAGTGTTTTTTCGGATTGTCGGAGTTCATATACTACCGTTTTATTCAGGTCTGGATACTCGCTAATTACGATGCCTTTTGTAGTCCGGCTTGGTCGCTACGATGGAAACACCTAAGCCGAGTTCTGTTTACTAAGAGCCTTCGGGTTCATGATTTGCATGGAGGTGCAAGGTTTACCTAGACCTCCTGAGGCATACTAGACCCTAAACCCCAAGTCCCTAAACCCTCTGTAAATCCCAAACCCTAAACCTCAGAAATCGAGAACGAAGTCGGAGTCGTGATGCAGTCTGAAGAACAACAGTGTGATGGTCGGTGTGTATGTCTTCTGAGGCCTTCGGCCCGTAGTGCATGCTCTTACCTGAGCAAGCTCTTGACTTTACGCTGTGGAGAAAGGGGCTACTGCACTTCAAAAAAAAAAAACCTTATATACCCGCAGAAGAGCCCATACGCCCAAGCCTTCAGGGCTGCCGGGTTTAATGTATAGGGGGCTTAATTAGAAGGGTTTTTGGGGGCTCCTTATTGTAATTCTAGTATATTGAAAATGCCCCCAAACCCTGTTCTAACTAGCAAGGCCCCGATTTTCGGCTTCCTTTCAAGTCAGTCCTCGACTTTGTTCCTGTCCCCAAAGAATGCCGAACACCGAAAGGGCCGTGTGGTCTCAAAGTCGAACTTGAAGCCTGAACACCTCAGTCGAGGGGGTTGGGGATTGTGACGCGATCCAAGGCTTTTGGCGTTTCGCCTTGGGGTTAGACAAACAGGACAACCCTGTTCGGGTAGGTGTTGTTCGTCTGCCTCGATACTTGCTCCTTCTAAAAAAAATCTCTCAACAGATCTCCAAAGCCTAAACCCTAAACCTTAAACTCTCATCAGATCTCCAGAACTGTTCTTCGAATGCGACCCTGTAATATACGGGATGCGACGCCGCATCGCCTGGATGCCTCGGAAGACCCGTCATGGTTTCTGGGACTTACCTTCATAGTGGTGGTGTATGGAACCCTCAACCCGAAACCTCAAGAAGGAAAGCAGGAAAGATCTTGGTTTCGGTTTGTTTGGAGTTAGGGAGCCGCTCTAAACCCACAATTCCCTGCTCACTAAACCCACGAAACGAACAAAACACATAGTACACCTCAAAGCGAGATCCTTGAAGCCTTACCGATGGTCTCCATTGTAGTCCCTTTTTTGGGGGCTACCTTCTAGGATCCTAGTTATATACTTGGTTAAGCCAGACAAGGGAACTGCAATGGAGACTGTAGGTAACCAGAGACTAAAGGCTCAGCCCTAAACCGTAAAATTTGAACTACTACAGGGGCTTAAATAATTACCAATACTATTTTGGTGGTTCCTTTTACTAATTATAGTATATTGGCCCCCAAATCCTTATTCTAATTTTTCAGGCCGCCTGTTTAGAGACTCCATGAACATGAGCAGGTATGGCCTGGAGCTCGATGAAATCGCCTGACCGGAGCCTGTGAAGTAGCTTTGCGTTGTCGGTTTAGGGTTAGTCGTTGGGAGGAGGACGCTGTGATAAAACACATAGGTTCCCACAGCGTCATCTTCTGTAGTCGTTCAGGGTTCGGAGGTTTGGAGTTTCGGGAGGGGGTTTACGGTCCAGGTGGAAGCTGGCAAGACGGCTGTTGGTTACTCCGAAAGGAGGGTGTAGTGCTTAGTGCTCTTTTTTCCTAGGTACCATGGTTAAGACCATCGTATTTACATGCTTATACATATAATTACATACATGTATATGCACATTAATTAATAAAAGTGAGCATCTACAAGCCCACAAGCATACGTATATTGCCAGTGTATGTATCTCTGAAAGAGCACTAAGGTATAGTGCCCGGTAATAGTGCCCGGAGCGTTTCAGTTTCGCGCGCGAGTCGATGAAAAGAGACTTGCATCAAACGGCTTAGAGGAACTCCGATGACATCCTGAGTATTAGGGTCTGCAGGCTTCCGAGAAGAGTAACAGGTTCTAATGCTTGCTACCTGCCTACCTACTTACAGTATTTTACATTGCATTACGGTACATTTGCTTCATGTTGCACTGCATTCACATCCATACATACACACATCCCTACATCCATAAATGCATGTAGAATGCATCTATACGCAAACACATGCATACATGCATATACAGAGAGGCAGAGAGATATACAGACAGACAGACAGACGCAGACACGGACACACACACACACACACACTCTCTCTCTCTCTCTCTCTCTCTCTCTCTCTCTCACATACGTGCTTGCATACAGACATGCATGCATACAAACGTACACGAACCGACACATGTATGTTTAACCAGGAGATGAGAGCATACCAACTTTAGTGATTGAAAGTTACTTTGTTCACCCTAGTTGTGTTGGCGCTTGAGGCCAGAGAATCCCTCGATTGAACATGCCGTTGCCCAGCATCCGGATTGTTAAACATGGGACGTGATCACAGCCGTTTCGTGGCTCCCATATTCACGAGCTTTGTCAGTCTTATGCCTGCGTGTTCGAAAGGAGACACTCTGTTGTATCTGTTCCTTTGGGGCAGCTAGGGTGGCTTCGTAGATGTTGGTTCGGTTGTCGGAGCCTGCAGGGTTGGGGATGAGGGTGCAGGGTTGGGGATGAGGGTTTTGATACTCGGGGCATGGTGCAAGCATAGGTTGGATAGATGCTTTAGGTTTTAGACATCTTGGCGGGACAGGCAAGCTTAAACGAAAAAGCAAAACTAAAAGACTTGTTTATGCGCTTGCTTGCCGTGGTACAGCATGGCAGAGTCAGAGATTTCCTTGATCAGCCGCTTTGTCCAAGACAGCATTGCTTGGGGTTTAGGGCTTAGGTGTTTTTAGGATTTACAATCATGGTGAGGATTGAGAGTTTCGGCACCACATTACGTTCGCTGACCCTAAATTTGAAGCGACATAGGGAGCCCGTGGAAGAGTCTTGTAATGTTGTCAGGGTTATGCATTAACTCATATCAAGAGCCTGATTCAATGTTCATTTCGGGAAACAGTCATTGCAAAAAGCGCTATTCATGCTGCTTTATTCATGCTGCTTCGGGACCATGATTTTCGGGGCATGAAGCCAAAATTGGGTGTTTCAGCTCGGTACTGTTGTATCACACGTATATCCCCATTGGCCAAGAATGCCGGGAAGCCGCGCATGGTTAGTTCAACATCTGAAGTCTGTGTTGAACTCTCGAAAACATCAGCGCCTCTACCTGAGGTCAGGCTGTCGCCATTTCAATCACAATCGCCTTGTTCGTCCGGGCCTTGGGCTGGGGCTTTGTTTTGTTTTGCAAGCGCTAGTTTACAAATCCTCTGCTTGACTCAGGATACTGAAGTAGTATAGAATCCTGAGTCGTGCAATCCTGAAAAATTGCCATTCTTACTCCATGGCTGCTCAACATACTTCTAGTATAGCTAGAACAACCCAATGCACATTGATTTCAATCTTACTTCCTGAAAAGCTTGCATTTCCGTTTCTTTGTGAGTGTCCATCTACTGCTGCACTTCTTTCTTCGCACTGGTTGATCGTTGATACTCGTAGCTTGTATGTACTCTTTCCTCAGCTTGAAGGTGCAAGCCCTGCAAGTGCCCACGCGCGACAGCATACAATTGCCACCAGAAGACCTTCCCAGAGGGTCCTAGGTACTGTTATGCCCCCCCCGCCCCCCCTAATAAAATCGTAGTTCCTAATGTCGAAACCTCACATTCTAGAAGTATAGGTACTTAGGACACTTTCAGACCTTAATTCCCTTCAGACCGAAACACTTTACCCAACATTAAACCATGAAACCCGGTAACCCCCAAACCCTAAACCCCTAAACCTGAAACCCCTATACCCTGAAACTCCCAAAGCCCAACTAAACCCTAATGCTTTTGTAAGGTGGGTATCTGGGCTATTCTCAGATCCCGGGGTGCGAGGTGCCCTTGGCAGGGTTTAGGGTTTAGAGAGTCTCTTAGGATATAATTAGAATAGGGTTTTGGGGCGGATCGGACATACGTCTGAAGCGAACAAAGCTTTAGAATAGGGTTCTGGGGCGGCTCGGACATACGTCTGAAGCGAACAAAGCTTCTAGGTGTTGCTTTCGGACATTTTTTATTTTTGTTTTTTTTTGCCCGGCCTTGGTTCAAGTCCCTACAGTAGTATTATAAGCATCAGTAGTAGTTGCAGTATAGCAGGAAGAAGCAACAAGTCGTCGTAGATTAGTACTGCGAGATTGGTCGTAGTTGTAGTAGTTGTTGTTGTTATTATTATTCAGACGCTGTCTATTGGGGCTCAAGGTCTCAGGGTTTGGGGTTTAGGGGGCTTTTGGTTGAGGGTTCACGGTTTAGGGTTCAGGGTTCAGGGTTTAAGAGGTTTTTCAATTTAGGGTCTAAGTACACTAACTAAAGTACTGTTGTGATTGAGTTGGGGGAGATTCTGATACTCTATGTAATTATAATCGTAGTAGTAGTAGTTGTTGTTATTGTTATTATTCAGATTTCAGACCCTGTCTATTGGGGCTCAAGGTCTTAGGGTTTGGTGTTTAGGGGGCTTTTGGTTGAGGGTTCACGGTTTAGGGTACAGGGTTCAGGGTTTAAGGATCCGGCTAGCCCCAAGCCCAGTAGCAAAAAAGAAGGGTTTAAGGGGTTTTCAATTAGGGTTTAGGTTTTAGGGTTTCAGGGGTTTAGGGTTCAGGCATTATAGGTAGGACCCCTTTGAAGGCTTAAGTATTGGGATTTAGTTCTAGTAGCAAGGTTTAGGGCTTGTAGAACTTAAAGCCCGAAATCCTAAACCCCCCATTCAAGCCTGATTCAACGAACCCGTAAAGAAGCCCTGTACTTGTGTACTTAGACCCTTAAATTGAAAAACCCCTTAAAGCTTGAACCCTAAACTGTGAACCCTCAACCAAAAGCCCCCTAAACCCCAAACCCTAAGACCTTGAGCTCTCCTAACATGTGGTGCGCCGCTGGGCGCGCGCTGGGCACCGTCGACAACATCGAGGTGCCCGCGGGGAGAGTTGGGGGGTTTTAAATAATAATTAATTCTAAATAATAAAAGGCTTTGAGGCTGTAGTAAGGGTTTTATATAAGGTTTGGATCTTAGGGTCTTAGAACAGTTCATGTGGTTTAGAGTTTTTCACTTAGGGAGTTTCGGGTCAAGGGTTGTGTGCATCGGGTGTTGTCGGGTGTTAGACTCGGGTTTGGGGTAGGGGGTTATTTGCGGGAGGTATTTGGGTTTGAGGTGCATGTGCGGTTTCCGTAACATTTCAGCGGTTTCAGCGTCAGCCCTTAGGACCACGTACATGTCATGTTTCCAGTTTAATTATTAGACTTAACTTAGATGTTTTATTTCAGTTCCTAGGTTCATGGGCATAGGCGATGAGCGATACTAGGCCTTAGGCGACTTGCGATGATTTACACTTAAACTTACTTACTTGCACTCACTGTCACAGTCACAGCTTTCTAGGCGATTGCAGGCGCAGGCAGGCGTAGGCGCAGGTAGGCGTAGGCGCAGGTGTAGGCGTAGGTGTAGGCGCAGGTGTAGGCGCAGGTGTAGGCGTAGGCGTAGGCGTAGGCTAGGTGACTCGGTGCTCTAGCCATGCCGCCGGCGTTGCCGAACGTGCCGCCGTCGCCGGCGGGCTCGCTGCTCATCGCCTGGGGGGCAGAGCACGAGTACCGGGCGATCGGTGCCCTGATTGATTTAGTATTTAAGAACGAATCTGGTCAGCTATTTGATTAATGACTAATAATTAATAGTATACAGTCTATAAATTGATTATTAATAGTTCTAGTAATAACAATACTAATGCGGAGACTTGTGCGGATGATAAGCATCATATTGTACTTTTCTAAGCAACAACTACATTCTTATCCTACTACGGTTTTGGCCTTTGGGCGCCAATGCGAAGGCAGTGGCGGAAAGGGCCGGAGCGTGATGCCCGGCCACTTGAAGCACACGTACCCCGGCCACGTGCACATCACGATTGACGTTCGTCAATTCATGGAAGACCCCGACAAAAAGGATAAGCAGGGCAAGGGGTCGGCGTCGGCGTCGGGGAAGGGGTCGGCGTCGGCGTCGGGGTCGGCGCAGGCGCGGGCGAGGTCCCACTCGCCCGGACCTTCTCGCAAGGTCAAGGGAGACTTGGATGTTCAGGTATCAGCTGTTTCTGGTCTTTGGGAATAGGACACTGCATCAGTTCAGTTGAGGGTTCGTGGTTTAAAGTTTAATGGTTACGGATGCCCACCCAGGAATCTGGCACCCGGCGAAGAACGAGGAGTTCCTTTGTGCCATGCTGCAGGAAGCAGGATTCCTTCGGGCGCTGGCGGTGGTGACAGGTATTGCTTTGATGTACATCAGGGCGTTGGTGCTGGAGGCGGACACGGTGGCGCGGGCGCCGTTGCTCTTCCAGCTGATCTGCACCCTGGTTGTGTACAGCCTCATTATTTGTTTCATTTTCTCCGTAGTTGCACGTTGAAGCTCTAAACCTCTAGTCATCTAAGCCTTACATCAGGTGCACAAGGGAAGCACAGATCAGCGACGCTGGCGGTGGTGTTGGCGATCGTCTTCGGCATCCCTTTTGAGTTGCCGAGCCATGAGGTTCGGCAATGGGTTGCTGGCGACCTTGACTTGTCGGCGCAGGCGAAGGGGCTCATCGAAACGGCGGTGGCGAAGGTGGGTTCGGCACTGAACCTGTTGCAGCCGACGGTGCCAAAGGCACCACCGCCTGGTGCAAACGCGCCGGCGACGAAGGCGATGCCAACCAAGCCGAAGGCGCCGGCGAAGGGGGATGGGAAGGGCGACTCCAAGGGCTCGTCTCAGGCGCAGGCGTCGGCGTCTCCTGCTCAGGCGTCGGCGTCTCCTGCTCAGCCGCCGAGTGCGACGGACCAGGCTCGGGGTGTTGTTGTAAAAAGTTGCTGTTGTGGGTTTAGTAATAGGCATAGGTTCGGTTACAATATGTGGGGTAACCCACGTTTGCACTTTGGGCGTCAAGCAGTTCTTAACTAATCACCTTTCCAAGCCTAGGTCTAAGGCCAGTAGTTAAGCTGGAATCCTGGAAGGTGCGCCAAAGTGTCATGGACAGGGCGCCGGCGCTTTACCAAACCCTGCTCGAGCTGGATGTTGATCAGCGGACATGGTCGGTGCCCAGGCTTATGTTATCCGTCCTGATCCCAATAGACTTAGATAAAATAGTTATTAATGGCTTCTAAGTTCTAAAACCTTGGATTCTCCTTAGTAACCCTGAATCACAAGACTAGCTTTGAAAGCCTTTTAGAGGAAACGCCAACTTCTAATGTTATAACTGGTTTATGGATTGGACCTGGGCACCATGAACTTGCCCCCAAACTAAGGTGGCGTCGGCGATGGTGCTCATGGATGGCGGCGTGGCGAAGGCGAGCGAGATTGTCGGCTTTGTCGACAGCAGCTTGGCTGGTATTTGGGCTAGAACAATCCAAACCCCTACACCCCCAGACCTTGAAGCCAATTGGCCCTAAGAATGAAGCTTTAAAGAAAAGACAGCAGGAATCCAAAACAAGCTCTTGTTTCACCCCCCCCCCGGAACCCCTAGTACCCTCGAACCCAAAGCTATTTGGAGTTGTTTCGATGCACTAAGAAAATCGACAGCAAGACACGCAGAAGCCGAACTGGGGCAACATCTCGGCGAACCTCACTCACGCGATGAGTGAGCGCATCGACATCTTGCGTGGGGCGCCGGCGTATTCAGGTGGGAGCAGCTTGACTTAAAGCCTAGAGTTGTTGGGGTGTCTGTGTTGTTTCGTCGGGATTCATGTCTTTCGGGACCAATAACACGATCCCACTGAGGCCAAAGGCGCGGGCGCACGCCGGCACGCGGCAGTGGCGATTGGGATGACCGAAAGGGCAAGAAAGGCGGCTACAAAGGCGACGGCGGACACAAAGGCGACGGCGGCCACTACAAAGGCAAAGGCGACGGCGACGGCGGCCACTACAAAGGCAAAGGCGACGGCGGCGGCGGCTGGTACTACGATTCTGGTCCTGGCTACGGCTGGAAAGGCGGCTGGGACTGGGATTACGATGAGGAGTGGTACGAGAAGGGCTACGACAAGGGGTTCGACAAGGGCTATGGCAAGGGGCGCGGGCGAGGGCGATATGAGGACTACGATGCCGGCCGTCGCAGATTGGACTAACTGAGGGTTTCATCGTCTTTGCTACTTCATAGTATGATGTATCTTCTGTTGAATGATATATTATCAAAATATCTAAGATATAATATATATATATATATATATACATATATATATATATATATATAAGTATACATAGATTAAAATGATTCAGGTACACAGCATTTTGTTATTCATAAATATTTTGTGATAAGTTCTGGGGGTTTTGATGTGTGACCGCAACATATCTGAGGATGGGGGAAGGGCGACTACTGACGGCGCCGGCGCTGGCGATGGGCGTTTTGATCGCAAACGCTGGCGAAGCCCATCGAGCAGCCAGTGAAAAGAGTGCTTCCAGTGTTTGGGTTAGGTCGGAAGCCCAAAATAAAGTAACGGCAAAGCCTTCAATCCTGAATCCCATTTTGAACCTCTAACTTTAATAGTTCTGTCATGTTGTGGGTTTAGGGTTTCGGGTTTAGGGGAGAATTGGGCAGGTGTCGGTTGTAGGGGGCTTGTTGCTTCGGGGATTTAGGTTTGCTTACTAGAGAGGTTTATGCGCTAAATGCATGTTAGACTCAGACTAAACGTCATGTTATACATTCGGATTCGTTATCTTACGCAACGCAAAATTATAGTGGTAACTGTCATGGTCTATGATAGCATACAACAAGCTTGCGCGTTTGGGATTGATAACTTTATGATTTGGCCTCGGGTGTGATCTGATAACAATAATACCAATAGAATGGAAACAATACTTTGCGATTTGTGGTGTACAGTTTTAGAGACAACCAGTAGCAGCATCAACAAGAAAATCTCATACTAGTCACACTCCTTCAGGTAACACATCCATAATAATGGTGGTGAAGGGTTGATCATTCAGGCGTTCGGGGTTTAGGATTTGGTGTGTTGAGGAGGTTAAGGGTTGCCTGGGATGGGGTTGGCAGATTGAGGCGCCTGGTTTGGAGCACCCCTGCTTAATCCCCTGTGATGCAGGTGCTGGCGCCGGCGATGACAGGCTCGTGGGCGTGGGTGGGCTTTTGGGTATTCATATATTAGTTAGTCAGGTTTCGGGCTTGAGGTTTTCGGTAGGGGGGGGAGGCGGTGGTATTTGAAGGTGCTTCGAGGGTTGGGTTTGGGTGCTTTCAGAATTCGTGTCTGGGGTTGTCAGGTCTTTGTTAAGGTTCAGGGTGTTGGCTTCGCGCTTATATGTGGACAGTTCAGTATTAGTCTTAATAGTGTAACGTGGGCTAGCAAGTTTGGTTTTGGGCTTCAGGGCTCTTTCTGGTTAACTTTGGGCGTTAGGTTATTCGGTATGGGTTGAGAATTGCGGGCGGGGACGAACTAGTGTTGGCTTGGGCGTCTTTGGAGTGTATTTCTGTGGGCTTTATAGTGCAGGCGCTGGGGAGGAGACTAATATTAGATCCAACAACCCACTCCCTAAGACCCCAACCCAGTATCGCCTGAAGCGCAAGCCCAACATAGCCCAATTAAAGTCTAAGAGTTCATTCAGACCCTTATTAGAACCAATTCAGAAGCTTAAATGCCCATTTATACCCCTCCCATTTCCCCTTCCCAAACTTATCCCATGCAGGTGTGGCGCTGGCGGTGGCGATTTTGGCGCTGGCGATGCAGGTGCATGCGGTGTCCGTGGCGTGGGGCTTCAGGGGGTTGAGTTTAACTTACAGTAGTTCGAGGTCTAGGATTGAAACGAATCCGTTAGCATGGTTCTTTTTTTTATTCCTCAAGGGCATAGTGCAGGGTTCTGAGTGGCAGGGTTTAAATTTATGGAGCGTTAATGTAATTAAGTTGTTGGTTGTTTTGGTCGTTTTACCAATAAATCATTATCATTTGATGTTACAGCTGATCCTAGTGTGTCAGTATCTCGTTTACACTAGTAAATGTTACTGCTAGTATAGTTAACTCTAAACATTGTTGCTCAACTGTCTCAGTATGGCTGTATTCTAATAATATAGTATTATACAACATGGCACAAGATAACCGCGTAGAACATAGGTTAAGAATAGTAGTGTAGTAGCATAGAGTACAACGCAAGCACAAAGCAGAATGTGTACAATACATGTAACAACATCCCACAATGTAGTGTAGATGCTAGTCTCAGTAGAACATAACATAGCAAATGCCTGATGGTCAGTCCTTGTACTAAAGTTTATACTAACTACAATACTCTGCTATAATAACCAACACACGAGTTCAGGGATATAGAGGATTCAGGGTTTAGGGTTTTGGGGTTAGGGGTTTAGTTCAAGCTTCCGGGTTAAGGATTATGAACAGTTAAGGGGTAGAGCGTTCAGAAGTCAAGGGTTTAGAGACATCGGTTGGCTTCGGGGTATACGTTTCGTGGTTCTGGGGCAAGGCGTGTTTGGGTCTTCTCGTTCAGGCCACGTGTGCTAGGGTGTTAGGTTTCGAGTCAAAGTTCAGGGGCTGAGGATTTGATTATGGTGGCCTTTCAGGTTCCAGTCTCAAGCCTTGCGTAGGACTGCGGAAGAGGCTACATACATTTTGTTTCAGACTTAGCATAGCAGGCTACTTAGTTTCATAATCATATAGGTCTGAGGTTGTCACACACATTTCACAGTCTCACACCTTCACAGTCACAGTTTTTTTGAACGCAGGCGAACGCAGGCGAACGCAGGCGAATGCAGGCGGTAAGGCGTACGCAGCCATAGGCATAGACATAGGCGTAGGCGTGGCCATGCCAGAAATTGATGTGCCTTTCCCGTTGCCGCCGACGGCTGGGGCCTCTGTCATCGTCGCATGGGGCGAGGAGCAGGCGTACACCGTCAAGGGTGCTTTGACCCAGTCAAAGTCTTTGTCATTCATTAGGCGCTATATTGAGTTTGTAATGAATAGCTGACATAAGAAACTCGTGCCTTTTCGAGATACCTTGGTGCCGAGGCATGGGAAAGGGCCAGGCGTCGGCGAAGGCGGGGAAGGCGGTGGCGGAGAAGGGGCGCTCGATCATGCCGGAATTTTTGTTGGAGAAGTATCCCTATCACTGCCACTACGTCATCGACGTCAGGAACATTTTCCGGGGGGACCACCCCCGCTGGGACGACAACCCGCCGCTGGAGGTGGGGCGGGAGACTTCGCCGGTGCCGGCGCCAGGCGTGGACGGAGACTTGGGACTGTTCAAGTTTGTTTTGTCCTTGGCCTTTTATAAGCAGAAATAGGTTATTGACATTGAAGACGCCCATGCCCACCCAGGCATCAAGCACCCGGCCGACAACCCGAACTTTTTGCTGGCGATAATGGCGGAGTCCGGCTTTGAGAAGACATTGGTGGCGGTGGTGGGGGCGGTTTACTCCTATTTTGAGGCGCAGGGGATACACGCAGGCTGCACGGAATTGTGCCTCCAGCTGGTAAGCAGCTTGACTCAATCAGTGCGCTCGTCATTTTTTGGTGGAAATTTGAAGCCTAATAATAAGTAGCATCCCTATCTCAGGTGCAAAGGGCCTCTACAGATCGGCGGCGGTGGCGGTGGTGACGGCGCTGGTGTTCAACTTGCCGTTCGAGTTGCCGGGCCATGACGGACTTTATCCGAGGGGGACGGCATCGACGATGTGGTTCCGTGGCATGACGTTGCCGCAAGAGGTCGAACTCGACGACACGGTGAGGGCGGAAATCTCGGCGATGGTGGAACGCGTGGGCGCAGTTTTGGGCTACGTGAAAAAGGCGCCGCCGCCGCCAGAGCCGCAGCCGAAGTTGACGGTGGAGGAGAAGGCTCGGGATGGTGTTAAACAATTCAAGTTTCTATAGAGGTGTGGTTTGTGCTGGCTATGATAGCTTCAACTTGGATAGTCCAGGAAGTCTTATGCTTTAATCACTTGTTAGAGAATGGTGACAGGTGCAGGCGAGGGTGCTGGAAGCTGCGCCGGCGCTTGCGATACAGCTCGCTTCCCTGGAGGTGGACAGCCGCACGTGGGCGGCTCCCAGGCTTTTATATTAATCCTGCACCATGACCTTTAAATAAGCCGGTCCCGTAGCCCCGCCAACCGCAAACCTAGCTAGAATTATAACCCCTACAACTGATTTGAACGTTTTTTGTCTTATTAGACCTTAGCCCTGCAACACAAATACATGGGGTCCCTGTACCAAGTTGGCGTCGGCGCTGGTGTCCATGGAGGGCGGTGCGTCGATGGCGCAGGAGATAGTCGGGTGGCTCGATAGCAGCTTGTCTGCTATTACATTTCTTTTTATTATTTGCTTAACCCCAACCCCCTTTAATAATGGGGTTTAGGGTTTAGGCTAAGACTAAAACGAGAATAAATCTCGTAAAAAATACAATTAACTCAAACTAAACCATTGGACCTCAGCTCAGAAACGCGCGACCATGCGACTGGCGAGTACCCAGCTTGGGACAATCCGTCGGCGATGGTTTCGAGGGGGATCAATGAGCGCATTGACATGCTCAAGAAGCGAAGCGTCTTGGAGAAAGATTAATTCATTGTACTAACATAACTAAAAGTCCGTTGCATTGTAGTTTCAAAGTCATTTTTGGTTCAATCGCTGGACACAATCCCACTCAGGCCGGCGGTCGATGCAAGCTGCAAGCGCTGCAAGCAGCAGTCACCAATTCGGGCGCGGGCGCGGGCGTCATTATGATGATTATTACTCTGATGATGAAGATTATGAGTTTGGGTATTGGCGCAAAGGCGGTTGGAAAGGCAACCCAGTGCGAAAAAAGTAACATGTTCCATTGTCACATTGGCAATAGAATAAGGGTTTAGGGTTTAGGATTTTGGTTTAGGGTTTAAGGTTTTGGGGTTTAGGGTTTCTAGGTTTGGGGTTTAGGGACGTTGTTTTCTTTCCACTGTTGCAAAATTTAAAAGGGACGTTGTTAGTTATATATATATATAGAGGAGAAAGTTTTGTATAGATGCACTGTAATTATGGCAGCTAGGTAAGTAAATATACAGATATTGATAGACGGAAAGACCGATAGGTTGTGTTCTCCCAAGTAGGCGAGTTTCTGGTGCAAAACATCCGAGGCAACAGAAAATGATGGGCGCAGGTGAGAGGCGCAGGCGAGAGGCGTTGGTGTGCTGATGATGGCGTAGGCGAAGCACCATACAGCTTTTGAAGAAGCGAGTGCCAAAAGATCTGACAGCACCGGGTTTGATTTCAGGTTTTTGCAACGCATTGCAAAGATTCGTGTTTGGTGTCTAGGATTTGGGGGGGTTCCGGGGTTCCGCTGGCAGCAGTGTCAGGATGTAACTTATTAAGGGACGGAGGGCCTTGCAGTTGTCCATCCAGTGCCTTCATACATCCTGGCCTGAGAAATCCGCCATACAACAGTAACTAAAGCCCGCACGCCCCCCAAACTCGAACACCCAAGCCTTTAATTTCTCAAGCCTGACTCCCAAACCCAACCCCCGAAGATGCCCTACACCCCGAAGCTTCATACGAACCCATTCCCCCAACAAGCCGTGCCCCCTCAAACTTGCAAAGTAGCAAGTCCACCTGCGCCCAGACCCGCCAGCCCCCAAACACCCGGACACCAAGGCCAAACCCAACACCTTCAACTCCGATCTTTGCCCTATGCAGGTGCTTTGCTTTGGCGCTGGCGATGCAGGTGGATGCGGTTTTCATAGTGTGGGTATTTGGCGGGTTCGGAAACTTGAGGCGGTTAGCTCAAAGGCGTCGGGTTCAGTTGAAGTGGTTACCACAGGGTGCGAGGCTTTAGGGTGTGGGGTTCTGGGTTGCAGGGTTTCCCAGATATTCTTACTTAATTTGTTCAATCACTCATTCATCGTTTTTAATTAACTTATCAGTCTTACTCGTACGAAATACTAATTACCTCCGGGTTCAAGCCTTGCTTTGCAGTGTCTGAAGGTAAGATAAGTGTGCCGGTTGTCATAGTGTTGGATTTTAGGAAGAGGGGGGGGGGTGAGGGCTATAGAGTTGTGATTGTGGGGTTATATTGAGGGTCCAGGGGCTTTGTCCCAATCTAGCGTGAATGCCATAGCCCCAAGAATGGTTACAGTCAAGCACTTCAAATTTTCATGATACCGATGATTCATAAAGTCATATTTGTTCATAAGAAATGATATATTCGTTTGTATTAGTATGCACAACACAACCTACAGTACATGTAGTATTCATCCTGTGTGAATAGCTAATATTCCAAATTGGAATAGAGTCATTGCTGTCAGCCGGTGTTTGTAAGCTTCCACTTGGCCAGTCTATCTAAACGCACCCCAATTTTAACCCTAATTCAAAACCCTAGCTACACAGTAGTACTGACAGTCATTGAAAGCCCAGTTTCGTATACTCGTCTGCGTTTAGGTCGGGGCTTGGGGTAAGCCCTGAAGCCCTAAACCCCGGTAACCTTGCACTTTTAAACCTGACTTGACCCCGTGCCCTTTTGAGCATAATTTATCTGTCGCTGCGAAACAGGTTTTGTGAAGATTGCAGCTCAGCAGCCCGACATGAAACGCAAGGCCACCCGATCGGGAGTTAGGAAACAACGTTTTCCATAGGTAGGCCAAAGACTTCCAGCTCAGTATTTTCCAGACAGGAGTGAGTGCATGGAGCTCATTGCACGTTTGTTTTCTCGTTGCCGTGCAGCCTTTTTAGCCCTCATAGTTTCTGACTTTTCGACAACTTGTGTTTCGTCCCCGGCGATGGCGTCGGTGAGTCCAATGGAGTCAGTGACGGCCGCGACGACGGCGACGACGGCGGCGGCGACGGCGACGGCGGCGGCGACGGCGGCGACGACGGCGGCGGCGACGGCGGCGACGACGGCGGCGGCGATGGCGCCCCGGGTTCTGGGCTACGTAGCCATGCCGGAGTACGCGTGGAGCCAGCTCGCCCGGAACTTGGTCGAGAAAGAGGCCCAGCATTCTGTTGTCATGTTAGATTATTAAATTAGGTATGCAAGCCGAAGTCAAATCCCGCTGCACCCTATTTGGCGATTCGACACGCAGGTCCTTCTCTCGGCGGTGGTGACGGCGCCGTCGGTGGAGCTGGCGATCCTGGCGACTTTGAAGACAGAGTCCAGGAAGCGACTCGACGATGACTGTTTTCGCGGCTTCGGGTGTCCTGATTGTTGTAGCTGTAGTAGCCACTTCCTTAACGCAGTCTCTCGCCATCGTCCCTTCTCCATAAAAATGACTGCCTCAGGCTGGGCTTCTCCTGGAGCGACGCGTCGGCGCCGGCGAAGAAGAATCGAGTAAGCAACATGGTCGCAGGCGCGGTCGTAGGCGCGCTGCTGAAGGAAACGGCGGAGTACCGTGTCTTCGAGGTTCTTGCTGACGGAGATGCCTTGTTCAAGGGCATATGCCGAAAGCTAGTGATGGCGGACAAGCAGGCGAAGGCGCAGCCGGCGTACCGCATCGATACGTTTAGGCCGCTGGCGCCGGTGGCGTGGGCGCCCCTGGGGTCGTACTACAGCGATCACGGCCCAAACGATGTTGTGGTGAAGACACGAAGGCACCGCCTCACAGTTTCGGTGGCGACGGCACCACCGGCGACGGCGCCAGGGGAAGGGCAGGCGAAGCAGGCGACGGCGCCGGCGGAGACCCCGGGCATGAAGTGGACCTTCTACGTCCCTATCTCGGATGCCTTGTTCACGAAGCTGGAGTCCAGGCAGGACGCTTTGCCGCGGATGAAGCTCTTCTTCGACGAGGCGAACCACGGCTTTCTCAAGAACCTCCAGACGAAGCCAAATGCTTGGATTCAGCACTTGATTTTCTCCTTATGTTGTTGTATAATTAATTCTCAAACAAACAAAGCTACGACTATGTACTAGCTGGAACCTTTACACTCTCAAGTAAACTCCAACTATAAGGTTCCACGTGCCCAAGGCGCGGGGGCCGGCGTCGAAGGTGGTGGCGGCGGCGCAGGAGCCGGGGGACTCGCCGCAGAGTTTCATGTTCAGCGAGCTCCTGCCGGCGGCGCTGGTTGCTTTGGCTTCCGGCGGCCAGCTGAAGACATGGGGCATGTCCTGCACGATCGTGCAGCTCATTGTCCCTGTGGAACTCGGCAGTAAGATCCTGAACCCGGTGGAGGCGCTGAGTTGGTTGTCGGTGTGGGGGTTGGCGTCGTCGATCTCGGAGAATGACATGGCGCAGGCGACCATGGCCATGTTGCAGGCGAAGGTGGAGACCACACCGGGCCCGTATGAGGATCTGCGCGAGTTCGCCGTCGGTCGCCGTCGTGCTCTTCAGCGCACTGCAATGGCCATGTGCTCCGTCTAACTTGTTTCTCATACCAAGGTTGCATGTTTTTTGTTGCAATGTGCGGATAAGGTACGACCGCAAGATCGCTGTGCTGCAGTCGAAGCGGGCGCGGGTGGCCGGCATGAGTGCGGACCTAAGCACTATGGAGGAGGACCTCCGCGAAGTCGTCGATGGGGATGGCGCCGGCGCTTCCGACGGCGACATGGACCTGAGCTCCAGTGAGTGAGGCGCAGGCGCAGGCGCAGGTTGTGAGAAGGCTTATCTTGGCGCGGAGGTCTATTTCTCAGTTCTCCATCATCCATGCAGTTTTGTTTTTTTGCGGAGGCAGAGGCGCAGGCGTCCAGTCGTAGGCGTTGGAGGCATGTGGCGCTTTGCCCACACCGCAAGCTGTGCTGTCGCCGGAAGCAAAAGGGCCGTCTAGCGTGTTGTTGCCAGATGGCAAGATAGACGGTTCTGAGCTGCAGTCTCGCTCGTGATCTTGTTCGGTTGCAAACAGGAGGGCCCTCATTGGAAGCTGGAAGAGTTCCCAGCTCAGCAGCAGGCTCAGTGTTTTACATTGGTTGCAATTTGTCCATATCAATAATACAATTTAGCATAATATGTACATTTTTTTCACATACATGTTTTCTTAGTATGCTTAAAATATTGTTTTAGTATATCCTATTGGCTATACTGGTTGAAGTGTGTGCTTTGATTGTGGCTGAAATATTTCCATAGCTGTAATATATTTACTTCATCATTGGAAATGGATCAGGAAATATCATCGTTGAGTGTTTGCAAACGCGAGACTTCGCCAGGTGTGCTTGTCTTGTACCTTTGGTTAGTAGGGAATGGAGGAATGGGGTACAATTATAACTACTATTACTACCATTCTTCCATTCCCTACTAACCAAACGTAAGGTCGCTAAGATTGCTGTTGGAATCGATAAGCTGCAAGGATCCGGGCTTCGTAACTGCCCACAAACCCTAAGTCTGAAGTTTCTTCGCAACTTTCGGGCTTGCGGGGGTCTGCATGTGAATATAGTATAGAGCTGCCTTAGGTGAAGCCTTAGGTGGAGCCAGACTCACCCCAAGCAGCACGGTTGGTGCGCAGGTGGCACGGTGTGGATTTCTGCAGATGGAGCGCCTGGCGAAGTGCAGGGCACCCAACATCCAGCCACAACCCGACCCGTCCCTGCTACGTCGACTGCTACTACGACGACTAGTCAGTACTATAGTGCTAGCCAGTACCAGTGCTACGAGACTACTCCTGATCTTGCGACGATGTATAGCAATATTCCTTAATAGTCACCTTGCTTTCAGAGAGATTGAGTTTTCCTTACACAGTGGACTGTGATGCAGTCATGTTTTGTTCTAACTTGCCTAGGATCCTTGGGAACGTGTGGCGAAGGCGTATATCGTGTAGACTTGGAAACTAGTCAATAATAATGGCAAGCCATGCGATTTATAACTTTTGCCGAGGCCAGACGACGGTGCTGGCGGTGGCGTCTGGGCCCACAGCTTGTTTTCGTAGCTGTTCTGCCTGTCTAGCAAGGAACCGCAGCAGTGCCGTGATTCTGGGAGCCGCACCTGTCTGACACGCAGAGACACTGGACTGGCCATGTTTCTTTCAATCAAGCTTGGTGTGCTGCATCTAGACTTAGATCCCCCTCGCCGCCCGGACATGGCTGTTTTCTCCAAGCCTGCAGCGTCCAAGGCGATGGTTTCCTCTAAAAAGCAAGGCGAGAAGAAGGTGGCAAAGGCGATGGCGCAGGCGCCTGCGAAGAAGAGGCCGGCTGCTGTGGTTCAGGCGAAAGAAGGCGCCGGCGACTCCTCCAACGTGAAGAAGAGGCCTGCAGCTGCGGAGGCGGTCGACGTGGGTGCTGGTGACGAAGAAGGAGAAGAAGAAGAAGAAGCAGTGGATGAGGAGGAAGTGGAAGAAGTGGAAGGCGAAGGCGACGGCCCTGCGGAGAACAAACTCTCCAAGAAGGAGCGCCTTCGCAAAAGGCGGACCTACGTGCGGGGACACGGCAAGGTGCCTACCGGCGTGCTGCCGCAGGCGCGAACTGCTTACGCGTTGTTTTTGAAGGAGCAGTACCCAGTGTACTCCAACAAGAACAAGCACCTCAAAGGCAGCGCGAAGCAGCAACAGAGCCTTTCGGCGGTGGGGCAGGCGTGGAATCTTCTCTCCCCGGAGAAGAAGCAGAAGTACATCGACCAGTCGAAGGCGGAGGTGAAGGCGAGGCAAGACGCTAAGGACGCTCTCTTCGAGGAGGGCTCCTTAGCGCACCTGAAGGAACCTCTTGGCGTTCAGGCAGGCGACGGCGACTTGGCGGAGGCGTGCGTGGTGTTGGCGGAGTCGGGCCTGGTGGCCAACATGCAGGATGTGCTGTACAACGGCAGCTACGTCAAGGTCGTCTGGGCGACCCACCAGACTCTGGGCCACCGTCTGCAGGCACACCTCTTCAAGAGCAAGGAGGCGTGGGAGCAGGAGGCCGCCGTGCACCGGGCGCTGGGGAAGGCGTTGAACAACGAGGACGACCACGCGGTCGTAGAGGCCGTCCTGTTCTTGCCCAATGTGAATCAGCTCTCGCGCGCAGGCCACATGTTTTTCGCTTACGAGCAGTCCGGCGTTCCCTTGGTTGGCGATGCGGTCCCGTTGGAGGAGCCGGCGTGGGCTACCTGCCTGAAACAGACAGCAACGGCGCTGGCGTACCTGCACAACCTGGGCTTTCTCCACTGCGACTTGAAACCGGCGGCGGTGTTGTGGAGTTCCGTGGAGCGCAGGGCGTGTCTCTGTCACTTCGGCCTGGCGATCAAAATGGAGACTGTCAAAGCAGGCGACGGCGTCTTCATGAATTGCTACACAGGGCCCTACAAGGCCCCGGAGTTGTGGACGGCGGCAGAAGATGGCCAGGGGCACTTGCCCACGGTTGCGACGGAGGCGTGGGCGTTTGGGGCGACTTTCCTCGAGATTAACGTCGGCAAGCAGTTCATCCGCAAGCAGTCGGACTTGCAGAAGTTTCTGGCCAAGAAGGAGAGCCCGGTCTTGCGCGAGGCGTCCGCGGCAGCGAAGGCGATGGTCACAGAGTTTCTCCAGGAGGATCCCAAGAAGAGGGTGCTCCTCGCTAAGTATACCAAGGCGATCCTAGAACAGGCGCGGGCGTAGATGGGCCAGGAGGCACTGGCGGTGGTGTTGGTGGGCGTAGGCGTAGTAGGCACGTGTTAGCAGACGCCATGCAGCGGATGAGGAAAAGCAAGTATACTTTTGTTTAATTAGCTGTCTGACACTGCAGCCTAGAACTTCTGCACCAATGGCTTCTTTTGCGACTCAGGTCTTGAATCGACCGTGCCGAGGAAGATTGAAGAGGCACGGGTGAGCTCATAACCTAAATAAAGCATACCACTCTTATAAATTCATAATATGTTATTATATGGTTGAAAATATTAAGACGATCCATTGCAGCAGCTGCAATACTGAATTGTATGGACAATTGCATGGTTCTTAGCAGTCTAGGCACATGTCGTCGTTCGCATGCACAACAAACCCCAAACCCTAGACCCTAAAGCTCAAAGGATACCATGAGACTGTTTGGATTTCAGGTTTTGGGGCTTTGGCTAAGAGGTGGTTTGGGGCTTTAGGGTTTATATGGTTTAGGGTTCTGCAATTCTGAAGGAGTGCACGAAACCCTCTATCCCTAAACCCTGAACCCTGAATCCAATAATTTCACAAGCCAAAACTGGGCGAGTAAGGTTTGGGGCTTAAGCGTAGTATAATAAGTACCGCTTGTGATGTCTGGCTGTAGTCCTGCAGTATGTGTTTAATGTTTTTTTAGGGGTAGGTACGCTTGTTATGGTAGCATGAAAACCCAGGGTTAAGAATTCGTATACTTGCATCACCTGCCATTACATCGTGTCCTTATAGGAACCATAAGCAGGGTAGGGGGTGTTTTCGGGCGTTTTTTCGATTCTATTTATATATGCAAAGTTAGGTATTTCATCCCTAGGTGATAGCATGTATTACATGTGATATATGAATCTGTGTGTTTGGTATGATGAATAATTTTGATATCAGCTATTATTATCAGACCAAAAAATTTCATACATATACACTCATATACGGTGCATTCGTTTTGTGTAGGGGTGGGATGTATTTAGTTGTCGGTATGAAGCAGCGGGTATGAGTGCTCTACTAGTCTACGTTTTACCTTGATCTGTTTGTGCTCTTAGAGAGACCAGGGACGATAAGGGTTGACAAGGGCCTTGCTATATTATTGTAAACATGTATGTTTAAATACATATAAAAAATATTGTGCTCAGTGAATTTTTTGAGCTTGGGGTTGCAGTGTGTCAAAAGGTGTTTCCAGTAAGGTACCTATCACGTTGTCATTGAGGTAGGTAGGTTTAGGGTTTAAGTGTAAATAATAAGTACCACTTGGGATGTTTAGCTGTAGTCCTGCAGTATGTGTTTAAGTAACATTGGTAAATTGGTTAATATAGTTATTTCAAGATGCCACATACTGATAACACGCGCTGCAGTATCCGTGCTATTGTGGTTGATATAATTATCATTCCTTATGTTTTTTTTTAGGGGTAGGTACGCTTGTTATGGTAGCATGACAAATGAAAACCCAGGGTTAAGGATTCGTATACTTGCATCACATACCATTACATCGTGTCCTTACAGGAACCATAGCAGGGTAAGGGGGGTGTTTTCGGGAGTTTGGTTTGTGTTTTTTTTTTATATCCACAAGTATTTATTTCATACCTAAGACAAATAGGTGTTAACATATATTATATTTGATATATTAATATGTGTGTTTGGTATGATAAATATTATTTTGGATATTAATAGCTAATATCATACCAGAAACAGTTTCATACATATACACTCATATATGGTGCATTTGTTTTGTGTAGGAGTGGGATGTATTCAGTTGTCGGTATGAAGCAGTGGCGGTGTTTACATTTGCACTATTATTTACAGTTTCGTGCTGCTTTCATTGTTTATTTTTTTTTTAATCAGAAAACATGCATGTTTAAATCCTTTATGAAAAATATTGTTCTCAGTAAGTTTTCTTGAGCTTGGGGTCACTGTGTGGCAAAAGTTGTTTTCAGTAAGGTTTCTATCATGTTGTCCTTCAGGTAGCTAGCAAGCAAAAACATGAGCGACAAACTAAGAGTATGGGTATGGGCTTCAAATAAAACCAGTATGTAACAGCATTTGGGGTTCTATTTTGCTCAGTACTAGCTCAAGGTTATCAGCCAGTTAGGGATCTATTTTGCTCGAGCAGATGTGCTGTCAGTTTTAGCCAGGCCAAATTACCTCAGAGTATTTTGAAATACTCTGAGGTAATTTTGAGCTTTGAAACTGCAAAATTACCTTTTCAGACGGTTTATTATTACAATTATCCAAAAAGGTAATTCGCAATTTTAGAAGCCCAAAATTACCTCAGAGTATTTCAAAATACTCTGAGGTAATTCTGAGTGGTTGAAGCCTCAAAATTACCTTTGAGTATTTTGAAATACTCTCCTAAGGGGCTGTGGTGCTGCTTTGCTTACACCAGCAGGGTTCTCGTGGAAATGTCCTTTGTCACTATGAATGTTTGTATACAGTAGAAATGTGTTTACATACTCAATCAATAAGTGTATCATTATTTTTTTTTGTTATGCAATAAATGTTTCTTGATATGATCATCATTCGGCCTAATAAAGCACTGTAACTTTGTGTATGATACATACTGCTTATGTGGGAGCCTCATACCGTTTGATTCACTGCACTGTTGATGTTCATTTGGGTCAAGTATAGAGACCCAATCCCTGTTCTCCACCAGTGACAAACGGTATCACAAACGCTATGAATCTGTGAAGTTGTTGTTCTGGTATGTATATAATTTACCACAGTATACAATCTATAAAGGTACATTGGGAAACATACCAAAACAACTTATTTATATATTAAAGTATAATGGTTGGTAATGCTGGGAGATATAGTAGGATTCGTATGTTCAGGGATA